>CM070718.1:3814886-4337386 GCA_036346275.1 Otatea glauca | reverse complement strand
TCTTTTTTTTAAAAAAAAAAAAACTCGTAATTTCGCAGGTTGGAATCAAACTCTTTCTCAAGGTCGCGCCGTTTTAAGCATCTATTACTATCTATTCATGAATCCGACGACAAGTTAGAGATGACTCCTGAATTTCGGTGTTCGTTGCAAGGAAGGACCATCGATCCGACCATGCCGCTCGCTGCTCCTCTTGACCCCTTTACGATCGATGATATGGCTTTATGCCCTGACATGTTTGACTATGTGCTACAGTGCTAGCTAGCTTCTTGCTGTTGGATATCTAGCTCGGCTACTGTTTTGCTCGGTGTTTCATCTCGATGTCCGACGCACGCTGATGGTGTGTGATTTACGGCAGTGCAGAGTGTGGACAGAAAAACGGTAGATAAACGCGTGCATGCCTTTAGGCTTTAGCTATTCTTGTCTGTACACATGTACTTCTGGAGCTTCCTCCTGTTACCTCTGTGCCACGCGAGCATGGAGTATTTGCATCTTCTTTTTTACTTTCTCCAACTGACCGACATAAACGAATGGGTTAATTAGTCCTACTAGTAAATCCTTTTGAACAAGGCTAGACCGGTAAATACGCTTTGTACACATGGGCGCTGTGAAGCACACTCTGTTTAAGTTTACCGGACATATTTTTTAATAGTTATATAAAAAAAAACTATAGGACATATTTCATATTATAACACAAATTAGTATAATGTTTCCTCTCCATTCCTAATAAATATCCATATTTACTTGATATTCGGTACATGCATGCATTAAATATAATATTTATAGATAATTATTAGGGATAGTCTAGTCATTTTTAATATATCCGTGCTTCATATATATGTTAGGGAAAGATTAGAACTCGACGTCCAATAGAATGCCTCCCATCGGATATGTTGGTGCAATATCATTAGATGATCCACATGTACAACAGAACTCCCGATTGCAACAAAGTGTACAGCGAAGTGTAACGAAAAATCTGTTAGATTGCAACACAAAGCACAACACTTAGACGTTCTCCCCACACAACAATTGAGATAGCCCATGAAACATTGTGATTTTTGATTGTGTAATGATTGTTGCAATACTGATAAAAAAAAACAAAAAAATACAAGAAACACAAAGAAACCTAGAAGACAATTAGTTCGTATGCTTGCGACAAATCTTTACTCCATATGCACACAAACACAAAATCAACACCACAAAGCAAATAAGGAAAAGAGCACCAATTCGATGTTGATTCGCACCGCCACACTATCATTCGAACCAAATTGATGAGGAGATTGAGAGAAGCAGTGAGCTTACAAAGGGAGCGGATAAAGGAGAAGGGTGGTATGACATAGACGAGTGTGACTCGGCCAGGAACGGCACAAAGGTACCATAGGAAAGGCGAGACCTCTATTTAGATCTCAACTCGATCAGGATCCTAGCATTTCGACCCAAGAAGGAGAGTCGTGTGAAAGGCTCTTATCCTCTTACCATCCTGGAGTCGCCGGTCTCCAGTGAGGCCGCTTCACCGAGATGAGGAGTCGGAGGTGGCAGTGAGGCGAGGCAAGCAAAGGAGGAGGAGCACGAGTTAGGGGGGGTTTTATAGAAAATTGAGGAACGAGCTGGTCTGAGCGTGGGCTGGAACCCTAAGGCTTTTGGTTTTAGAGAAAAGTAACGTTAGCGTCTAGACAGAAATGCTCGGACTAGATGTCCTATTGCTAGCAATATCGAAGAAAATATGTCCTATAAATTGGGACATGCGTATAAAACATGCCTATATCAGTAAAAATTGAGGCTAGATATAGCGACCGGTTATTTTAGAAGCTCTTTCACGATGTACTAAATGCAATACGATATCTTTAATAATTCAACCGTTAGATCTATCGGCATAATACACGTAAAATTTCTCTATTTTAAGGTAGCCTACGGAGCTACGGAGAGGGCGGTGCTATCCGTCCAGAGCTAGCCATACATGCACAGCACAGCCGGCCCTTTGCTTCCAACGCGGTCAAGGAAACCGCCCGCGCCGCCCGTACATTGCCTCCACCTGTAAAACGTACAAACACCACCTCACCATGCTACCATTCTACCAATGCACCATGCAAACGCAACGCTTCACCAAAAAAACCAGAACCACTGTGTAAAAGCATCTCCCTCTCTCTCTCTACATACATGGCACTTACTCGAAATCCACATATAAATTACCGCGCCTCGTTGCCCGTGCGCCCTCTTTCTCTCTCTAGCAGCAGCGGCTAGGCTGCCTTGTCTTCTCCTTCCTCTATTATATATTTATATCAACCTTCACCACCGCCCCATTCTCACCTCCCAAGAAAACCCTTCGCCTACAGCTTCTCTCTGCTATCGAGAAACTCACCCCGAGAAGTTACCGTTCTGGACCTTCTGGCCATGGACATGGACACCTCGCATCACTACCCATGGCTCAACTTCTCCCTAGCTCACCACTGTTAGTAACCTGGATCTCTTGCTTAGCTTCTTCGTCGATCTCTGTGTTTCTGCGGCGGGTAAGGGTGTTTTGGTCATTTATGGAGTGTCGTCGTGCTTATGCATGGGTATGTGTGTAGGTGATATGGAGGAGGAGGAGAGGGGAGCGGCGGCGGAGCTGGCCGCCATAGCCGGGGCCGCGCCGCCACCTAAGCTGGAAGACTTCCTCGGCGAAGGTGGTGTAAACGGGGTAAATGGTGGCGGCCCGGTTTCTGAAACGACCGAGGCGGCGGCCGCGGAGCTGTACGACTCGGAGCTCAAGTTCATAGCCGCCGGCTTCCTGAGTGGTTTAGCTGGAACGGGGCCCACTCCGCCGGCTCCTCTCGAGCAGGCCGACACGAAGCTATCTCTGCCAGATGCGGCGGCTCCGTTGCCGGCGCCGGAGCAGAAGAAGGCTGTGGAATCCTTCGGGCAGAGAACGTCTATCTACCGCGGCGTCACACGGTAAGCAGAGATCGATTGATCTGTTGGCCAAGAAACGTACAAAAAGATGTCCCGTTTGTGTGCTTAAACTATATATTTTCATGCAGACTCCTGGTCGGTGAACGTATGTATCATGTGCATATGTTCTAGTTTGTTCACAAGTTCGTTCATAGTTAAGTGGATGCAAATATGAACACATGCATAGAAGCAGAAATTATTCGGCGGAGCTGCTATTATCTTTTTCTGTGTGGTCATCATATAAAAGCTGAAATGATAGAACTAATTAACGTGTTGATTCTGTGAAATAAGCTGCCTCTTTACATGTTCCAAGATGATTGATCAAGTTTTATTTACACTAGGAGTTTTACTTTGGCTGCATCTTAATTTTAGTGGCTATTTTTGGTGATTTTTAGGCACCGTTGGACGGGTAGATACGAGGCGCATCTGTGGGACAACAGCTGCCGACGTGAAGGCCAGAGCCGCAAGGGCCGCCAGGGTGAGCACACAACGCCATCTTCGCTAATATAATGCCTTTAATTACTCTCTCTATCGGAGTTTAGAAAGGTGCATTTTTTGAATTATTTTGTCCACAAATATATTTTTTCTTCATACCTCTAATAAATGTCTAACTTTACTTTATATTATTTACATACATACATCTAACTTTACTTTATATACAGTGTCTAGTGATAATAGTTAAGAGGTATTTCAGTCTTTTTCAATATCATCTTATTCTATTTGTCAAGAAGACCTTTCTTCTATATTTACCCTTTTTATGTGTACTAATTCAAGCTTTTCGATTTTTTTAACATGTCAACTTGATGATTTGTTTCTCGTTAATGTGATGCTTCTGGTGTCTTCTTCAGTGTACTTGGGTAAGAAACTGATCGAGACTTCTAGTTCCTGTCCTAAAACATTTATTATGTGAAGGATGCAGTGAATGATACAGAGTGTTTGTACTACATGAAACAGGTGGCTATGATAAGGAGGAGAAGGCGGCGAGGGCGTATGATCTTGCCGCATTGAAGTACTGGGGTCCTAGCACCACCACGAACTTTCCTGTAAGCACAGCACAGACAGACAGATTTCATGCATGGTTAAATGAACTGATGCAGGGGTGTGTATAGTAAAAGCATGGGCATATCTATGTGCTTATGGGTTAAGTGTTGTTTTAGGTTGCCGAGTACGAAAAGGAGCTCGAGGAGATGAAGCATATGACACGCCAGGAGTTTGTAGCTTCACTTAGGAGGTATAGGCTAATGATGATCACCCTTCTACTAACATTCTATGCATGCTCATTGATCGGTGCATGGCCATTTTATGCATGCTTCATCGTTTATATATACTTCATATATAGCTTTGTTATCCAAGTGGATTTGATGGGAAAAAATTGTGATCTGATGCAGGAAGAGTAGTGGATTCTCTCGTGGTGCTTCTATATATAGGGGCGTGACAAGGTTCATATTTCCTCTATATTTTACTTGTAGTTATGTTTGGCCTTTGCCTGTTGTCATCTGTAGTATTGTTTTGCATGCAATCATGTAGACATCACCAGCATGGACGATGGCAAGCAAGGATCGGAAGGGTGGCTGGTAACAAGGACCTCTACCTCGGAACATTCAGTGAGTGTGCATTTTTTATGTTGTATTGTTGTGTACGCGATATGTTGGGCTTGAATTTTGTTTCGTACTTGGATGCATATTCTCTTGTTATTACTGCGTGGATCCACTGGTTAACATTGTACTTCCATAGCAGCAAGTGTGACTGCATAGTAGTGTTTACATATAATATGGACGTACTATACAAGCATTCTATATGGAAGTTCAATTTTATCAGACGCCAAACTACATGATCTTTCTTTTTTTTAAAAAAAAAAATATAGCTTCATACGTGGAATTATGATTGGATTAACTGTTATGCATGCAAAATTTTTCATTGTTGATGATGAAATTTCAAGTAGGAGCTAGGAAGCACATGTTGGGCCCCCTCCTAGCGAGCATCTATTAGTCATCTTTGTATTTAACCTCACATTACAATACTAAGCCTCGCACGTAGGTTCCATCTTATTTATAATCTGTACGTACTTACAATCCTCGCAGCTAGATTCGTCGACATATTTTATGTAGGTCAAAAGCATCTACTCTGACCAGATGTATGGGTGTGGTAGCATGCCCACATTTGATTCAAATTTGTCATCTTTTGCTCCATGCATGATGATTTGGGGCTTTATGCAGGGGAGGAAAAGAAGAAACCATGACCATGCATGTATGATTGTATGGTTAGATTGCAACCTGAACGCTTCCTTTCTTCGTGCACTGCATGTACAACCTATGCTTGGAATATTGTTACTGCTTTGGCTCTCGGCTTTCCACAAAGCACGTGGCCGGTGATTATATTAGGAGTACCTGCTGAAACGGCCATTACTATACTGTTTGGATTTAACTAAGCTCACCACACCCATGGTTATTATTATACTGATTATTGGATTTAACTAGGCTCACCACACCTATGGTTTCTGTCAGTAGGAGCTTAGTCCAAAGTCTTAATGTTGCAACTTGCATTGCTGTCTAGGAATTGAAAGCTCATCGCGTTCTTGTGCATTATACTTTCGATTACGTCCATGAACAATATATTTCATATGAATTACATTGATCATGTTTTTAAAGGGACAAACGTTTGTTGATTTTGTTGCAAAAGCTTAGATAGTGAAGAATGTTACTTAATGCACTCCAACAACTGATGACATGCATCCTTTTCGTGTATATAGGTACCGAGGAGGAAGCTGCAGAAGCCTATGACATCGCAGCCATCAAGTTCCGCGGCCTGAATGCCGTTACAAACTTCGAGATTGGCCGGTATAACGTCGAGAGCATAATCAACAGCAACCTTCCAATCGGGAGCATGTCGGGCAACAGGAGCTGCAAAGCCCTGGAGTCCACTCCGTCGAGCTCCTCCGACACCATCCCCGTTGAAGCAGCCGGCCACACCAGCACAGCGCCACCCTCGCTCGCGTTCGCCGCCCTTCCCATGAAGTATGACCATGACTGCCTGTCATTACTAGCTCTCCAGCATCACCAGCAAGGGAACCTGCAGGGGTTGGGCTTTGGTCTCTACAGTTCCGGAGTTAACCTGGATTTTGCTAATGCGAATGGAGCTGGTGAAATGGTACATTGCTACCCTGATGGTGCCTTACATGAGCAACATCAGCAGCAGCAAGAACAACAGGATCAGTCACAAAGTTTCAACAGCTGCTCCTCCATACCTTTCGCCACACCTATAGCTTTCAGTGGGTCCTACGAAAGCTCCATGACACCAAGCCCCTTTGTATACTACCCAAATGTAGCAGCCTTTCAGACACCAATCTTTGGAATGGAATGATTTGGGGTGGTGGCATTTTGCATGCAAGAGGGCCTGATCCTGGTGATGAGATCAAAACTGACATAGTTCTCGCACACAAAACATAAAGGGGAAAAGAGAGGTATGATGCAAACATAGGAAGCAGCATGCAGCATGCAGGGGACTGACGAGTCAGAGAGAGGAGGAGACGGCTAACAAAATGATGCAGCAAGCATTTTCCCTTTCCCTTTTGTAGCTTTGCTTGGTTTTTTCTGCTTTTGTCATCGCTGAGCTTTGTTGCCCTCAGCTTCCTTTGAGCTTTTCTTTCTACTGACATGATTCTGCAAGTGCCGTCATCATAGCTTAGCCCTGTACAATGGAACCAGGAACGTCTTTGTAGCTTTTGCTTCTTTTCTTGTCTCTTTTCCTTGCTCGATCGATCGCTTTAGTGGCCTTCTACTGGTGTATGGTTCAGAGGGGATAAATTCTCGATCTCATGGTTAATAAGTTATCTACAAATATATGCGGTACTGTAACTTTGAATTCTTAGCCTGCTTGTACTGGCTTCATGGATCATAAGAAAAGCATCTGTGAATATACCCTAGCCTTCAGTACTGAAATGAGTATACTCATCGTGGATGCTTTGTGTTAGACTGTTAGTACATGCCACTGTATATGTTCATGATGGCAGTTGTAACAAATGCATTTTCCTAAAAGATTTCAACCTTGAGATGCATGTTTGTAAGCTCACTGCTGTACAAAACAGAGGCCAAGCTACCAGGCTATTCATATGGCTGTCCCCGGCGAATTTATCCGGTTTTCCAGCAGCGTTGCACACGCCCGGAGTTACAGTATAGTATATATAGTGCGAATTGCGAATCGACGAGGTTGCCACCGCAAAATTCTCCATCCAACGACTCCCGGCGCTTTGATCCAAGTCCAACGGCGGGACTGCGGTTTCGTGCGAGCCGCGATCTGCGTGATGTTGATCCTTGGCCGCTCGTTCCTAATCGGACGGAAAATACTGCGTGGGTTTGGAGTCCCGCGGGACCCACAGCGGATTTGACGCGGCGAGCGATGTACGAAATACGAATTCGAAAATTTCTTTTCGCATAGTGGAAACTCGGTCAAACTCGGCTTCCGCCGAAAGCGAGTCACTGGCCTGCCAGCTCATTACGTATCTATTTCCGTCGTCGGCCGTGAAAGCAGCAGGCCGGCCCACCTCAGTTCTGTGGGGTGCACGCTGTCAACATAGTACTGCCCCTTGTTGGATATCAAAGTAGTATTCAAATACGTAATTTTAATTATAATATATTTATAAAATCTAATAAAATTATAATATTATAAAAGTGCTTTTTGAGATAAATCTACGTATATGATTTTTCATGTATCTAATTTAAATAATTAAAAAGATATTAACAATCAAAATTTCAAAAATTTAACTGTACCTATATTCAAAACGACAATTATTTATGACCGAAGAGAGTATGTTAGATCGTATATCGTATCGGACCATTTTGACCTTAATACTATATAGA
This sequence comes from Otatea glauca, assembly GCA_036346275.1. Lineage (NCBI taxonomy): Eukaryota > Viridiplantae > Streptophyta > Magnoliopsida > Poales > Poaceae > Otatea > Otatea glauca. Next base: position 4,329,605 of record CM070718.1, on the reverse strand, counting down.
TCATGCTTATAAAATAATGATCCAGATCTATATATAGAATAAGGATAATAACTACATATTAAGGCACGGTCCTACCGTGATTCTATAAACCGGTCGTGTGATTCGAATCCTACTAGCACAAAGGCCATCCTACATAGGTTCCCGGTCGTGACGAGCCTGGCTGCAACTTATGAAAAATTCGGCCACAACACGTCGGGAGCAACAGGGATTAAAAGTTTTCGTGCTGTTTTCCTGTTGAAGAACAAATTGCCCAGGGCAATATATATTCAGCCCCCAATCAACCATTGAGGCCTTGTTTGACGTGAATGGCTAGGAACTTCCAAATAAGACCTAATTGTGGCTGGCTGACCGAGCTCCTTGTGTGTGTGTGTTTTTTTATCTGGCATTCTCTGTGTGAAAGAACAATTTGTTTTTTTAAGACACAAGGGTGTGAATTATATTAGATAGAAAAGATCAGGAGTGTATATAAGGTGCAGGATACTGTACCAGGATAATGATATAGAGTCGCAAAGAAAAAGGAAGGAGGAAAGAAAAGAAAATCAAATCTGCCGGTCCACTAGATTTTTTAGGTGAACTGCTCCCGCAATAATCCAGGTTGCGGTCTTATTCTTGATGGATTAGAAGATTTCATCGTTGGCTTTTCATTTGTTTCGAAAAACTCTGTTGTTTCGCTCTTTCCATAATTGTCAACAAGTTAGGATGATCAGAGTTTTGACCCCTTTACGAAATCTTGCCTGGCGGTTTATGTGATGTAGGTTCCAATCTTCAAGGCTAAGGGTGGCGATCAGATCCCACCGATCCGGCAAAAGAGATGGTAACTGTACCCATTTGGTAATGGCTTGCCACAAACATCGAACCTAGGGGCAGTCTATGAAAAGATGATACACGATTTCCAGATTTCGGCAACACATAGGACAGAAATATCGGTTGGCCACGCCCTACATTGCAGTCGCTGTGCCGTCCATATGCGATTTTGGTGGGCTAGCCATAAAAAGACTTTGCAACGCGATGGAGCCCATGTTGGCCAGATTGTGGTATGGAAGGATTTGAAGGTGCTTCCTGTGAACTGCATGCGGTATGCTGATGAGGCCAAGTTGACACCACTAGAAGTTTGCGTCCAGGTTATGACGTCATGACCATGTGGCTGTAGGCGCACAGATTGAACTTTCCACCATAAATTGACATATTGCAGTATAAGATAGTCTGTTAGGTTGTGCCGAATATCTGTAATCCAGTTGTTGTTTGTAAGGGCGTCTGCCACCGAACGTGACTTCCGCCTAGAGTGCCTGTAGAGTTTCGGTGCATGTTGTGCAAGTGTTGTACCCTGGAGCCATCTGTTAGTCCAGGATGCTGTTGTGTAACCATTTCCAACGTTTATTTTTGTGGGCGCGGAGAAAAGCTGTTGGTCGGTATGATCACATGGTGTGGACATTCCAATCCATGACCTATCTGGGGCTATCCACGTGAGCCATAGCCAACAAAGTCGAAGTGCTCTGACGAACCTGTCAGGTCGAGAATCCCCAGGCCCCCCATATTGAATGGCCAACAAACTGTTGTCCAGTGCACTTTGTAGTTCCCCCATGAATGTCGTCGTTGCCTGCCCATAGGAATTTCCTTCTTAGCTTGTCGAGGTCCGAGATAAACTTTTTGGGTGCCCTAATTGCTGTAAGTAAATTGGAAGTGAGGTCAACACTAATTTGACCAAGGCGAGGCAGCCCCCCATGGTGAGATGGCACGCCTGCCAGCCCGCCAGCCGTCGCGCAGCTTTATTATGGATCGGCTGAAGGTCTACATGAAACAAACGACCAAGAGTGAGAGGCATGCCTAGATATTTGATAGGGAATGTCGATATTCCTCTGTGAAAATATTGCAGGATGTTTTGTAGGTTTAGACCATGGCCTCTGATTGGAGCTATAGAACTCTTTTGTATGTTAACTCGGTGGCTGGAAGCTTCCCCAAAAAGTGTAAGGATGGCAATGACTGCCTCAAGCTCTTTTTTGACTGGATTGAGGAAGATCACTGCGTTGTCCTCATAGAAGGATAGTCGGAGAGAGGGTGCGCAGCCTTTCATGGGAGATAAGATGCCATCTTGAGTGGCCTTGGCGAGGATGTAATACAATTGGTCAATGAATAGCAAGAAGAGATAAGGTGACAGGGATCGTCCTGTCTCAGTTCACGCTGGTGACTGATGTGAGATCCTGACACCTCGTTGAGGAGGACAGATGAAGTCGATGTCACCGATAATGTCGAGTAGTAATTTCAGAGGCTTGGCGTTCAAGGAGAGCATGCAGTGCCATACGTGTATATACAAGCAGCACGTATGAACCTCCACTTCTTCAGTTATTTCGTCCGTCACTCTGACGGAACCGGTGAAGTCTTCGAGCGTTGTTTTGTTTTTGTTTTTTTCCTTTCTGACGGTCGCTGTAGCCTGCAAGATTGGGATGGTGTGCAAGACTTAAAAGAGGATTAGTTCAGTAGGCAGATGACATACGACACACGTGCAAGAATATCGAATTGTGAAATGTTCAATGGATGGTTCGAATTGCGGCGCTATGCATGGAACCGGCATAGTACTGGTGGCTTCGATGTCTCTGATTCTGTAATGAGCAAGTGCACGCCCTGATCAAACTGGGCATTCGTTTAATTCGGTTTAAAAATATTTCGGTTTTTTAAATTGTTAACCGAACGAACCGAACAATTTAAAAAATTGAACCGAATTTGTTCGGTTCGGTTATTTCGGTGTTTCGGTTTACCGGAAAATTCCGAGAAGCGTCCTCGACTCCTTGTGCGGCTGTGCGTTGCCTTGTGCTCACTGCTCGTGTTCGCCGCCCATGCGTTGCCTTGTGCTCGCCGCCCACTCAATGCTGTGCTCGCTCCGTCCTCAGCACTCACCGACCGGCGACGTAGAAGGAGGCTATGGTGGCGAACAAGGTGAGCAACTAGTAAGAAAGGGATCAAATCCGGCACATAAAACAACAAATCAAGAGATTCAAGAATCACGCCGCTCACGAATCCCCCCCCCGAGATCCGACAAAGGCTCCGAAAGAGCAAGATTCCAAGGCTCGAGAGTTGGGAGCTCGCAGCCGAACTGTCCCCGGCCGAGCTCGCCCTTCTTTTTTTCTCCTCCCCCTCTTAGCCAGGATCTCAATCTCACGGAGAAACATTCATCCACGATTGCTTGCCTTGCTTTCGGGGCACTACTTGATTCGGGCCGACAAAGGAAGAATCGATTGCATCCACATAGCAAAATCTAGCCTAAAACATGGGGCTAGAATTCGGGCGGGAGAAGGGAGGGGGAGAGGAAGGGGCACGGGGTTAACCTCGAAGCGAATGTTCTTGAAGACGACCTCCTCGACGTTGCTGCCGATGGTGGGCGCGGCGGTGACAGCCTCGCCGAGGTGGAGCTTGTAGAGCGTGATGGTCTTGCCGGAGTTGTCGAGTCTCACCACGACGATCTTGTACTCCTTGGTCGGGAACATCAGGAACCACCATGCGAAGCTTCGCCATGGGTTATTACGCACGATCGGCGTGGGATTCTCCGGTCGAACCAAGTGAGCGAGATGAGGATTGAGAGGAGATGCCGAGACAGAGGGAATATTGGGAGCCTCGCGGGTACCATCAAACCAACCGTGTGAGTGATTGCCATTTGCCATGGACACAAATCGGTTCAATCGGTATTTCGGTTTTGGACACAAATCGGTTAAAAACTAAACCGAAAATCGAATAACACTACAATAAAAACCGAACAGAAACCCAAAAACCAAAATAATCGGTTAATTCGGTTCGTTTTTAGTTTATTTATGCCCACCCGGAGATCAAAGGGCTTCAGAACCATTGCACAATGTGCATTCCATTATTTATTGCTTTGCCTACATTTTGCTTCTTTCTTACATCGCAAATATATATATTTTTGTATCTTTCTTCGCCAAAAAAAAAAAATTCGCTTCGTTCTTAATAATCTGATACATTGCTCTTCCAAATCTCGCTGAATTTCGGCGAAATTTCGGATTTCGGACCACCCCGAAATCTAAACTACTGGTCGGATGAAAAAATTTGAAATTGCTACAGTAACCCCGAAATTTCGTTTTTCTCGACCAAATTTCGCCGAAATTTCATTTTTTGGCTGGTTATGAAACTTTTAAGGCCAGATTTGACCGGATTTGATCCAATAACCCTTATGAAAGTCATCTCCTATGAAAATTTGTTGAAAAACCGAATTTTTGAGATATTTTAAAATTTTGGCAAAAACACTGTCAGATTTTTATAAAAATTTACAAGCTTTATAATGAGCTGAAAATTTTATGGTACTATATTTAGTATATAATGATCATACATAAAAAATTTCAAAATAATTTAACTTAATTTGTTATCCTTAAAAAATCAAAAATAAAATGAACATAATTGGGACAGTTACATTGTCAGAATTTTATAAATTTTCTTGATTGTGATTATGATCTAAATTTTTTTGAGAGATTAATAATTGCCTTAGTACCATTATATAAATTTTTTAATAAAGTTCAACTTTTTTTGTTTGGTCAATCAAATCTATATAAGCATTGAACTTCGTTTGTTATATTATATTTCGGAAATAAAAAAGAAAAGAATATAAATGGTACTGTGCCTTGTAAGAATTTTATAAATTCACTGAAGTGTTATCATGATTCAAATTTTTATGAGATATTAAGAACTACCTTATCACCCTTCTGTAAAATTTTCAAAAATTTTAATTTTTTTATTGCTAAAGCAAATCTATGTATTGATCATGAGGCTTTTATCACGACGTAGCACTGTCTGAATTTTTAAACATTATTTGAGAATTATCATCATCTAAAAATTTTAAAGAAACATTAATGTTACATCAGGACCATCCATAAAACTTTTCAAAAGTTTTTAATGTGGTTTAGATAATTTTTCATTTTGTTCAAATTTGCCGGTAAACCTTTTAACAGGGCAATAGTACTGTTTGAATTTTTAAAAATTCATACAATTAGATCATCTGAAAATTTTATGAGAGCATTAGAGGTACATAATAACTATGCAAAAAAAAAATTCAAATGTTTATAACGTGGTTTGAACCATTTTGCAGTCGGTTCAAAATTGCCGGTAAGCGTTTTATTAGGACAGTAGCAATGTTTTAATTTTTAAAAATTCCACAGACTTCATAATTATCTTAAATTTTTATGAAAATATCAGATATGTTTGAGGACTCTCCAAAAAAAATTTAAAAATTTGTTGACATCGTTTGACCCACTTTTCTGCCGTTGCAAAAATATCAAAATTTCGGTATTTTTCGACGAAATTTCGTTTTTCTTGGTAGAAAACAAAATGGATTTGAATTTTGAACGAGATTTATCCAAAATATCTGAATTTCGGCAAAATTTCGGAATCCGGTTTAGGGCGAAATTTTATCGAAAACGAAATTTGAATACTTGCTCCTGCGTATCCTGAAAAAAAAGGTTATTTTGCTTTGCCTGCAGAGAAGTTCAATAAACTGATAAACAACTGCACATTCTTGGGATATGAAAAAGGAAAATAACTGCAAGTACACAGTCTCATCTGACTTACTGACAGCCATGTATAGTGGCCGTTTTAACGTGAGCAGCTATTTGCACGTGCTGCTCATCTAAGGACATATATAGTGTTATAGACGGTGACGGTTTATAATACATCTTCATATCATCTATAGACAGTACTGAAATGATCTCTCATATATTTAATGGACTATCTGTACAATGGTATACATAATATAAAGTTATCTATAAGATCGTTTATTAAATAGTAGACAACATCTTTCTCTCTCCTCATTGTCACAACAAGTAATCCAAGCAAATTAACATCGGCCAAAGGTCGACGCGTTAGCCGCCGTTGTAAACGGTAGTACTAATTAACGTCGGCAAGCGGGTAATTAACGTCATTGCTAGCCCACGATAGTTAATCGGCGTTAATTAGACTAATTAACGTCGGCCGACGGTAATTACTATTTAACGTCGGCCGACGCGGCGACGCGTTACTTATCGCCTCGACCCCAATAATTAACGTCGGCTAGTCACGCCGGCGTTAATTAGTGCCTCGGGCTAATTAACGTCGGCCTAGTCCGCCGACGTTAATTAGTGCCTCGGGCTAATTAACGTCGGCCAGGCTGGCCCACGTTAATTAACGATTTGCGGATTTCCCAGTTACTAATTATCGTCGGCCTAGGCACGGCCGCGTTAATTAACGATTCTTGAATTTCCCAGTTACTAATTATCGTCGGCGCGTTTGGGCGGCGTTAATTAGCCATATTACGGGCAACTTTACCCCTATTTTCATGCCGCCACACAATTCAATACATAATATAATCAACATTGACGACAATTCACATCAACACAATACAATTCATGAATATAATCAATCCAAAGAAAGAACATGCATATAATCAAGTTATCGATCCATCATAATGTCCAAATTGTCATAACATTCAAAAAGGCCAAAGTGACACAACTACAAACACATCCAAAGTACAACTCGAATCAAACACGTCAAAAGTGACACAAGTATCAAACAAGCTACAACCATCGGCCGCCATCCGGTTGATTGGGGTTACGCCGCCATCCGTTGATTGGAGTTACGCCGCTTGATCCGGAAGCAAAGAGCGCGTTGACAAAAGCGGTTGCACCGTCGGTTCCCTACACAAGAAAATGCAACATTAGACAATAATATAAGAATGAATGTACCAAAAGGAAACAAGTAAAAAACGAACCACGGATCTGCGAGTCTTGCAAGCGTTGCAAGTGAGTAATCGTAAGACGAGGACCCATGTGCCGATGATCCTACATAAGGCAACAATTATAGCTAGATTGATCAAATTTTAGTAGATTTACAAGTTTTGACAAAGTTTAGTGGTCATATTAGTAAGTGTAGCCATATTGAGTAAATTTAACTACATTTACAGTTTAACTAGAACTAGGGATGGCAATCGGGTGGGTACCTCGGGTCCAACAGTTGAACCGGACCGAGACCGAAATATCGAGACAAGACCCGAACCAGACGGTACCCATGGGTCCAAATTGAGACCAGACCGACCCGATGGATACCGGGACCCGACGGGTGCGAGACCAAAACACAAATATTCATTAGACAAGGAAAGCGGGTATGCGGCACATTTACTAGGAAAGCGAAGACATGTAAGCGAGTATATAGTAACAGGAAGCTCATTAAGGAGCAACCAGTGTCGCAAGATTCGTTCCCACTTACTTTATGCCATGTTTCGAGACACATAATCACAAAAATGACCAAGTATCAGATACCAAATGGCATTGACTGTAATGATGAATCAAATGAAAAGTAATAGTTACCTTTACAATATGCAGTTGTATACAACAAAGAAGAACAATTGCACAAATTCCAAACAAAATCCACATTGAAAATATGAAATTCCTCTAACAACAGATCCATCAGCATAGCTATATATAAAAATTCAGGTTGAGTCGGCCTAACAGGCACAATTCATAAGATATCAAATCAGGCTTTAGAGATACAGAACACTAACAGATACAGATACAAAAACAGATTTGATACAAGTAAGCATTCGGTAAAGCAAGTAAGCATTTCAACAAGCACTGCCGATCTGCGGGAGGTGTCGGAGGATACATCCCCATTGTGGCGGTGGCGGCGGGTGGAGCAGTGGAAAGACAATGTTTTGCCCCATCGCTCGGAACATTGCCTACAAATACAATGTATCGTATTTTGAATTAATAGATTCTCTAAATGCAATAGATTGAAGAATCGGACTTACTTGAATCGCGATTCTTTGTTGTGCATTATATGAAGCGTAGTACTCTTGACTAGCCCGCGCATAATCATCACGTTGGCGCGACTCCTCACGCGACCTAGTAACCTCCAACTCCTGCACGAGGAGCGACGGCTACCAACCCGAGCTGCGGGACGAAGAAGATCCTCTCATTTCGCACCACCGCGAGTCGATCACTCCGGTGAACATGGAGTACCTTCAAAATGCGTGATCACAAAGGCTTGAGCACTTGAAATTATGACTTTATGAAATTTTAGAAGGTATGACATCTCACCGTCCATGGGCCTTGCCGCCTCCACTAGCATGCACAGCTACGCCGTCAGCGGTTCCTTCCTCCAATCATAGTCTTCACCATGGCGCTTGACCATTTAAATCGCCATATTTCTCCTACATAACCAAATCGGACAATTTAAATGGGAAGCGCAAATCAAACAACTTAATTTGAATTAAATCAAAATTTTGAGCACTAACCACCGATCAATAGTCAGTCATTGCACATTGCTTTCGGGTGTGTCGGGTCTCGACCTTTATGACCTTCCACGTACACTTCAATATCACTCATTTGAACACCGGTCCGAGCCTCCTGTAGACATAAGTTAGGTGCATACATATACTTGGTAACATGTATTTTGCGGACTTACCATGCGCAGCTTTACGCATATGTCCATCGGCGCCATACGTGTGCTTTGATTCTTTGCCTCGGCGATCTCGGTTCTTTTTGACTTGGCGATGAACTCGGTGAAGCCCAGCGCCGCAAAGAGCACAGTAAGCTTCGGACGGTCCCCAACCATGGAATCATGACCTGCATAAAGATATTAATACATTAAAACAACATTACCAAGAAGCGTTAAACTCAAATAGCTCCAATATTTGTTGTTTTACACGCCGTCTTGTTCCTCGGTCAAGTAACTACGAAGACCGCGAGTCCTGTTAATCCGTTGCCCTTTAATGGACCTCAAGTAAAGATTTGTTGCTTGAATCGAGCATTAGACAATGCATCTTTGGTCACCGCCGTGCATTTACATGGAAAACTCTACGAGCATGCTCCATGTACGCACTGAATCAACCAAGCGGTAGCAACCGCAATTGTTCATCACAAAGAATAGTTAGAATAGTAAAGAATCGACAGTTGAACCAATACCAACTAGCACAGAGAATCTTACCCAAAAGTCACTCCAAACTGCCCCCTGAGCATTCAAGTGCTCGGCATTAGGAGCAAGCAGGTAATGATCCCAACTAGTGGCAACAAATCGCTCGCCATTGGCATTGTGACCAACCGGGGTAGTGCAAGCGGCAGAGGTTACCTAGCACGTAGTTAACTCGCCTATGGTGTCCTCTACCGTCAAACCCGAGTCATCCCATGAACGCAAGACATATAAATGATATAGTTCAGTTCGGAAAGAAATGAAATAAGACATGGTTTAGAAAATACAAACCTATCGCCAGCAGGAGTGATCACAACCTTGTCCTCCTCCCGTCTGGGCGGCTGCGAGGGCGACAGTATGGCTCCTCCTCCATCTCAGGCGGGCTCCGGTAGAACCCTCGGTCGTATCCCCACCCATTGGGTCCTCTTCTCCTACATCATCCCCTTGGCCCACATCGGCCTCCTGATGTTCATTGATCCCACCTACAACAACAATAATAATGAATGAATAAAGAAGATAATAATCAAATAAATTAAGAGAATATAACATTCTAGTTTACCTGCATCAACATCAGCCTCCTGACCCTCATCAACATCCACGGCAGCAGCCACTTCTTCCTCCGGCGATGTCTCATCCTGCGAAATAATACAAGACAGTTATATTTATGTCATATTTATGTTTTGACACAAAGTACACATCAAAAGCTTAGTTACACGAGGATCCGCTTGACTCAACAAAGCCGTCGTCTACTTGCGCTTGAAGCGCTACCACAAACAAGGCCTCCTCATCGCGCGAACTCTGGACTTCCTCCTACCACCGAGGAGTCCTTCGCCACCGCTTGATCGATCGAGGCATCTGTTCAAACAAAATATCAAGTTAGTACAACAACAATATTAATGAGCGAGCGAACAAGATAATAAACACACAAAATTAGAGAATTAAAAGCAGAAATTTAAATTTACTTGTCAAAATTCATCAATGTCACGATGATGTAGTCTCCTTCTTTCTAAGGGATGATATGTTACTTTTTCTTGATTGGTTGTCTTCTCCGTTTCTCAGAATCGTTATATCTCCACGGTCTCCGACTAAAGAATCGAGACTGGACCATCTCTATATCAAAAGTGCTTGGCAATTCTTCATCTTGGAAAACCTCGGCCAACCTCCATAGCCTCCGGTGGCTATCAAGGTAACTTGACATCACTAGGAGTATGTAACCGTTCTCGGGATTCACTTTGTACACAACCCACCAAGCACTCGGTCTTGCGCATGGATATGGCATATAATACACTGCTCAACTTGGTGAGCAAGGATACAATTGTCATAGCCATGTAGCCGTTCGTTGTGTTTGACTTCTACCATCCCATCCGGTTTTGATGAGTCCCATGTTTGCTATCAAACCAAACACAATCGAAAAAGACTACTTTCACTCCTTATTCCTCGCAAACTTGAACTCGAGGATGTTTTGAATGATTCCATAGAAATTTGTTTGATCCCTTGTGCATCGATTGCCCTAGTTACAACTCGATTATTTGTTGTGGCGCAAGGGCGACCGACTTCAAATTTGGTTGAACGGAACCGAAACCCGTTCACGTCGTATCGCCCATAGCTTTTAACGATTCTGCGACCATAGGATATTTGAAGCAAGTCCTCATGGGCGTTCCCATATTTCACGCATTGCCAACAAAATACGATTGAAGTTGTATAAGATTTATAATATATTGATACGTAACATTACGAATATTATAGGATGTGAAGGTGTTACATGATCTCGGAACCAAGTGATGAAATTAGGGCCCCATTTATTCCATCCCGCATCGTATTAAGTTGCTTGGCGGTTGGTTGTGAATAGGCGTCGATTACGCTTTATCGAATTCCTTGTAAATGAAAGCGTAAATGGATACATAAATGAATGATGTCTTGGCGGCATAGCTTGTTTGACATGTACAAAGTAAGCGCTACGTGAAATATTGTTCCATCTCTTCCATATTGGAGTACATGTACAGCCAAGCGGACTTCTTTTCTTAGAAGTGTAATAGTAAGCGGTGCAACTACCAGCGGTAGTGCCTCTCCATTGGAAAATCAGAGGTCACTACAAGGTGTCTCTTCATCCACATGGTACGCATCATGGGAGCATTGACTTTGTGTTCCTCTCCAAAGTATACACTCGAGAAGTATGATATCTCTTTTAGAGAAAATGCTTCTGCAATGCACCCTTCAACTCTTGCCTTATTGCCAACCATAGCTCGAAGTTTCTTTAGAGCTCTTTCAATGTGATACATCCACCTATCTTGAGCAGGTCACCTACCTTAGCCGTAAGGTAGATGAACAAGTAGATGTTGCATTGGATTGAAGAAACCGGAGGGAATATTTTTCCATCTTGCATACAAGCTCTGGTATCTCTTTCTCCAACCTCTCCATCATGTCTTTCGATATTTCTTTAGCACATAATTGTCTATAGAAATAACTTAGCTCAGCTAGCACCTTCCACACATTATCATTAAGATACCCACGAAACATTACAGGCAGGAGTCTTTCCATGATTATGTGGTAATCGTGGCTCTTCAACCCATTTAGCTTCCCCGTATTCACATTCACAGCTCGTCTCAATCCCGCTGCGTAACCATCGGGAAATTTCAATTTTTTCATCCACCTCAACACTTCTTTCTTTTCTTTAGGTTTAAGGCAAAATGGAGCGCGTGGCTTACCCCCTGCTTCGGTGAGCTCAAGTGTTGGCCGGTTACAGATCTCTGCTAAGTCTCTTCGGGCCTTTAGGTTGTCTTTTGTCTTGTCCGTCATATCCATGACCGTGCTTATAATGCTTTCACCAACGCTACGTTCCTGATGCATGACGTCAATGTTGTGCATCAGAATCAAGGCCTTCGCATATGGGAGCTCCCATAATCCACAAATGTGAGTCCAGTTGTGCTCCTCTCCAAACCCTTCAAACCCATCATCTTTCTCCTCCAATTTACTCAGCATATCAGCAATTTCTGGCCCAGTTAGACGTTTCGGCGGACCCTTTCTGACAACTGTGTCCTTACGGAAGGCATTCCTCTGGAACCTAAAGGCGTGTCTAAGGGGCAGGAAACGCCTATGGCAATCGAAGAGATCTTTCCACCATTTACAAGGCGAAAACAATCAATTGTCGAACCACAGATCGGACATGTCAACTTTCCATGACAGCTCCAGCCAGCAAAAATACCATAGGCCATGAAATCATGGACAGACCACAAATATGCAACACGAAGGTTGAATTTACATTTCTTATAGCGATGACGCCTCTACCCCTGTCCATAATTTTTGACTCTTGATCAAGGGTTTGAGCATCACATTGAGGCGCTTTCCGGGATGTTGGGGCGGGTATGATGAGGCACAGAACATAAACTCATATTTCATGCAAAGGGAAGGTGGAAGGTTGTATGGAATAGCAAAGACTGGCCAGCACGAGTATGATGCGGCGGTTGTGTTGAAAGGCGTGAAACCATCGGTCGCCAACCCAATGCGAACATTTCTCGCATCCCTCGCGAAGTCCTCGTCAAAGCTATCGAGCCTTCCATGCCTCACTATCGACGGGTGCACCATTACTCGTCGTTCTCACGCACACCTTCTTTGTGCCACCTCATGTGCCTGGCACTTCGTTTTGACATAAACAACCGCTTCAGCCTAGGTGTGAGAGGCATGTACCGAAGTTGCTTGTGTGCAACATCGGTCGTTAACTTTTCACCTTCTTCGTTCACCACCTCGACAAATCTTGGTTTTTACACACTAAGCAATGCTTCTCTTTCTCATGCTCCTTCGAAAAGCATCTGATTATCCTTGCACACATCAATCTTCTCATACTTCATACCGAGAGACAGACAACATCTTCTTAGTGGTACATGTCTCTAGGCATCTTATGATTCGCCGGCAGTATATCAGAGATCAACTCCACGAGATCATTGTAACAATTATTGGAAAAGAAATACTTGGACTTAATAGCCATGAGCCGCGTCACAAAAGCAAGCTGGGTCACTTTCGTGTGTTCGTGCAATGACTCTTGAAGCTTTAAGTAGCTCAAAGAACTCCCGAACCTCACGTGTTGGCGGATCCTCCGAGTCTAGGTTAATCTCGGGCGCAAAGCTTCTAGCATCTCATCCATCCTATCATCGCCCGCCCTATCATCTTCCTCTTCAACCGCAACTTGAGGTCCTTGACACGTGACTCACCATGATGTACCCACAACTCAAAGCTTGGCATGAAACCAAACCGACACAAAGTGCGAGACATCGATTTCTTGTCACGGGGTGGAAATTACGGCACTTGCTGCATGGGCACTTCACCTTAACGATTACTAGACATAGAGAAGGCACGGTCGACAAAAGCGGTAGCCTTGACCGTCCACTCGGTCGAGTGAGCCCACTTTTCTCCCAACCTTCATACATCCATCGGTGGTCGTCACCCATACTTGAGGCTATACTATGGCGATACTCTCCAAGAGCCCAAATGGGAATAGGTTGCGGTAGTTGGGGTAATTGAAGAAAAGGGAGCGATTGAAGCATCAACACATGTTCCTATAATCAACACGCAAGGCACAATCGGACAATCAAACACCAACACCGCATAAATAATGCTCAAGCATGTGAGTTCAAACGCGCTATATAGTTTCAAACATGCCAAATAAAGCATGTTAGCTCAAGAAGCGATTAATAGTGCTTACCAACCATTCAGTCGGATTACATTAAAGAACTGATTAATGAATTTGAAATTGAGTTGTGGAGCATAAGTTGCCTTTAAACAAGAAGGTCAATCAATCTTAACCTCCTATATCTCTTTCTATGGCATCAAGTATCCAATTCTAAATCTGTCTAGACTTATCCAATAGGTGCATATCAACTAAACAAGAGAGGAAAGCAAAGTGACATTTGCATATTGTAGCTAACTTCTCCACTTATCGTTGGTGTAATGATGAATCAAATGAAAAGTAATAGTTACCTTTACAATATGCAAAGTAATAGTTACCTTTACAATATGGCATTGATGTAATGATGAATCAAATGAAAAGTAATAGTTACCTTTACAATATGCGATTGTATACAACAAGAAGAACAATTGCACAAATTCCAAACAAAATCCACATTGAAAATATGAAATTCCTCTAACAATGCAGATCCATCAAAGATAGCTATATATAAAAATTGGGTTGAGTCGGCCTAACAGGCACAATTCATAAGATATCAAATCAGGCTTTAAGTATATTGTAGTGATACATATACAGTTTATATATTGAGGTAGCTAATACACAGGATCGGCTATAAGCGCAACAATTCTTGGTTGATCTCCTCCCACCAGCATACATTATACATCATGCATCCGGTATATAGATATGTGATATATATATATATATATATATATATATCTGTTTTTAGACCCATTATTTTCAATATAACTGCATGTATGTACATTATACGTCCTTTTTTTTCTTGACATGCAAGCGGTGCATGGTTTCGTGTGGTAATGTCTTTTGAGCAATCAATTTAATTTCGTGAAGGGATCTCCCCTCGATCCGTTGATTCCTAAAGAAGTTCGTGTCTTTGCATGAACAAGCTAGATGCATATATGGTGGTATTCCATACATTGTGGCGAGACAAATTTTCTTGTCTTTGCTTTGCACGATTAATTCAAAGTTGCCATGCAGCCGCTAATTATACTAACTAACTAGATCCTCTTCCATAACATGCAAGTTGGTATTCAGTGTCTGAGGCTCCCTCCTCTTAGGGTTTAGGGCATCATCGCCTTGCTCTTTTACATGCTATATATGGTGTAGAGAAAACATGGATAGGGTCATAGCTAGGCTTTCCTTAAGCTAGGTCAAACATACAACATTATATTATCTCGACTCTTGTCTTGTTTCCCATTGCTTTCAACTTTTTAGCTGTGGTGCAAGCACAAAAGATACTTGGAACTTGTTATGCCCCGATTTTGTTATCCACCATCATTTCATATTTGTCCTAACTCCTAATCACATGCCTAAAGTTTCGCGACCGATTCAATGTATGTACCTTATCCCGGGAGGAGCCGGGCGTCGCGAAGCCGGGCCGGAGGCCGAAGGCGGCCGGAGGGGAGCCAGGCGTCGGCCGGGCGGAGGGCCAGGCGGAGGCCGGCGTCGCCAGGCGGCGGAGGCGAGGAGGGCAGGCTGAGGCGGGAGGCCGGAGCGGCGGCGGGCGAGCCGGGCGAGGCCGGGCGAAGCGGCCGGCGGGCGGCGGAGGCCGAGGCGTCGCCGAGCGGGGTAAAGCCGTGGCGTGGGCCAGCGTGGGCACGAGGCGGCGGCGAAGACGGGCGGCGTGGCGCGTCGCCGCCAAGCGCGGAAGCGGCGCGGCGTGGCGGCGACGGTGCGGCGTGGCGGTTTATAATACATCTTTATATCATCTATAGACAAGCAATGGGCGCGAAATGATCTCTCATATATTTAATGAACTAGCCGGCGTTAATTATTAATGGTATACATAATATAAAGTTATCTATAAGATCGTCTATTAAATAGTAGACAACATTTTTCTCTCTCCTCATTGTCTCTTCTCCACATCATTCAAAATCTTATATAGCATACTCTTATAAACAACATAAATATGCATCATTATACATGTCCTAATAATTAGTCGGCCTAGTGCAAACTGAAATCGGTTAATCTATACTACGATGAGCTTCCATATACGCCACAATTCGTCACCAGTCACCACCACCACCGCCAAAGACAATGCATGCTCGTCGAGTGCGCATCACCGGAAGAGTGGTGCCAGCAGCCGCTAGCTTGAACATATCCATGTCCGGAAAAGCGATGCGCGCCACCGTGGTTCACGCCATGCATGCTCCTCGCGGTGATGCATGTGCCCATCTCTATTGTCATCAATAGGGCGAAGAAAAATGGGGATGACTAGTTTGAGGCTTCGAGGGTGTAACATTCCGAAAATGACAAACAATATATAATAAAATATCAATGAATATTTTTGGATTTGAATATAATTATTTCTGAGTTTTCTTGGCACTATTGGTTTTATTGGATTTTTCTTGGATTTGTGCTTTGTATGAAAAGTTCAACAAATAGAATTATCAAATAGTAAATGGTAAGAAGGTAAAGAGGTAAAAGTAAAAATAAGAAAAATTTACCATTTGACCATAATCATGCTGGTAAACCAGTAGAAATATCTATTAAAAATATTTGGTGCTGAAATAGGGTAAATAAAATATCTTAGTCATCTCTTTTTGACTAAAAACAGTAAAGTCAGAATTAACTAAAAATAATCAAAACTTATCAGAAGCCACAAAAATTACCAAAGCACCCTCAGTGCAGTATTCACAGATGGTAAAAATCTCAGTAATTGATCATGTCGGCAAAGCCTCTTAAAAATTCAAAAACAGAGACCATTAAAAACAAGAAATCTTCATGTCAGAATTTTTATAAAATATTCACTTGAGATTTTGACTTGAAATTTTTATTTATATATCAATAAGGCAAAATGAACTATTATAAAAATTTTGGAAAATAATTTATATGAATCACACCCTTGAATAAATGAAATACCGAAATACAAATCCTGTGCAGTCCACAGTGTCAGAATTTTAATTAATTCTTTGTCAGGTATTTTAGTCTGAAAATTTTAATAGAGTATAAGAACTCCCATAGAATGACGGTCAAAAAGTTTCAAACAATTCTACCATGAGTTGATAGCCGTTTTAATGCCCACATGATGCTGTCCGAACGGAGTCTATCTCCTTTGCTAAGTCTGTTTCGCTGACAAGCGGGCCCAGAGCACTGTAGCCACTTGACGCGCTGGCAGCCGAGCCGGGACTTCTCTCTCGCTGCCCGGTGGGGCCGGACCCACCCGTCAGCCCTCTTTCTCGCTGCCCTCGCCCCTTTTCCTCTCTCGCCCGAGGAGAGCTCGGCGCCTCCCGAGTCTTCGCCAATTCCACTCCGTGCCTCAGCGCAAATCTCGCGAGCCTGCACCTGCGCGTCGCCACGGCTTGTCCTCGGCCTGTCCACGCCACGCCTCAGCCATACCGCGCTGCCGTGAGCCCTAAAAATCGTGCGCCAAGTCGCCATTTCGCACAGAACCGAGCCGCAAGTATCTCCACGCATTCAAACCCTGTGAAGCTCAATTGGCAGCCTATAAATACCGATCATTTCATCGTAGAGAGCCTCTCCTTTTCCCTCCTGCTATTTCCTTCAGCCCCCGCGTCTTCCCTAGCTTCTTCTCCACGCTCTGGCGGGCAAAACCGAAAGAAAAGGGGATCGGTGAGGTAAACCGATTGAGCACCAATCCTCGAAATTTCTTGGTCTTGGAGATTCGCCGTGCCCCCTTGAGTACTGATCAATGTTGGTTTTGTCCTTGTTTTACCCGCAGCTCAGTCCTTCCGGCGTTCTTCTTCCTTGTGGCCGGCGACCGTTGGCAGCCGCCTCCAGTGATTCTTCGGCTACACCCGCAGGTGAAATAGAATCCCTAGGTTACACTGATACTCTAGGAACCCTTTTCCGGTGTAAAGATGGTCGGCGGCAAGCTTTTGCTCATGCAGCCATTAGCGCCGCCGCACCCTTGCGGTGGCAACCCCTTTTCTGGCCACCTCCCGGCGAATGGGTAACGTCCCTAGATGCGCCTCGGCTCACTGACGCTCGAGGTGCTACCCATTCCGCCGCGGCGGAGTTAGTTCGCCGGCGGTGAGCCAGAGAGCCGAGTGCTCTGTTTTGAGTCGCTGACAGCTAGGCCACCCCTGTCAGTCTCTGTGGGTATTTGCTGTTGCGAGTGCACGCAGTCACCGACGGGCGGGCCCCGCTTGCCAGTTGCGCGCGCAGTGCGTGCGGCTGACCGATGGGCCACGGGTGTCAGTGGGTCGGGCCGATTTGAATGCGCCACACGCGCGAGGCGGAAGCCGCTTCCAAATGGGGAAAACACATTTCGGATTTTTGAAGATTTTCAGAAAAACCGAACTAATTCAAATGCTCATAACTTTTGAACTGTAGCTCCAAATTGAGTGAAATAAATTTCTATATTCTTGTAAAATCAAGCTCTTTCATAATATGTAAAAACATTTTGAAAATCATCATTGGGTAATTTTGAAATTCAAATTTGAGTAAAGGGGCTAAAGATAAGTTGTATACAAAAATTCTGCAAATAAGCTTGGTAGTTAATGGAACTAATTTTTCTAGGATCCTTACATCTCCAGAAACCCAAATATGTAAAAATATTTAATTCCCATGCATGTTTAAATTACTTTCGTTTAAGTCTTGTTCTCAATACACTAAGAATTCAAATAGGTATAATAGTATTAAGGGAATATAAAAGAACAAGAATTTAATTCATAAATAATAGGATGGCAGTAGCATGGTTAAATTTGATTAAGTAGTAAATTTAGTTTGAGTTAACTTTAAGTTATGCAGTAATCATTGTGCCAAATAGACCCACGCATATATATGCATATATATATGTGCATAGGAAGTTAAATAATTGGTATATAGATTAAATGGTTGCCAACCATGAACAAACCTAGTAACCTAGCTTAATAAGATCTAGTGCAATCAACCCCTTGTCTTATGTTTTAAATTTTATTAATTCAAATAATTTTAGCATCTATAATTCGAAGTTATAAATATTAGAATTCACAATTTTAGCCTCTTGAATTCATAAATTCAGAATGAGTGATCTATAAGAAAACCCTTGTTGTTCATTTCAGAAAATGTTAACGCTTTGGATGCATAATTATTCGCCTTGTGAAATCTTAAAAGTTTATAATTCAACCCTCAAAAGATACCCCTGTTTTCTGTAGTAAATTCTTATTTGACTTACTGTCTGTCTTCTTTTCGCCCTTTCTGAATTAGGATTTTTACTATATTTCCGCTTGATTGTCGTGTAGAGTCCGACATTCTCGAAGAGGAAGACGACGCCGTCGCTGATCCAGATCCGGAGTTAGACAGCGAGTTGCAAGGCAAGCACCCCCTTGAACATGTTGAGCCTAATAATTTACCTACCTTATGTTGTTTTTGCTTATATACGATGCATCCGGATAGTTCTCCCTAAAAATGATAATTTGGGTTAGAACTGTAATTAGTCCTGTAAATTATGGTTTGCCTCAATCTGTATGGACATGTGAACCTTGTAAACCTTAGTTGGGAACTAGACATGCTTAATGTCATTTTGGGTATAACCGCTAGTATAAAATATCTGCTTAAGCTGTTGATCGTGTTTCAATCTTTTCAACGAATGTATGATCTTCATTTGGGAAAATATTGCTGGTACTTTGGCTTAAAACCCAAAAATAAAACTATGGTTTGATGTGGGCGATTATTGGCAATAGCCGGTGGTGCAAAGGGAGTTGCACGTAGATAGGGTGGAGTATCGCCCGTGTCGAATTAAGGACCGAGCAATGGGACGCTATAGATCCAAGAATTTCGTACAACCACGAGGGCTTGTATGAGCGGGTCTTAGCCTATTAAGTTGTTTAGGTGTGGCTTTGCATCTAAGGAAGGCGGGAGATTTGCACAGGTATTCCGGTTTGGTCTGCCTGTAGGGGTTTTTACATACCAATGCAACAGTGTACGCCTTGCCATGAACAGAAATGTGGTGTTGGGTGTGATGAAAATGGATCCACGGTTTAGGTGAGTGTTTCTGTTTTCATGGTGAGGGTCAAACGTCCCGGGCTGGTTCAAAGCCACATCTAGATAATGTAACGGCTCTGAATGATCTCCTTGCCGACACACCAAAGGAAGTGTGTAAACTGGCCTGGCAAAAGAGGTTGATCCTTCCTTGTGGGTAAAGCTGTACACCTCTGCAGAGTGTAAATCTAATCGATTAGCCGTGTCCACGGTTATGGACGCTTGGTGAAGTCATTCCAATGTTAGAATGTTTGGTATTTTCTGGAAAAATGGGTTTGAAAAGAAAACCGTTTTGCAACAAGTTTTTCGTGTCAAAGGACAGACACCGGGGATCCTTGCAGTCGGGTAGACTGGGTTGAAGGACTTGGATAATTGCTTAACGCTTTATATTTCAATTGCCTATTTGGAAATACGATGTTTCAATCTATTATGTCATATCTTTAAATGTTTATGCAACTGCAAAATAAACATTAACCTGCCTTGATTAGCCTGCATAACTACTTAATTGCATTTGTCAAACACTATAAGTCTTGCTGAGTACCAATGTACTCAATCTTGTATCTGCTGTCTCAGAGGACGAAGCCTGCGAAGTGCCAGACGACTCGTACTATCACGCAGGGCACGGATTATTAGATGATGATTTTCCCTAGGTTTGCCAAGTCAGTCGCCTGAGGGTTAGCGAGCAAACCACGTGGCTTTTGGAGTTTTAAATTCCCTATTTTTCGCTGTTGCAAAAATTTAACTCTGTATAATTATTTCTGCGTGTAATATATGCTTATCAGTTTAATATCTTGTGGTTGTGATATGAATGTTGTAAACATGTGAGTGCTAGCCACTGATCATGGGACTAGTACAGTAATCACATAGAGGTTCATGTTTGCAAAAACGGGGTCTCACAGAGGGAAGACGCTTTCTTAAAATACCATACGTGATCTTCTTCATCCAACTTCACCTTTCCCTCTTTCCTCTTCCTACCTTACTAACTTCTCCCACCTCCTTTGTTCTCTCTAATACAAAATTTTTAAATTAGAATATTTTAACTTTGAAAAGTAACTTTCAACTAGAAAAAAAATCAACTCAAAATTTCTAACTCGAAAAAAATTAAATAATTTTTTTCTAAATTAGAAAATTTCAACTCGAAAAATTTCAAATTAGAAAGTTTCAACTCGAAAAGGTTTGATTCAAAAAAAATTCAAATCAGAAAGTTTCAACTTGAAAAATTTTAAATAAAAAATTTCAAATTAGAAAGTTTCGACTTGAAAAATTTCAAATCAAAAGGTTTCAACTTGAAATGTTTTTAACAAAAAAAATCAAATTAGAAAGTTTCAACTCGAAAAGTTCCAACCCAAAAATCTCAACTCGAAAAGTTTCAACTCAGAAAATTTTCAATTCAAAAACTTTCAGTTCAAAAAGTTATGATTCAAAAAACTTTTGGTTTGAAAAGTTTTGATTTAAAATTCAACTTGAAAAAATTTCAAATCGGAAAGTTTCAACTCGAAACAATTTAAATTGAAAAAATTCAAATTAGAAAGTTTGAACTCAAAAAAATTCAAATAAAAAAGTTACAAATCCGAAAACTTTCAATTCGTAACTTTCATATCAAAAAGTTTCTATTCAACAAACTTTTGGCTCAAAAAGTTTCACTTCAAAAACTTTGAAAAATGGTTAAAAATACTTGTTTTCAAAAACACGTTGGGAGATTTGAAATACAAAAACTGTTTTGAGTTTCAAGGGGAAAGGAATAGAGGAAGAAAAGGGGATGAAGAAGGTGATAACACTTGTCGTAAGGAGATGACCTTTGAGAGGGAAGGAAAGTGGGGAGGTGATGCCGTTTATCACAATACGAGAGCATTTGAGAGGGAGGTGCTCCTACTTATCACAAGAAGAGAGTGTCATCTTCAAAGATTCAACGAGGACGCTCTCAAATTATCAATTCCTAAGAAAAATACTTCCTCCAAATTCATGAGTGGCTAGATAGTCTTGGTTAATTAAGTTGTATCCCCCCTCAATATCTCCACAATGAACTGTACGGAGATTAAGAGATGTTGTAGTTAGATTGTTGGAAACTAACTCTACAATTTGTCCACACTTAACAGACAATCGTGATCACGAATGTTGTCCTGCATGCTTGCGTGTCCAGCCTTAATTGCTCGGCAAGTGCGATGCATGCTCGCCTAACACTCAACATGCCATGCTCGTGCATGTGCCGCTCTCCTCGGAGGCTACAAGTATCACCGGTCTCTCTCCGAACACACTTGCACCATCGAAACCTACCAACCCTTGTACTAACTAGTAGCAGCTACGTACACACACTCGACCTGATTTTCGCTAAATTTAACGCAATGAAGCCGTGTCAGCTGATCTTCGTGCTCCTGGCCGCCTGGGCGATCGTCCTGCTGTGCGTCGCGGCGCCGGGGGCGGACGCGGCGTGCGACGCGACGCGGCTGACTCCGTGCGCGGGCGCCATCATCGGGAACGCGGCTCCGACGGCGGCGTGCTGCAGCAGGATGAAGGAGCAGCAGCCGTGCCTGTGCGAGTACGCGCGCGACCCCAACCTGCAGCGCTTCGTCAACTCGCCCAACGGCCGGAAGGTCCTGGCAGCGTGCGACGTGCCCGTGCCGACCTGCTAAACGATCATCCCGCGCGCGCGCGCGCCGTGGCCTCTGCGTCTGCGTCTGCGTCTGCGTGTGATGTGTGTCTGTGCATGGCATGGGCCACTGGACAGACATGTCATATATAGCAGTATTATTGTGTGTTTGCTTGTTAATTAAATTTCCGTACTTCGATCGTGTTGTGTATGGTTACCATGCATGGCGTTGATGTACTGCACTGTGCCCGTATATTGTACCTACGTACGCAGTACGCGCGCAACGTCTTTGGATCGTATATGTATGAATAAAGGCAGTAATGATGATGTATGAAATTATATACCTGTGTCTTCGTACTCATAGCTCTTTGATGCATCAATGGTGGCAAATTTCAAAAATACCCACATACCTTGCTAAACTAGCAGACTGGCTGGCGCAATTGCTTTTGTTAAGTGTAGTGATATAGCATAGCGATAAAGTTTTCTTCGCACAATTACAAAATTTGAAATTCCTATTTCGCAAACAGAATACATTTGGGATATTTGATTTTATATTCGATTAACACATATTATTTTGGGATCCCTCTCCCCAAACGTGAAAGAGAGGTCGGAAGGTAATGTGTTTGTCAAATTTATATCTCTAAGCAAACTATCAAATCTAACCCTTCAAAATCAGGGACCATGCCTCCACCAAATTAAGCTCTATATGTTTTTGAAGAGTTAATTCAAATGTGTATGTCTCTAATAAGCTAACTATCAATCTAAGCCTTTAAAATTAGGGGTGCAACGGATTAAGAGCTGGATGTTTTTCTTTTTTGTTTGAAAATTTCTAGCATTTTTTTCTTATCAGTTTAAAAAAAATCACAACATATAGTTAGTATCTATGATATTAGCATTTTTAAGGAGAACAGTAGAAAAAGGATCCTAATGTATACATTAATAATGAAAAAAGATTAATACAAATTATGTGCAAAAAGGAAAGTAAAACAGAAAACAGAAGTTAAGCAAGATCAGCTAGACATTGAGTCATGCTAGTTGAAAACTTTTGCTTTGCCCTATAAATAACCATGGACAACTCATGCTTGAAATTGTGCTTCCAATCTTGAGAATTTGGAGCTATTTTCTGAAAGATCATCTTACTACGAATTATCCAAATACTCCTAGTCACCAAGATAATAACGTCCATGATTTCATCACGATGATACAGGATCTGGTTAGACCCTGTAGTTGTAGTGCTTTGTTACTAGGTAGGCCCTAGCGGAGGAGAGCTCAATAGGACTTTCCTTTCGTAACTGGGCCCAACAATCATTTTTCTGTTGAAATTATTGTTTTTTTATAGCGGTGACCCGCCACTGTTGAAGCCATAGGACATTTTTTAAATAATTTTACTAAAATAATATGCTGAAACAAAATTTTACAAAAATACATCTCTGTCGTTTGTTTAGTCACAGATTGAATTGATGGACAGATTATTTTGTCATGGATTCATTTGGTTGATAAGGTTAAGGTTTCTGTTGCTATTTGAAATGACGATAGATGTATATTTTTATAAAAATTTGTTTCGGTATATTATTTTTGTAAAATTATTTAAAAAATATATTATTTTAAAAAATAATTCAGCCAAAAGATCCGTGAACCGATGCTCCATCCTTGTTCTGTTGCTGTCCGAAGGGTTAATACCTTCAGAAGGTAGGTTTATAGGGCACATTTTTTAAATATTATTTTAAATACAAGATGTATTTTATATTTAAATGGAAAATCAGTATGATATTTCCTTTATAACCTAATAATATTCAGTTTTACTTGATATTTTCTACCACCTCTCATACATTAAATATAGTACTTAAAGATAATGATTAGGAGTAATCTAGTTGTTTTTAATACCTTATTAGTTTATTTGTCAAGAAAAATATATCTTATAAATTTGAACAAAAGAAGTCATATATATATATATACATATATATATATATATATATATATATATACATATATACATATGGAAGCCTTTTCCGTACTCTTAGGAGTAAATACTCCCACCTCTAATATACCACTTAAATGAACGCATTATAGACCTTTATCACTTTCGGTATACTCCAATAATAATTCTAATATACTCCAATGTGACATAGTTGAAAAAATTTCATCAAAGCACTTTATTTTTTTGCTACATACCATTTTCCATATGTAAAACGAATATATAAACAAATTATGCTATAAATGGTGGACTTTAATGAAATTTTTCATGGAACTCACTTTGGAGTATCTTATAATCAGTATTAGAGTATACTCAAAAGGATAAAGAGGTATAACAACATCATTTAAATGATATATTAGAGGTGGGAGTACGTACACCTAGGAGTATGGAATCATTTTCCTATACATATATATATATATACATATATATATGTATATATATATATGTATACATATATATATGTATATATATATATATATGTATATATATATATGTGTATATATATATATATGTATATATATATATATGTATATATATATGTGTATATATATATATATATATGTATATATATACATCGTAGATTCTTGTATATATGCATTTGCGAGATTGCGACTGCGCGCGATTGTAGCCAGGAGCTGGAAGCCTAGAACGGCGACAGTACTATTTCCTCACCAGCCGCAGCCCATGTCGCCACCTCTGAAATCGCTGTTTGATGCATGTCCATCGCCGTAAGAGACAGTGGTGGCAGCACCATGGGCAATGGCTTGCCGCATGCCTGTTCAGATATTGCCGCCTCCGGAAGGGTGCCAGTGTACTCGTGCAAATAATGTTACTCGGACATTCATGTCTAAGGAAAATTTGTTTAATTGGACACTTCGAATCCAAATCGGATTCCGACACCCGTAACCGATTCCGAGTAGTATTTTTCATGTTCAATTTTTTTTCCAAATCAGACACCTAAATTTAAGTCGGATTCCGACTCCCGTGTTCGTATCCAAGTGGCGTTCAAATCGATTCAGTGGATTTGTTTTTGCTGAAGCTATAAACACAAAGAGAGAGAGAGTGAGAGAGCACAGTTTTGATACAGTTTGTACTTCATCGGTAGCTCATCAGAACTGGGCATTATAACACTGCAAAATGGTTCCCAGATTTCCACAAACAATTCTTACACACGATATATCCTAAGTACAAATATAGTGTGACAGATCTCTTTCCCCCCTTATTATGAAAAGCATGAAATTTCATGAGAACAACACAAATATCATGGTGTATCGGTGGTGTTACTGTGTTTTTCTCTTGGAAAGTACTGTATGTTACAGGAGAACCAGTGGTAAGCTATAGAAAATACTCATGCTCTTATAAAAGGCAGCAAACTATTGAGTTATTTTTTTAATTACGTCAATCGGGTTTTGAACTTGAGATCTCTTGGCTTTGATACCATATTGAGTTACATGCACCAATCAGTTCACCCAAAAGCTTAAATTAATGAGAAAAGGTGGGCAATTCACTTATACTTCAACACAAACAATTTATACACCATATATTAAGGGTCTGTTTAGGGGAGCTGTAGCTTTTCTAAAAAAACTGTTTTTTTGCTCTCTGAGCTGAAAAGCGGTGGTAGTTTTTTTTTTATAAAAGACCATTTAATTAATAGCTAATTTCTCAGTAATAAACTGTAAAAATAAGTTCAACCCAGCTTTCAGGTTTTAGCTTTTGTTACTTATATATGACTTTTAGCTTATGTTAAAAACATTTAAAAGCTAAACTGTTTGAAAGGTTTACTGTTTTTTCAAAAACTAAAACGGACTTTAAACCCTAAATAGGGCCTAAGCCCATCCCAAGAACTTCCCTGGTTGATGTGCTTCCTTAAAAGCCGCCGCCTCCGCCATCGCCCCAACAGGGGCTGCCTCCGCCATCGTCCCCACAGAGGCTGCCGACGACTCCTCCCCCTCTGCTGCCGTGGCGTTTATATATGATGCCCACTGGACTCGTTCATGCCGTCGGCGCAGCTGAACATGGCGATGGCCACAATTGCAACCACGGCCACGAAGGCGATAATTAGACCACAACGCTGCTGCGCAAATTAAGCACGGAACCGGCCGCCAAACCTTTGGCCGCAGCAAGCTGCAACGCCCTAACCATTGTAGCCTTTGTTTGTGAGATTGGACTGGTGGACTAGTACCGTAGTACGTACTTAGGCTTGGAGGCTGTACAGGATGGAAGCACAGGTGCCAACTAACTTAGCCAGTTATTTTATCCTTCACTCCTGCGGAACAGTGAAGTCTTCGAGTGTCGTTTTCTATACTCACTGTCGCCGTAGCATGTTGGACGGGAACGGGATGGTGCCGAGGAGGATTAGATTAGCACGCAGATGAGTTCCACATGCCACGCGTGTATGTACTATGTACTGCATCGATTGACAAGTTTTATATCTTTGAATTGATCAATGGATGGTTCGATTGACACGTTTTATATCTTTATATACTGCATCGATTGACACCTGTTGCTTGTATTTGCACGGCATGCATGTATCAAGTTGCTGATCTTGATTCAACTCGATCAGCTCCAATGCCTATGACTGACTGAATTGATGAGATGTGTTCTCAGATCGAAGGGCTTAATTCAGAAGGTCTGAGCCATAGCATGATTTGCATTTCGTTATTAATTTGTCTACAGAAATCCATATACTCAACAAACTCATCTACAAACTGACAGAAACAGTGGCCGTGTTAACATGAACAGCTGCCCGTACTGCTGATCTAGACATGAGGCCTATCCCAAACTTAAACCGATCGATCTATACGGTGAGTTTCCAACCATGTCACGAAAAATGGCGGACTCGACCATATAATCCGATTAATCAGTCGTTTTCTTATTAATTATTTTTTTAATTACAAAATAGCTTATTTTTATTTACTAAATTCAATAAATTAATTTATAATATCATATCATAGTGTTCATAGTATGTACCTTTTGATGGAATATAAATAATGAAATATAAAACAAGTTTTATAAAGTGATAATTTACGATAACTTTAGATAACTAAAAAATTTCTAATTAATTTAAATATAAATAAATATATTAATACGGACTTATAATCGTCCGTTACCAGCCACCACCCATGCCACCATCGCTGAAATTACTGCCTGCCGCGTGCCCGTCCCCGGAGAAGTGGTGCCCTCCGCCATGGTCCGCGCCATGTCCGTGGTGTTGGTGGTGCGGCTGGTGCCCGCCACCATGGTCCGCGCCATGTCCTTGGTGATGGTGGTGCGGCTGGTGCCCGCCGCCATGGTCCGCACCATGTCCTTGGTGATGGTGGTGCTGCCCGTGCGCATGTCCGGAAGGGTTGTCGACGCTGGTGGTAAACGGAATTTCGCAAATTTAGATACAGGCTATTAACATCTTGTTGCGATACGAGAGTAAATACGAACGAAACTTAAATTTGAGCGAGCGGTTTGCTTTATATGTTGGCTTAAGCCAACATGAAGCTGTTTGTTTTTACCTAGGCTGGTTGCCGCCGCCACCGTCATCCCCACCATCCACGTTCGGCACGTCGCCGCCATCATCACCGCCACCATCAACACCACCCGAGCGTCGACGACGGTGTTTATTCTTTTTCCTTCTTGGCTTGTCTTCCGGCCCGTCGGCACAGTTGGAAACGGCCATTGCGGCGATAGCCAACGCCGCGGCAAAGCCGAAGATGATCAGGGTCCAGTTGCCAGGAGCACTGGGCACGAAATTTGCAGCGAAGTCGTTGCCCGCACCAAGAGCTAACACCCTTACCATTCTACAGATTAGCAAGCAGCCTTTGCTTGCAGTGCACAAATTGTTGAAGTGGAAATGGCTTCGAGGCTAGGCGTCGAAGAATAAGAATAAGAGCTGTTTATATAGGAAGTATTAAGTCGTTGCTGGAAAAGTCTTGGCGCGTTGCTTTCTACCGAACGGCTGAACAGACAGTAATGAATGATTGTTGGATTAGTCCCAACAAAATGTGTGGAATGGGGAGAACCGTGCGTCGACGAACTTGCAAGTTGAATTGTCCTTGCGACTGTTCTTGGCTCTTGAGAAATCTGCAGGCAAGATCTCTGAAAACCGCTGCTTTCAGTGGTTTCTGCGTAAAACGGGGCTGCCATGTCCCAAGTGGAGGAAAAAAACAAGAAATTCTTTTATAACGTGGTGGGCTGGTGCATGGTGGATATTTGCCGCCCGAAATTTCCCTCGTTTCGCCAGAGAGGATGCCGAGTCAGGGCTCAGGGGACATCTGGTCAAATCAACGCCTGCACCTGTAGCCCTGTAGTGCATTGGTCAGCTTAGGGGTTGCCCGGTAGCTTCAGATTGCATGTACTGTAGGCGAAGCCAGGCCTCGGGTCACCCGAGCCTGGGCGAGGTTTGGTCCAAAAATTCAATGTAAATTTTCTTGAAAATGTATGAAAATACATATATTAGCCTAATAACTTTTGAACCAGTTTAGCTCGGTCCGAGGCTTAAGCCTAGACTGGCTCCGCCCCTTCTTAGCCAGTGGAATGGGTCTGTTTTGACCGAGCTCGGCCTATCAGTCCAGGAGAATTGATCTGAGTCGTGTACTCGTGTGTGAATATGATACTGTAGCCTGTACCTAGCTCCTCTGTTCAGCCTGGGTACAAAATTCCTCGACTTGGAACTCCACGGTTATGACTGGTGACTAAACTTTCAGACAAATTAATGCATGCATAAATAACGGACATGTCTCACACAATTTACCCGAATATTCAAACTGTAATCCATCAAACACCAACTGAAATTCATGCATACACAACAAGACAATCTCTTCTCAAGCAATAGCACACATCGTGGCCGTTTAACATGATTAGCTACAGCCTAGTCCAAACTGAAATCCGTGTTACGAGCTTCCTTCCCGTCGATACATTTTCCTGACCATCCACCCGTCAGTGACGCCTCGCTGAAGCCACTGCTTGCCGAGTGCTCGTCAGGCCGTCACTGGTGGCTCAGTGGTGCCCGTGGTGGTGCCCACCGCCATGACTCACCGCATGCCCGTGTCCATGGTGGTGCCCGCCGCCATGGTGATGCCCGTGTCCATCTCCGGCAGGGTTGTTACTGGAAGCGAAAATTCACGATACAATGGTAAATACGAAACGAAATTATCGAGTATATTAGATGCAAAACAGTACTACTGTACTATATTTTGATATTATATATTATAGAAGTGAATATACCCGCTCCGTTTTCTAATGCTTGTTACATGTGATTGAAACTTTCTTTCACAAATACTTGCATAGCAAAACAGTATACGTAGCATAACATAACATTTTTTTATTTATATCATCATCTCTTAATTTCATTATTACAATGCTTGTCTCTTTCTTTCCGTACTTGTTTTAGTGCGCATCATGTTGCTTATGCCGGTATAGTCAAGTGAATACCAGTTGATATACCACCCTCTTAATCTCTTCATTATGTGGAGTTCCACCAAATAAAGAGTAAGAATATTTTTATTTTTTATAGAATTTTTAGCATATTCTATATTTTCTTAGCGCCGTAAAAAACATGTCATCCACTTTTACTACATAGTAGTTAACAATTCATATATGTAGGCTACCAGCATTTCTTTACAACGAATATAGAATATGCTAATTTTATTGTTATTTTTATTTATTTTTGAATATTACTTTTAGGTTAGAATTGATATAAAAATCTAACTGCTAATTTTTATTCTGAATTTACCTATGTACGGATTTTAATTTGGAGTTCGTATGAAAACTAAATGGCTAATTTATTTCTATTTTTATTCCGATTTTTTGTTATTTTTTTATTGTATTTGGTGTGGACTCTTTTTCTTTTAATCTAAGCCGTTATAACTCGGGTCCGCTGGATAGATGGCTAGATGCTTTTCTTTAAATAATAACATCTAATGGCTACTATAGTAATTAGGGTCCATCAGATTAAAGTCTAGATGTTTTGCATTTTTGTAAGAATTTGTAGCAGATTTAATTGCATGGCTAGATATTACTTTGATATAAAACTCTACTTCCTATAATTGAAATACAATTGTATTTGTTATATAATTCTAATATCTATATATGATTAATCTATTCCGTTATAATCTGGTCTCACCAATATAAGTGGTAGAGATCCTTCGCTTTTCCTTTAGATTAATGTGATAATTTTTAGAAATTTTTATTTTTAGATTATTGTGGGATTTTGTTGTCCTTAAATCAAAGGGGATGTCTCGAATATCACCAATTTTTTTATTTATATAGATAGATAATAACATCAAATGGCTACTAGAGTTTAACTTAGTTAGTGTCCACTGGATTAAGGGCTAGATGTTTTCCTTTTTTCTGAGAATTTCTAGTATATTTCTCTATTTTTCTTAGCAACTCTAAAAGGCATGTCATGAGTTTTTAATATATAATAGATCTCATAGTTGGAACTAGGGGTGAAAACGGGTCGGATATTTCCCGGCCGATACAGGACCGAATCCGGTCGGGACTAGATTTGACTATCCGGTCGGATTCGGGACAGGATCCGGATACTTGAATCTGGATCCGGGATCAGATACGGACCAGCCAATATCTAGTTAATACAGGACAGAATATCAACTAGGCCCAGCTCATTTTCAACATATTTTTTCCATGGCAGCCTATTTATATTGACAATTAGTTGGTTCTATTGATCCTCAAGTATCATATTCTTTCTATGATATCTATTGAGTTTGATTGATATATAACTTGCTACTATGATAATGTACTCGTATGGTTTTAATTCAACATATATTACTCTATATATGCATATATTATCCGTATATCTTTATCTGTTTTCAACCTGAGTCCGTCACATATCTGTCCCGTGTCTGTATCTCGAATAACACATATTCGTATCTGCATCTGACTAGCCTGTATCCGGATCCGAATAAAAAATATAGGTTAGGATACGAAAAGAGTAATATCCGTCCATATCAGACCCGTTTTCACCCCTAGTTAGAACATAGGAGAGCCCAGCAATTAGAATCTAGAAACACTAGTAGCTAGCAAAGCGAGCAAGAAGGTCACCCAACACTTCAGCTCAGAATATATGAATTTCACGGTACGTTTGCTTTAGTACTTTAAAGCTGTATCGGTATCATATGCAAATCTGTAGTTTTATTAAAAAACTACTCTTAGGAAAGTTTTAACGCTATAAGTAATAACAAAATCATGTGCTTCTTAGCTTTTACCCATTGTTCTTGTCGTCGTTGCAGCCAGCAACATCACCACCATCGTCGTCCCCACCGTCCCCACCATCGTCATCATCTTCGCCAACGCCATCATGCCTCTCGCGCTTATCCTTCCTTCTTGGTTTGTCTTCCGGCCCGTCGGCACAATTAAACACGTCTCCTCCACTTGCTCCTCTCCCTCTCCTGCTTCCCCTCTCATTTTGGTTTTTGTGGATCAGATAGGCACGGATTTCGGTTCCTACTTCCAAAGGCGCAATTTTGGAGGCAATTTTCTATAAAATATGCTGACTTGATGTGGTTTCTCGTATCTGCTATACTCGTCCTTTTGTTTCTTTCGTTGCTATATAGATTTGTTCTTAATCTTGTATTTATTCAAGCGCAACACAATTATTAATAGTTGCCTTCATAATGCGGTCATACATTGGCAATAATACTGTAATAATGTTGCTGGGATTAGCTCTTAATTCCGTACTTATCAATTTTTTACTTTCTAACCTATGCTGTTGGATGTTCCTTCCTTGCATTTGCAGAATATAAACTTTGGGAATAAGAGATCGAGAAGTGGCAAGGCCTCATACTCAAGGATGGCAAACTTCTAGAATGGTATAAGCTTTCTCTCTCGCTCCTATATAGTTATAATTATGTAGTACATTTCTACCTCTAAGGATCTTGTGCAAATTCGTAACTTGACTAATTATTGAAAAATGATCGTGGTGAGAATATTGGTATGTTATTTGAACTTATCAGTAGTGGACGAGGGGCTGATGGCTAAGGATGATCCAGAAGTTTTGAGTAATATTGCAATAAAACAGTAGGGTGACAAGGTCCCCAGCATGGGAATTTGGAGATGACCAATTGACCATAAATGAATTCATCCGGCATTTTCATTGTAGGCATGGATTGTATGCAGCACGACCTTCCTAGTAAAAGATTTGATGCAAAAATAGTTTGCTGATCACTACATCTATCCTCTTTCTCGTGGCACTGGCATCTATATCATGTTTTTCATCTAGTTACTCATCAGTGCATAAGGACATTTCCACCTTAGTCTGTTACCATGGTTGAATGCATCTATTGCATTGTTATGTAAGCTGCCTTTTATTAGTGTAGCAGGCTCTCTTGGTGCGTGGATTAAACATAAAAATATTGTTTGACCATAAAGTTCTATACTTCTATTTGGTCTGATGTATTTTGGTTTCTACGTTAAAGAAATGTGCTAGTAGACGTCTTATCTTCCTCTTAAAATAAAAATAAAACCTTGACTAGAATATTTGGGTTTCACAATGCTTGCAGGTATAAGTTCACTCTTTTTAACGAGCTTTACTTTACAGTAGCAGGGGACTGTTTAAAGCGGTATGTCAGATCCAACTTTGTGATGATTTTATGCATGTTCAGATGTCTAGCATAGTGCACATTGTACAATTTAGATAGCATGAAGATATTTCATCCATGATTTGTTATAAAAAAATACTGGTTGATTAATCAGTTAATTGTTATCCATATAGTGCATGCTACTTGATGGCAAAATAGAGCTAAAGGTGTGATGGACACAGGGATGACAATCGGGTGGATACCACCGGGTATGATTGCCGGTCATTCGAACCCGAAACCCGAAACTATACCGCCCACCCGAACCCATTAGGCTTCTCGAACACAGATTTGTGCCCACGCCAGAACCCGATGGGTACCCGAAACCCGATGGGTACCCATGGGTATGCCATTCCCAGTAGAGAAC
Organism: Otatea glauca; assembly: GCA_036346275.1. NCBI lineage: Eukaryota > Viridiplantae > Streptophyta > Magnoliopsida > Poales > Poaceae > Otatea > Otatea glauca. The sequence continues at coordinate 4,296,539 of CM070718.1, read as the reverse complement.
TAATAAGATCTTAGGATATACATGTGATGCATTTTCTTCCCCTTTTAAGTATGAATGTATGACAGTATAAGCATATTCTCCTTCCATAAAGTGTGGCATCTGAATTTGAACAGCTAATTTAGATATGTTTAACTGACTGTGATTACCACTATTACAGAACTAATCCAATAGCATCTCTCAAGTAACCATTATAGTCAGGAAATCATTTAAGTTTATCAAATGATCAGTAGAACTTATGAATCATATGCATAGATCAAACTCCAAGAAGCTTCATTCGTGGAGTGCAATTGATAGATGATCCTAATTCTTGCCAGTTAATATAGTTAGAAGCAGCACAATTGAAATGTGAAGACTGAAGAGACATGATGACCGGAATCGAGCAAAGCATATGGCATTAGATAATCTTACACTTTTCTTGACCATTATCTACACGTAATTGTAGTTAATTCTATGCACAAATATTTAGCTCCCTCAAATCTAACTATTTGATTTAACGAACAACATATGGAATCAGGTGGTGCCACTACTCTGCAAGATTATCATCCTAACCTGGGAGCTATCCAAGGTGACATCCCTCGTATCCACGATGTGGGAACTCATGAATAGCGCAGTGACGGCGGCAGGGTCGAGGTGCTCGTCAACGGCGAGCGCAATGGTGCCGCGACTGCGGACTACACGCCCGGCCTCGACAGCAGGCGGGAGGGGAAGAGGACGCCCGGGTCGGTGAGCTTCGACCTGCACAACCTTGTCGGGCCTTCACACAATCTCCTTGAGAAGATCACCGCACACGACCTCTCTACACGTCGTCTAGGTGTCGACAAACACTAAGAGTAATAAGTCAAGCCCTCTAGCTTGAGCTCCACCAAGTACAACACATGTACAATGGTAATCACCGAGTGCAACACATGCACAAGGCTTCCCTCAAGTGCAACACATGCATAAGAGGCTCTCAATCCTCTCCTAATTGCAACACATGCAATTAGAGTTCACTCTTAGCTCAAGAACCAAATTTAGGGATGCAACATGTGCACAAGACCAAACAAATGCTCAACAAAGTCAACAACTGTGAAATCATGTGCTGAAAAATTAGCTTAGTAATGAAATTGGCATTGCAAAGTGGTTGTGCTCATGGCATGTGTGGTGCTTTGGTATGTGCTGTTTCAGATGTTTACTTGATATGCTTGTGATAGCATGATAATGATTTTGCTTGATGCAATGCGCTCGTGTGAGTGGTTGCATAGACTGATGTTGAGTCAAGTCGTGGACTTGTGCTCGGAATTGTTTCTTGTTTATTCATGTGCAGGTGTTGCTTGAGGGCGAACGTGGTCGATGACGGGACTGGAACTAGGTTCATGGAGGAACTGAGGTTCGGGACTAGATTCAGAGAGGAATCGAGGTCTTGGTGGTAAGGATGTCATGCGGAACGTTCGGGCTAGAGAACATGCACATGGAGGTGGTTAGTCACGTATTTACAAACATGTGGGTGTACATGCGTGCAAGAGTTGTTTTTGGCCATGTTGGGCGAGTTGAGATGTATACAAACTCTTTCCATGTTGGAAGTGGAGTTGTATTCAATCTCTTTATGTTTGCTCAAGATAAATAGGGAGGTGTCTCTGTTTATTTAGAACATGAGGTTTTAGGGTTTGTACTTTTTGTTTGGAGTATCAGAACAGATTAGACAAAAGAAATAAAAATTACTTGCGGCAGAGAGTATTTTCTTGCGCTGGTTTTGATCTTGCGCAATCAGGAGATTTTCTTGTGAAGGCTGGTTTCCATTGTGCCCGAAGGTCTTCACGTCCATGCGGCAAGCTTCGCAATGACAAAGTAGCTAAACGAGCGAAGGAAAAACAGCGATCTGATGTTTTGTGACGGTGCAGTGTTGCTCTGGATATCTACAATTCCATGCTACAGAATCGCGAATCTGTTCACGGGGAGGTTTGCAAATCTTGCCGTTTGCGGTTTTGTTTTTATAGATTGATTCATTATCTCTCATGTTTCAACAAGTTTAATATTGATTTGATCCATACAAAACCTTCCTAGAGTATCAACTTAGAGTTTCTGAAAGTTTCGTTGGTTAATCTTTTGTAGATTGTGATTAATCACGAAATTAGAGTTTGGTCAGTTCTCGTCATAATCTGTCACAGCATGCTTGCGAGGTTAATAACTTTTGATCCGTAGGTTCGATCGAGTTGATTCTTATTGGGTTAGATTCATAATTGAGTCTAGTTTCTTCAGTTAAAATTTCACATTAATCCAACGGTGGAATCTTTAGTTAATCTCATTGTTTGAGTTTGGTCCGTAGCTAGTTTGAATTTGGTCTATCGCTGTTAGATCGGTTTTTGTTTCAGCTGTCTTGCAAAGAATATAACTCCAGATCCATAAGTCCGATTGAGTTAATTCGTTTTTTGTTAGCTTTGGAATTGAATCTAGTTTCTACAGTTAAATTTTCATATCAATCTAACGGTTAGATCTTCAGGAATCTTAGTTTTAGTGAACATATATCAGTCTATCTCGTTTGGTCCGGAGTGAATTGATTTGGTTTTGCTATAGTAGATTTTTGATCCGTAGTACATGCAAAACTTTCTGTCCGAAGCGAAGTTTGGTCCGGCGTACAAGTAAAAGTTTGGTCCGGCGCAATAAAGGTTTTTGTTGAATTCAAATTAAGCGATCTGAGTTTGTTTGGGGTGTTTCAATAATCACAAAAATTTTATTTTAGCTTCCGCGCAATCATTCACCCCCCTCTGATTGCTAGATTAGTATATTTTGATCCTACAACAACACCCAAATAACAGCCCCGAAGGCTCGTTATATAGACTCCACAAGAAAAACTTGCCGTTGGGGGGCAAATTGGGCATAAATGCACAGGAGGCCCGATCATACCGCCCTAGGGCCGGTATAACCAGCGTCTGGTCCAACGGCTAGAAAAAACTAGCCGTTTACGGAAAATCCAGTCATACCGCACCGCAGGCCGGTATGACCGGAGGGGGTCCGGTCATACCGGGCTACATCCCCCAAAAGACACTCATCTATAAAAAACACACCGGGGTGTCCTCAGTCATACCGGTCTGTATGACCGGACATACCGGACTTGGGGCGGTATGACCGGATTAGGGGCGGTCATACCACTCCTTCAGCCACTAAAACATCCATATCTTTTTACTCTGAACTCCGATTTATGTGATCTTTAACTCTATGCGAAGCTTATCATGAGGGCTACAATCTCCTCCCTTTTTCAAAATTTAAGCAACCATAGATAATTTTTACATATCACAAAAACAAAGACTCTAATGTAGTCATTGAAGTCTAAAATCTGATTTCTCGAAATCCTTCACATAGACTTGATCAAGAGCGTGGCTATAATCTAGAGATAGTCAATAAGATCAAATATTGAGCCATGTGATGATCAACTCATGATCAAAATAATTTTGCAAAACATATTTGCAAAATCTAATCACATGCTCTAATATCAAATGTATGAACACCAATATTTTGCAAAACACATTCGCAAATATAAATATTGTAAACAAGAGCAATCAAGATCATATCTTTGAGCCATGTGATGATCAACACATGATCAAACCAATTTGCAAACATATTTACAAACTTTATTCACATGCTCCAAGATAAGATTCAATTAAATCATATTTTTGCAAAAACTCATTTTGCAAACGCAAAGCATAAACCTATCTTAGCTTTTGTGATGATCAACATATAATCAAGTCACAAGTTAAGACTCTGATGCATGAGCTCTCTATTTGCAACACATGCAAATATCTAGCTCCACACAAACAACCACTTAAACCAACTTGCATAAGCTATCTCCATTTTTCAACACATGCAAATCCATAGCTCCATGCAAAAACCAAATTGACTAAGATTAAATAAGAAGTAAGCATGAGCTCCCTTATTTGCAACACATGTAAATACTTAGCTCATGCAAGAACCAAATTGATTAAGATTCAATAAGAAGCAAGCATGAGCTCCCTTATTTGCAACACATGCAAATACTTAGCCTATGCAAGAACCAACCAAGAGAGTGAGCTTGAGTGAACCGGATTGAGTTCATCAACACACGATGAAGCTCAAGCTATAAGACTCGACCCCTCTTAATAGTACGGCAACCTACACTAGCAACCTGGTCTCCCATCCAAACACCGAGACCGGTAAAAGACTAAGAACACATCCTTAGCCCTAGCTAGTTATACCTTTGCCTCTAGCACATTCACTTGGTGCTTTTATGATTTTCATCATCTTCTCTCCAAGCCGGGTGCTTTCTTTTTGTCCATCAACACATGATGAACCTTCTCTAGCTTCACTTCACTTCGGGATTCATCCTTGAAGCTTATCAACACATGATGATTTCTCCTTCCCGATTCTTCATTTTCTTGAACTCAACCTACTTCACAACTCATGAAAGATTGTTAGTCCAACAAACACGATTGTCTCAATCATCAATTGCACTCCATTAACACATAATGGATGCCCCTATGATCGATTGAGCACAACCCTAATCAATTTGAATGATTTAAATGTGTCTTGAGTACTTTGATGCAACTAATGCTTCATTATACTCAAAAAATTTTACTTGTCCTTAACCAATGAAGAAACACCATCAACACATGATGAAGTGTTCTTTGATTGATTGAAAGACAACCAAATACAATTTAAATTGATATGAGTATATATTAAGTACACAAGTTTCATATACTCATTTTGATGGTTACTAAGTAATGATCCAAATTATGTTGGAGTGGTGAAAAGGGATCAATACTCTCTATACCATTAATAATAGAATAAACTCCATTAAATATGTGCATATAAATAATTGAACTTGAAATCAATATGCACATAATCAATATTAGATAGTATTTGAGTTTATCCTATATTAACATGAGTATACTACAACTACACAAGTTACATATACTCAAATGATTGTTTCAAAGTAATGATCCTTGATATAGAAAGATGAAATAGATCAATACTATTGAAACATCAAGGTAAAGTATGAACTCCCCCTAAATGTGTGCATTCATGTGCATATGGAATTGAAAACATTATGCACATCTTAAGATTGAGACTACCGTAAAGTTCATCCTTTATATTGAATCAAAGGAATGCATCTAGAAATAATGGAGTTGTATTAGATGCATACCTTTGGGATTTTCATTTTTCAATGAGATAAAACTAATAAAAGATATACTCAATAAAAGAGTTAGTCTCATATTTATATTTATCAATATGATCATGAATATTATATCCAAAGAATGTAACAAGATATATAATATGAGCTCAAATGCATTCCTTCGATATTTCCATCTTTTTCATCCAAAAGAGACTAAAGAGAGTTAAGCTCAACAAAAGAGTTAGTCTCATAAAAGGATTGTCATTAATTAACAATTGAGACTAATTAATATTATGATTATCAAAAGAGTTAGTCTCAATATTAGATTTGTCATTAACACCAAAACCAAATTAATGGAGCTTGAACTTTCATCGAGTACCCGTGGGTACCCGAACCCATGGGTAAAACTGCCACCCCTAGATGGACACCACATCACAATCGGTTATGGATCTTAGCTCAGAACTTATTATGATATGCTCCTCATCACAATCTATTCTTAGCTTAGAACCAATTGTGATGAAGGGCACATCACAATCGGTTCTAACTTGAGAACCGATTGTGATGTGCATGATGCTTCATCACAATCGATTTTAACTTGAGAACCGATTATGATGTGCTCGGGATAGTCTTTTGACGGGACAAAGTGAAATTTGGGTGCCGAGCGGTATCCAATTTTAAAATAATTTCACTGGTTCCAACCAAACAAGAAAAAGGGAGTCGCTGCACACACCCCCTATATATTTATACACGCTCTTGTGCTCACCACTCATCTTCTCCACTTGCTCCTCTCCCTCTCCTGCTCTCCCTCACTTGCACTGTAGATAGCGAGCGAGAGAGAGAGAGATCTCCCTCTCGTGCTCTCACTCATCTCCTTCACTTACTCCTCTCCCTCTCCTGCTCTCCTTTCCTCAAGATCCACAATTGAAACAATAAGATTGCTTACGATTATGTCTAATCAAATGCTTTCCATTTTATGAGAATAATAAACCTTTTTTTTGTTTTCAAAAACATCAAGAGTATATGCGGCTTATACGTTGGTTCTGCATTTTTATAAACTTTTGTCACTATTATATGGATAAGTATAAACCTTAATTGAGTTGAAAAAGCATTGGTATCCTTTCTGACTCTCGATTCTAATTTGGGAGGATGATTGATGCAATTATCTAGAGGTGTTCGGAGCATATTTAGGATCCATACTTCAATTTATTTTGATATGCTTCTTCTGTAAACTTGTATGTTTGGTTGATCTTTTTGTTATGCATAGTTAATCTGGAAACTTTAATTGCATTCCTTTGGGTATGAGAATGAGACCGATTGGAAAGATGGTTAGGTAATAAAATATCCTTATATCAATAAGGACACTATAGACTTGTTGTGGCCATGTTCAGGGAAAGTTCTTAGGCACAACTGATTTAGCTGGTTCCTGACTTGTTTGTGCCTTGTGTTTACTTAACTATGTGCAAGTTGGTATCTGTTAGAATGTAAAACTTTACTGGTCTCGTATCTGGAGATTCTTTTGTAAGCTATGGATGTATAATTGACTTCCTTCATTGGCATGACATATGTTAGTCAAAAGTTGGTTCTAGCTTAAAGACTTATAGAGGTTTCTGACCAGGGTTGACAAAATCGATCGAAAATCGACTGTATCGAGCTAGTTCAAAACCCTAAACCGATCGGTAAACCGTTCAAATTCAAAAAAATATTCAAAAAATTCGAAAAAATTTATGTCACATGAACCGGTCAAAAATCGGTGAAAATCGAGCGACGAAAATCGCTCAAAAAATCACCCGCAAGAAAAATTCAATTTGCTTGTCCATTTTCGTTGTAAACCGGTCGATTTTCATTTTTTTTGAATTTTTTCCAAACCGTTTGATTTCAAAACCCTTCGGTTTTTGGCAATTTTTGTTCGATTTTCACGATAAATCGGTGCCACCAGATCTTCTATTTTCAACCTTGATTCGGTTTTGTAAACCCTGTTTTTGACTACCTACATCAATTGCTGGCGGAATGGATGGCACCAGAAGTACTTTAAAATGAACCATCTGATGAGAAGTGAGTTTTGCATGTTGCTATCTAATTTTATGCTTTTATCTTTATTTTCTACAAATGATTTTTTGGTTGCTGTATACATTATGCATTTTTGCAGATGTGCTGTTTTCAGCTATGGAGTTATATTATGGGAACTTTGTACATTACTAGAGCCATGGGAAGGTATGAATCCCATGCAAGTTGTTGGAGACATATGAATCAAGAGCTTTGAGCTGTTGAATATTTTTCATGGATTACATGTCTTTGTTGTGCTCATGGATTGTGAGTGTCCAATGAGAGAGCTCTAACCAGGGTTCACAAAACCGAATTTCGAAATTCGCGGTACGAAAACCGCAAAAATTGCTCGAAAACCGTCAAAAACCGAAGAGTTAGGAAATCAATTTTTTTATGAAAAATTCCAAAAAAATAGAAAAACCGCTGCCAATTGAATGTTCATCGCAAAACGGTTTTTGTGAGCGGTTTTTGACAAAAACCACGGTTTTTCACGAAAAACCGAGCGCATAATCTTTTTCAAAATTTTTACATTTTTAATTTTTTTTGGATGGACCGGTTTACCGAACGGTTTTTGATTTCGAACCGCAGCGGTACGCACGAAAACCGCGGTTTTTGCCAGTTTTGTGAACCCTGGCTCTAACCATTGACATGCACCACTCTTGCTCGAGCAGTGCTGTCAGTACTAGCCCACATAATATTGCTCTATCTGTGGTGTATACTAAAAGTTCAGAGCAATTTTTGAGTATTATAGGTTTCATTGGTATTTAACAAATGGTACTTACTCCTTGTCATGATATGTTTTGTAAAACATCTAGCGCTAGCTACAATCTTCACCATAGCACTACTAATTGAGTGTGACGATGGTTTCGAACCGTTTATGATGTCTTTTTCTGTAGTAGTGCTAGTGATTTAGTCATATTTTTAATTTAAATATGCAAGACATGTTATTGTGACAGATGCTCAGATTGTGTAGCTGGTTTCAAATATTGTGTTCAAGACCATATGTATATGTTTGGATAAAAAATTCAGTGTGAATATATGTGTGTGGCTAGGGATGGCAATCGGGTGGGTACCTCCGGGTACCACCGCCTTAAACCCAAATCCAAACCCAAATAAAGTCCCGTCTACCCAAACCCACTAAGCTTTACGGGTACAGATCTGTACCCATACCCAAACCCAATGGGTACCCGATACCCAATGGATACCCACGGGCACAGATCTGTACGCAAGCACCGAAGGGCAAAGGCGGAGAGGTGGGGGGTGTCACGGCAGTCGCATGCTCCCCTCTCCTCTCGCGGACGCCGGAGGCCAAGGGAGGTGGCCATGGTAGAGGAGGAGACAACACCGGCGAGGCAGGGGGTGATTCTCCAATGATGACCAATCAATTCTTTTCGCCTATTGTTCTTCTCTCCTCCCCAAAAGAAACCCACCAAGAACTAGTCCGATATACCAAAAATGGCAAACCATTGAACCAAGAAACCAAAATCTGGCGCATCAACCGAACCACAGGAGCAAGGGGAGAGAGGTACCTCAGACTCGAGTAAGGTGATGTAGGTAATGAGCGCCGCAGCGTCGCCTTATCACGGCGCCTCATAAACTCCTCGTCAAAGCGGACCTCGCGGAGCTTCCTCCAGATTGCCTTGTCCCGACGCCGCCGCCGCTTCTGGTCGGTCGCAGGCTTGCCATGGCTCTGTCGGAACACTAAACCTCGGGGGTATGCGCGGGGGGTAGTGCGTTCCGGGTGAGTAAGGGTCGCCTCTCCCTCTATCTCCTTCTCGCCTCTCCTTTCTCTCTCTTCTTTTGGGCACTGTGCGCCCTGGGACGGAGGGAGGCAATAGGAGGAGCCGGTTTCAAGGGAGGCGAGGCGAGGCGAGGGGAGGGAGACCGAGGCAATCAGGCGATGGGGCAAGGGGAGGGAGGAGATGGGGGCGAGGGGAATTAGGGAGGAGTCGACTCAATCGAGCAATCAGTGAGTTTGTTTTTCTAATATATCTCTAAAAAGTGGGTCCACATGTCGTAGGATACCCACTGGGTATCCATGGGTACAAATTGATACCCACACTCATCCTATAGACTTATCGGGTACCCAAACCCGTAAACCCATGGGTCTGAAGTGCTACCCATACCCACTCTTATCGGGTCGGGTACCCACGGGTACCCAAACCCATGGGTAAAATTGCCATCCCTATGTGTGGCTTTGAATGTATCTTTGTTTTGATACATATTTCATCTATGATTTGTTATAAAAAATAGTGATTGATTAATCAGTTAATTGTTATCCATATAGTACCTGCTATTAGATGGTAAAATAGAGCTAAAAGTGTGATGGACACCGCATCACAATCGGTTCTAACTTAGAATTGATTGTGATGATGTCATATCTCTATCGGGTGAAAACCGACTGTGATAGCATCTTCTCATCATTGTCTAATGCCTTTGCATTGCTACCAAAACCAACCCAAATGACAAAAAAGAACCTATTGTAATGTTCAATTTTGTATTAGTGATTGCTCGTAGCAAGAGCTAATACCCTTACCATTATATAGATTAACAAGCAGCCTTTGCTTGCAGGGAATAATTGTTAAGATGGAAATTATCTTGAGACTAGATGTGGGAGAACAAGAGCAGTGCTGCCGTTATATACACACACGAACTAATGTGTGTGTATATATATATATATATATACTTACTATTATGCTGGAGAGGATTGCCGGCCAACCACGTCGCCACGTCATCTTCTTTGCGAGAAGGTCCTCTGAAATTCAAAATTACGTTTATATCCTCTGGTCGGTTTTTAACAGAAACAACCTGAAAAAAAAATGTTTAGATCTCTCTGCGGTTTATGTTCAGGCCCTCCCGACGGTAGTAGAATAGACCCAAAAAAAACAAAATTACGTTTGAGTCCCAAGAAATCGGTTTTTAGTATATTAGACCCGAAGAAAAACGAAAATACATTTAGGTCCCTTCGCGGTTTTCTCTCAAAAAAAACCATAGATTCGTCAACAGTTTATAGTAGTCTACAGATTCGCCGATGGTCCTAGCGACCCTTTTAAAAAAAATAAAAGTACATAAAAAAATAAAATTATGTTTAGGTCCCTCCGCGGTTTTCTCCCAAAAAAATCCACAGATTCGCCGATAGTTCCTAGCAGCCTATTTTTTTTTTAAAAAAAACAAAAACCGAAATTACGCAATTTTTTTAAAAAGATATCTATTGGACAAAGAAAACAGTTTTTAGCATATTGGACCCGAAGAAAAACAAAAATACGTTTAGGTCCCTCCTCGGTTTTCTCTAAAAAAAACCACGTATTCCCCGACGGTTTATAGCCGTCTACAGATTCACCGACGGGTCATAGCGACCCATTTTTCTTAAAAAAACAAGAAAACCGAAATTACGCAAAAAAAAACAAAATTACGTTTAAGTCCCTCCACGGTTTTCTCCCAAAAGAAATTCTACAGATTCGTCGACAACTCTTAGCAGCCTATTTTTTTAAAAAAAACATAAAACCGAAATTAGACAAAAAAAAATTTAGAAATATTTGTCGGACCAAATTTCGCGTGGCGCAACGTCGTACGACCGAATTTCCCAAATTTCACACGACGCAGCGTAACGCGTGACCGTGACTGGCTAGTCGTTATTATTGGGAAAAAAAAGGCTTGCAGTGGTTGCTTCCGGTAACTGCTGTGTGAATGGGTACTACTAATCAATATACGATTGCTGTGTGTGAATGGTTAAGTAAGTTCTACGATTGGATTGGATGCTCATGTGTTTTAATGATGTCGGAGCTCTTGTTCAATTTTCAAAAAAGAATTTATAATTGCTGAACTACTACCAATATCGAGGCTGTGTTTGGAAGGAGGCGAGCCGTGCCATTAACAAATTTGCAAACTGACCATGTGCATGCAGTTGAGCTAGCGATACAAACGAACTGAAATCTGCAAAAGGCCTGACCATGTGCAGAGATCTGAGCACTTCCAAGGCACATTGATTACTTAATCCGATCACAAATAGTTATCGTTTTAGATATCAATTCGATCCTCAAAACTCAACTTTAGCCACCAATTTTTATTATAATATATTTAAAAAATCGAATAAAACTATAATTATAATATTATAAAAGTATGTTTCGACGCTAATATACACATATAATTTTCATGTATCTAATCTAAATATTTAAAAAGATATAAATAACTAAAGTTTTAAAATTTTAACTGTATGTATCCCAAACCGATAAGTTTCTGTAAACCCAAGGAGTATCTACAACGGTAACAAATTTGCGAATTGAAATCTTGGGGCCTTGGTTCGTAAAAGTTCTGACTGCCTTTGAAGAATTTGTCACTTGCCTTGGCGTATTTCTTTGCAGTTCGCGTCAGGTTTTACGGCATTTGCCGCCCTCGCCAGAGAGGACATGCTCCCGTGTGCAGAGTCACCGAGTTAGTCAGGGTCATGAAGCCAAACCAAATCCTGAAGTGCCTCGGTTCGGAGATTGCACGGTAGTTGCACTTGGATGTAGAGGCAACTTCCTAGAAATTAAGCTGCTTCACCGTTCGCCGGTCGGCCGTGGCGCTACCTCGAAGTGGTGTCTGTTTGATTTGATGGGAGAGTGAGTTGGAAGGTGCTTGCGTGCGGTCAGGCCGCCTCGTGACCAAGGTTCAAAATTTCGGTGAATTCTTAGATTTTGACCGGAAACAAGATTTTAAAATCCTGGTGAAATGATTCTTTTAAAAGGGTTTTCTACAGTATTTTTTGTTAAATTTCAGTAAAATCTCGGTGATTTCAACCGAAATTTTGGCATTTTTAATCGGTTTTTTTGAGCGGTTCGCATAGTTTTTGGACCGGATTCTACACCACCTTTTTATAGAGAATTGTAATGCCTTTTATAAGGAATACATGTGAATAATTTGTAAAAAAAATACATATACAAATTATGTAATCGTAAACCCTAAATTAGATTTCGGTCTAAACCCTAACTTGGATTTCACCCTTAAACTGTATTTCGGTCTAAACCCTAACATGGATTTCGGCTTTAAATGATGTTAGTCGGTCTTAAATTGTATTTCATCCTAAATCCTTACTTGGATTTTGTCGATGTCTAAAACCTAAGATCCCTTAATCGAGCTTATGAAAATATGATTATGGGCTCCTAGTAAACAAGATAAGGAAAACGATATATGGGGATTGCTTCTTTATTAGCCAAGCGGCTCCACAGTGTATACAGATTACAGAATGATTACAATTATCTATTCTGATTGCGAATGCTAATTGCCAATATCCTTAACAGTATAAATTGCCCCCCTATTTATATCGGTTGAAGAGGTGGCTGTTGATCTTAAAAAATGTCTTGGAATCGATGGGTGCCTTTCCGTCAAATAGTGTCTTCTCATCAAGGGGTGACTTTTCAGGGATAACTTCCAAGTAGTTGTGCGCATCTGTTAGGAAACTATCCGTACATAGACATGTGTGGGTACAACCGTGTCGGTGTTTCGAGCTCTGGCAAGTGAATTTTTTAGTCAAGGGGTCGCGCGTTCCCTCTCCTTGAATGGTTAGACTCAGGAAGCCCAAGATGTATACTGGTTCGGGCTGAATGTCCCTACTCCAGTTCGGGTGGTGACACTGTATTGCTTCGGGTGCAGATGACTGTACGGTGTTACAAGCGAGAGCTAAGGACTCGAAGCTGCGGGAGCAAGAACAACTTACCCGTAAAAAACCGAGAAAGGGGGTCCCTTCCTCTTCTCAGAGGACCCTGCCTCCCTTTATACAGGTGGAGAGGGCAGATTACACGGGAAGTTGGGAGAGGAAAGGATGAGGTGTCCTATGCTAGGAGTCCTGGTCCTCGGTCTTGGCGATTTGATCGGCGTCCACTCACCTCACGCCGGGTCGGTGGACTCATCGAGTGGCGCAGTTTTTCGTTTCATCGGGAAATGGTGCACCTACTCTTTTGCACGTCTGTCAGATGCGACGCCTTAATGCCCGGCTCCGGTGCTGCCTCGGGAGGGAGCGCATCCTCACACTGCGCATGACTGGACGATGAGACCGGAGCTTTGACTTTGGCAACCTCCTCGCTACCTTGGAAAGGAGCCACCTGCCCTCGCGCGGTCATTTCGAGCTGTCTTGTCCGTGGGGCAGGTGGCCAACGGCTCGCGGCGGCCTGGCACTCGGCCCTTGGCGGATATCGCCTTAGCTTGGTTGGAGCTTGTGGGGAGTCCGACCTGTGACGCGTGTCGAACGCCCCTAGTTGGTTTGGTCGGGGACGAGTGTCTTTCGTGGCCCAGCGGAGGCCTTTGGCCAGAGCCGGGCTTGGGGCAGCCCGTTCGTCACTCTGGACCATTGGGGGTACCCATGGTATGAGTATTCGTCAAACCGTTTATCCCTGACCAGTTCTTTGGTCGGGATGGCTATTTTACTAGTTAGGGATGACCAGTGTGAAGCAATGTTATTGAGCTGCTTTGACTGAACTGGTCGGAGGCTTGGCCGTTCGAATAAGCACGGGTTTCATTCTAAATTATGGTTTTTTGTGGACCCATTAATAGAGTATGGTTTTTATCCATTGAGGATCCAAATGGAAGATAGACTTTTTAATCCGCTTCAGATTTCGGCCTTAAATGATGTATTTTGGCTTAAATCCTAAACCCTAACTTGAGAAATTTATATGCAAATACTTAGTATTTTGCATTCAAACAGATAGAAAATGTAGATAAATACTTACATGATTTTTTTAAAATATTTTTCCTTTTTTTTAGCCTCGGAAGACTATTACACTGTCGATTGAAAATCACCAAAATTTCGATTGATTTCGTCGAAATTTCGATGATTCCGACCGATTTCACCGAAATTTCAGTTTTTCCGTTTTAAAAATTACCAGATTTCAAATTTTCTATTTGAATTTCATCCGAAATTCTAAAATCACACCAAAATTTTTGATTTCGATAACTTCCGATATGTGATCCGAAACGAAATTTGAAACTTTTCTCACGACCCAATAGTTTCTTCTTCTTTTTTGAGAGGAGAGTGACCCAATAGGTAATACTTGAATACTTCCTCCGTTTTATATGACGTATTTTTTTAATAAGTTTGTACAAAAATATAGTGTATATTTTACTTTTTAATGCAAAAAATAGTGTGATGTTCCTTTCATACCCCTAATAAATACCCATATTTACTTGATACTTCATCCAATCATAAATTGTTGTTGTTTTGGACATGTTGCAATTAAACTTTCGAAACTTTGACTATTAATATCTTTTGAAATGTTTAGATTTGATACATGAAAATCATATGTGTAGATTTGTCTCGAAAAGTACTTTCATAATATTATAATTTTATTGGGTTTTAAAAATATATTGTAATAGAAATTAGTGGTCAAAGTTGTGGCTTGGAGATCATGTCAATATCCAAAACACCAACTATTTATGATAGAAGGGAGTATTCTCTACATGCATGCATTGAATATAGTGCTTAGAAATAATAATTAGAACTCTTTTATGGTATATTAAATTTAATATGAACCGTTTATTTTTTTCAATTGTTCGATGAATTTTTGTACGCAAAATTCCTTAAATAAAATAATAAAACGAAGGGGCAGTGGTTCATATGTCAGTAAAATTATTGATATGCAGCACGCAAAATTCTCTGAAGCAGGACTAGGACGTGCGGGCCTCGTGTGTCGTTAAATATTTTTTTCTATGCGTAACCTATTCAATATTAGGCTCATTTGAAAGGATTTGTCCTAAGGAGCATAGAGGTTCAAAAAGATCACAAATCCGATTCTTAGTTTAAAAGATAGATCTTCAGATGGATAATCATCGATATGTACAAAGCAGGAAAATCAACTAACCTACTCGCCCATGTCAGATGCATGTGCACGTACATATCTCGGTCAGAAACTCAGAATAAATGCTAGCTGTAGCGTGGCTGCGTGGAGGCATGCTGCATGCACATGTACCAGCCGTCCAGCTCTAGGAATCAAATAATATGCATGCATTCATGCGTACTACTTTCGGCCACTGATGCGAGAAATCTCGCGAGATCTTGGATTTTGGACATAGATAAGATTTAAAATCTTAGTCAGATAAAAAAAATTAAAAAAAATTTAAATTTCTATAGTATTTCATAAATTTTCGAAGAATATTTTGAATTTTAAGGACCGAATTTGACCCAATAACCCTTAAGAACGTTATCTTCCATGAAAATTTGTTAAAAACCGAATTTTTTAGATGTTTTATAATTTCGACAGAAACACTGTCGGATTTTTATAAAATTTTATAATCTTGATTATACTTTAAAAAATTTGTGGCACAATCTTTAGAAGTCTAGAATCATACAGAATTTTTTTTAAAAGAATTTAACTTCATTTGTTATCTTTAAAAAATAAAAAACAGAATGAACGTAACTGAGACAGTAACCTTGTTAGAATTTTATAAATTTTCTCGAGTGTGATCATGATCCAAAATATTTATGAGTGCTTAAGGATTGCCTCAGAACTATTCTATAAAACTTTAAAAAAATTTAAACTTTTTTTGTTTGCTCAATCAAATCTATAAAAGTAGTGAACTTCTTTTGTTATCTTTCAAAAAACAAAACCAGGCGGAATATAAATGATTTAGTACACTTGTCAGAATTTTATAAATTCACTTGAGTGTGTTCATAATAAGAAATTTTATGAGAGCTTAAGTATTGCCTCAGAACCCTTCTCTAAAAGTTTAAAAAATTCTAAACCTTTTTTGTTACTCAATCAAATCTATGTATTGATCATCAGACTTTTATAAGGACAGTAGTATTGTAACAATTTTTTAAAATTTCTTAGGTTTGATCATCATCTAAAAATTTTATGGGAATTTTAGTGATGCTTCAGAACCTTCCACAAAAAAATTTAAAAGTTTCTAATGTGGTTTGGACCATTTTTCATTCGGTTGAAATTTGCCGGTCAGTCTTTTAGCAGGACAGTAGAACTGCCCGAATTTTTAAAAATTCCTCAAGATTGATCATTATCTAAAAATTTTATGAGAATATTATTGATGCGTTAAGACCATTCAAAAAAATTTAAAAAAAAATTATGGTTGTTTGAATCATTTTTCATTCGGTTGAAATTTACTAGTCAGCATTTTATCAGTACAATAGCACTATTAGAATTTATAAAAATTCGTTAGGCTTGGTCATCATCTGAACTTTTTATGGGAATATTAGTGATGTGTTAGGACTATTCATAAAAAAATTCAATATGTTTTGTACCATTTTTTGCTCGGTTGAATTTTTCCAAAATCTCTTCAATTTCGTTCGAAATTTCGGCAATTTTGGCCGAATTTCGTTTAAAAAATTTCGGATTTCAAATTTATCTTTTAAATCTTAACTGAATTTCGTTTGAAATTTCGAGATTTCACCGATGTCAACTGAAAATAAAATTTCAAACCCCGTGCACAGATTACTTCCAGCCAGGGTTCACAAAACCGACGAAAACCGCGGTTTTCGAGCGTACCGCTGAGGTTCGAAATCAAAAACCGTTCGGTAAACCGGTCCATTTAAAAAAAATTAAAAATTTTGAAAAAATTTATGCGCTCGGTTTTTCGCCAAAAACCGCGGTTTTCGTCAAAAACCGCTCACAAAACCCGTTTTGCGATGAACATCTAGTTGGCAACGGTTTTTCGCAAAAACCGAGCGGGTTTTCTATTTTTTTTGGAATTTTTCAGAAAAAATTTGAATTATTAACCCTTCGGTTTTTGACGGTTTTTAAGTGGTTTTTCGAGCGATTTTTGCGATTTTCGTATCGCGAATTTTGAAGCGAATTTCGAAATTCGGTTTTGTGAACCCTGCTTCCAGCTGATATCAAACCTTCCGTATCTACCTATAGGTTTCTCGGCGGAAATCTCGTAGCAGGCCACGTGACCTGTGACGGTGCAACGACCCGTGCGTCGCTCCTCCCATGCCCTACCCTTGCCTAAATAAGGCATGGCTGCCATGCATGGGATGGAGCCATGGAGGCGGACAGACGAATACACACACCGGGCGAAACTAGATATTTTTTTTTGTTGGATGTGTATGTTTCACACATAAACTCTGTAGTCTTTTATAATTATTTCATAACATCTTAAATCCAACACATATATTTGAAATTTGCTAAAAGCATATATAATATAAATAGTTCCAAGATCTTAAAAATTCTAAACCACTGAAATCAAAACCAATTCAATAAATAAATTTAATATATTAACGAAATGATTTAATAAAACTTTTTAAAATTTTGAGGGTGCCGGCACGCCCTGGTACCGCCCTGCAGACACATATACGTAGAACCCCACGAAAAAGAGCGACGCGCACCGGGGATGCGCAGCCGCCGGAGGTATAAGCCAGAAGACGCAAGCACAATCTGCTCGCCTGAAGAACACGCATACACAGCCATCGTCCGCGGTGCACAATCTTCCTCCTGACGATCGTCGAGAAGTCGAAGCGAGATCAAAAGAGAACAACTGACGCTGTTAATTACTTTCGCTCCCTGCTGTTGATCCCGTGCATCGTCGTCAATATGCTACAACTCACGACATCTGGGTTTGATGGTATGTAAGCTGATCTTGTCTGATAAGAATAAAATTCTTCAAAGCATGCGCCACATATTCTTCGTTGACGTGACTATAGATCAAAATGATCATAGTACATGTACTCCTATTGAGATGAAATCAGTCAGGGAAATTCAAACATCGCCTGTGCTTTACTCGACTTGATGCCAAGCCATGGCAGTACATGTATGCACCAATGTGCTATTACATGCATGTATCAATACACGTATGCACCACTGTGCAATGAGTATCTACTTTGATTGGATGCTGTCTCCTTGAGACGAAGTGATCATAGTACATATTCTCCGTTGATGTGAGGCTGGCTATAGATCAAAACAATCGTAGCACATGTGCTCCCAATGAGATGGAATTGACTATAGAAGTTCACACGAACGCGGTATAAATTTTTTCAATACGACAGAACTAGCTATGAAAAATCATAGTTCAAATTTCTAATTAGTAGAAAATCAACAATAGCTCCATACAAATCAATAAAGGAGAATACCATACTATGTTGATTCTTGCCCCTTGCACGGGAGTAGAATTATTTAATGCTTGAGAGCAAGCTTTTCCAATGCATAATATGCACATCGATCGTTGCAAGGCCGAGGCGTGCAATCCATATAATTTCCATACATTGACACCTTGGTCAGGTGTCGATGAGAGAAAAAGGGCCATGTTACCATACACATTACCATCTGTCTATGACCAATGATGCTAGACAAAATTATAGCCTAGTGTCGACAAGGCAAGGTGAAAGACTGAAAAGGCGACTAGAGGGGTATGAATAGGAGCGAAATAAAAATTCCCTCTTAAAAAATATTCAAGCATCCTTTCTAAAAGAGCTAATTAAAAGATTTAACCAAACTAGCATTGGACAAGAGCATTCAAGCCACTTTTTTAAAAGTGCCAATTAAAGGGGTCAACTAGGCCAACACTGGGCAAACGTCTAGTGCTATCGGGTGAACAGACAATTGGGATGAACAGCAAAATCATCACTATTTTAAAAACAAGAATTGAGATAACTTTTGATCGACTAATTCAAATCCTGTGAAACTTTGCACTCACCTTCCTATTGATGTTAGGGGATTATTCCAACCTTCAATCACAAGGATTGATATTAAAGTTTCGACCTTTTGTAGTTTGAGAGAAGGATGCACCAAGATGAGGATAAAACCCACCAACTTCACCTTGAGCTTGCTCGTGGGAATTTTGAATGATCAAGATGATCTCTACATGTCACAGCAAGCAAGAACCCCAAAGAAACACCCCTCAAATGTCAAAAAAAGATCTATCGGTTTTTTGAGAAGAATATGAGATCTTGTTCAAAGCTTGCCTAGATAGTTGGGATATGATCTGTAGAAGATTTATCCATCAATCATTCATCCTTGGTAGCACAAGATCAAGAGAAAGAAATAAAAAAAGAGATCAAAGATTCAAAAACAAGGGAGACCAAAAACATGAGCAAGAGTAAGTTCTAGTGGACCTTGCTGGGTTAGAATATACTCTAGATGAGCTCCTCAACCTCTTATGCGTTATAAATCTAGTAGAAGAAAAGCAAGTACAAGGAGGTGAAGCACAACTCAAGTTACAAGAAAAATCAAGCAAAAATGCAAGAATAGAAATAGGCTTCAGAACATAGATGAATTCGGATCTTGTATTACTTAGAGAGGGATGGTTACAAAACCACACCTCCAGATGAGAAAAGCTCAACAGAACATAAAGAAACTAAAGAACCCTTCTCTAAGACTTGGTTCTGCCCTTGATTACAACCAGGGTGCCGACCCTATTCCGACCAAGGTGTAGAGACTTCCCTCCATTCCTCCATTTATAGCACAACTGAGTTAATCTTCACCCTTAGATAACTCCCTTCTCCCATAAGGAACCTCACTAAAGGCTAAGATTAATTCAGTCACTCATACAAGGGCTGACTTGAAACCCAACATCATAACGGGTTTTGACCATACTAACTTAACCGCTACTCCACTTGCGAACACTTGATCCAACGATCCTGCTTCGCTTGAGTAGGGCTCCAGTTAGCATCATATCCATCCACTTGAAGCATCGTCCATACTTCATCACCTTCTATGTGATTCCAATGACTTGCCACCAAGCCTCTCACGCGTCTAAACTCCCCCAACCGTTATCGTTTGTAAACAGACCCAAATCACTTCGTACACCACATGTCCTTGTCTACTTCACCATGACGGCTTGGCTTCCTTGATCGTTCTCAACTCCTCCTTGAACCTAGTCTCGGTCCACCTTACTATTGACTGTCATGTCCATCACCAATACTTCATGCTCTGACTCCTTGTCTTCCGGCTTGCAACTACTTCCCAGCCCAGTCATCTTTCGGTGTCTCTTGACCGTTCTGGATCTCAGCTCTCCTAGCCTAGTCCTAGTCTTGCCTTCACCTTACCATGACCTAACCCCCGAAGACCTACAACCAACATAGACAAGCAAGCCATCATATAGCATTGTTCCATATAACATGCATAAGAAACATGATAAGTAACAGTGATTACTCAAACATCAAAAGATCCTACCTGGAATCAATTAGACTATGACCACCTTGGTTCATGACTACTCTTTAAGTCATGACCTCCCTAAGCTGTGACCCCTCAAAGCCAAATTCCACTCTTGGTTTTGTCCACTTTAGCCCATGACCACTCAAAGTCACGCTTGGCTGTAACCACTCAAAGTCACTCCATCATAGGTCACGATCACTTCCCATGTGGTCTTTAAAGGTCTAGACCACTCCAACAGAGGTTACGATCACTTTCCAAGTGGTCCTTAGAGGTCTAAACCACTCCCACATGGTTTAAACTGCTCCAACAAAGGTCACGAACACTTCCTAAGTGGTCCTTAGAGGTCTAAACCACTCCCAGGACACTCAAACAGTGGTTACAACCACTCTTATAGTGGTTCTTAGAGGTCTAGATCACTCCCACAATGATCATGACCACTCTTACAGAGATCCTTAGAGGTCTAGACCACTCTTACAATTTTCTTAGAGGTCTAAACCACTCATATAGAGATCAGGACTACTCCTATAGAGGTCTAGATCACTCAAGACCGCTCTTATGGGGGTCAGAACCACTCCTATAGAGGTCACAACCACTGCTATAGAGATCAGAATCACTCTTTTAGGGGTCACGATCACTTAGGAACGACCATCCTAATGATCCTGAAGGTCACGACCACCCTAGAGGTCACAAAGACCACGACCACCCTAGAGGTCATAAAGCTTACGACCACCCTATAGGTCACAAAAGCCATGACCACTCTAGGGCACGACCTCTCTAGGAATGACTACTCTAGAGGTCACAAAGGTCATGACCATTCTGGGAAGACCAAGATCGCTCCAGGCAAAGTCATGACTACTCTGAAAAAAGTCATGACCACTCTGTGCAAGGCCATGACCACTCAAACCAAATTGCTCAATACAAAGCAAGCTCATATCAAACTCAAATATGAGCATTACAGGATCAAACACAGTCAATAACTCATCATAAATATGGATAAACCACCACATGGTCTCTCACAAGGTCACTACTCCATCAACACGCTCTAAACGGATGGGATCGAACACTTCGTTACTGGGCACCAACAAGGCAAAGGCAACACATATGTCTACGTCTGATGAAGGAAGAGCATATATGACTGGGCATCGATAAGACGAAAGTCATCCTTTTCATTGACATATCCTGTTCGCGCATCGACACAACGATGTCGTACTATGACCGGGCATTGGCAAAATAAAGCCACCCGTATCACATCCGCATCTTCACCACATGCATCTACACCAACACCATACATGCATATAGACGAGCAATATAAATACAATGACAACTACCACAACCCAGCTTAATCGGAGGTATTCTGTAGGCCAAGTGATACGGCTCTAATTACCAACACTACTTCTGATCATGTTTTGAAGGTGCAAACTAAGACAAATGATCAAAGTAGTGCTGTTTTGGATAAAGAAACAAAGTTCAAGCATGTGGCCGAGGGTGAGGTGAGGGAGGAAGGCCAAGGAATGATCATTGGAACTCTAAAACATGACAAGTATATTGTGTCAGTAATACGTAAATCATATGGAGACAATACATATGCTACTTATGGATGTATAGGCCAGTCAAAGGCATGATCGCATGGGCCAAGGCGCTACAACCGCATGGGATAACCAAAGGTATGGCCACATGGTCTAAGGCCACATGTGCTACATGAATGAAGAGTATATGGGCTTGCACATGATTTGGAAAAAGAAAAATACAGCCTAAGTCGTGGGAGAGAAGCAAGAATTCAACTCGGTTTGGAAAGAAGGAAAAAAATCAACTCAGATTGACAGCACATGCCGAATTAAAAAGTTCATAACTTTCACATCCGAGCTCATATTTTGACGTTCTTATACTTTCCTAAAAGCTTACGAGTCATTTCTTTCTATAGTGAGACATTCTAATTTTACTTTCTTCTATTTTTAATGTGGCTGACAAGTTTCAGCCTACTAGTTGGCCGAATTTGAGTTTCTAAAGTTGTAATAACTTTCTATCTCTTAGATTCCAAGTTGTGTACGTTTAGAAGATAAATTTATGTCAGTTTAGATGTATTTTGGTCGTGCATTGTGCACCAATATAAGGCCAAAGGGTTTACCCCATTGTACAGATCAGTTTTATGCATAAGAAATAAAGAAAAACATGGTTGGTTTGTGGCGCCATTGAGCATGTGTGTTCATGAGAGTTTACCATCTAGGGTTTGCTGTTGTCGTGCAAGGTAAGGACATGCTGTCCTTGGGATTACACTATTGAATCTACACGGTTATACTTCTTCAATTCGTGACAATCTCATTCACGATTTGAGAAGGCATCACCGATTGCTTCTTGTTGACGTTGCTAGCTTGGTGTTGATCGGCCAATTGTTCAATTCACTTAGTGCAAGGAGAAGAAGTTGCTGCTGAAATTGAGTACCGTGAAGATCGGACCACCCCTACGTGTCAACCCCTTAGTTGGCCCGTATCACCAAGCCTACAGATGTAATTAACTGGACGCCATGCAAAGGCGTCAGGAATCTGCGAACTACGTAATCTCCAGTCAAATATTCTCCTTTAAGTAAAGACGTAGAAGACAAAAGATGAGCCCATGTGGGTGCATGTAATTTTGTATATTCAATAAGAATTAATGAAATACAATGTTCCCCATGTGTTCGATCATCTCTTTTGTTTTCCACAAACATCAATCCAATGAATCAGATTAGATAGAATTTATTTATACTTCCTATAGTAGTAGAGTAGTAGAAATATGCTTAACTAATCAACAACTAAATATGATTTCTACTCCACACTATGTACTAATACACTGTAAAATTTCTCAATAATTAGGGGTGGTCTGTTCATTTTAATATCTTTTTAGTCTATATGCCAAGACAAAATACACATTATAAAGTTAGACGAAGGGAGTACGTTGGATTGATACCAGTCTTAGACCCTGTTTGGATGAGCGGTAATTCCTTAGAAGGTTTTGAGATTTAATTCAAATTTAAACTAGATCTTAAAACATTTCAATAAAATAACCCTAATCCAAACACACTCTTAGAGTTGGTCTAACCCGGCCGGTCTTATTGGCGAACCGGCCCATCATCAATTTCTTTCCTGCCACATAAGAGTGCCGAATGCTTGTCTCAAGAACACTGGACATTTTCCGCCCGAATCATAATAGTTTGTTTCCGGGGAGAAGGTCCATGGCACTGGCAGCATCATGGGAAATACCAACCGGTATGTTTTTCTCCACCATTCTCAAACATGTTCTAAGTACAGGCCGGCTTTTTTTTCGCGTTGAGAAGACTGACCGGTCGCCGTGCATGCGGTAGATTTGTATTGTGTTTACTAATATATAATACGAGTTAACGCTGATCATTCATCTTTTATCCTCTTCTCTCTAATCAAACTAGCGCACCGATATATAAACCACGTTGTGTGACATGCTCTAGCAATTCTCGCAAATAAAAAGGAAACCAACCGTATGTTTCTCTTTCTGCTCTCTCTTTGATCGGGCCATTTCTCACTTCTTCCTCCCTATAGCAACTAAAGAGTGGGCATGATTTAATTATTTAGTTTAAAAATATATTTTCATTGTAAGGTATGACACTGGACTAGTCTACGAGGAAACGGTAGTTTAGCACTTCTTGGCGTGGCCAGCCAGGCTTCGTATTTTAGTCTTGAGAAAGATGTGGCCTAATTGGACCAAACAATAAAGAAATTTTCTATTGAAATACATATATAGCGTCGAGCCGTCGACCCTACCACCGAGATGAACACAGGATGCATGGACATTTGCTCATTGTTCCGTCGCGACGGGCGGGTTAAGACCGCCAAAAGGTAAGCGCAGCTGATGACATACGTCATGCATCATGTACGTTTACATGTCCTGCATTTTTCTTTTGTACATATCCGATGCAGATCGATCGTCGATGCATTGCAGGAGCAGAAGCTGCGACGATGGCGGTAGGAGGAAGGCAGGCGCGGACGTAGGGTGGCGGGTGCTAACGCTGACGGAGCTGCACCTGGCGACCAACAACCTCAACTACGAGTGACAGCAAGCTCGGCGAGGGCGCCTTCGGCAGCGTCTACTGGTGCTTACCGAAAAGAAGTCCGTGTTCAATTTGCACGCGAAATAATAAACGGAGCCTGCCTGAAGGGTCTAGAAAACACAAAAATGCCTGCCAAGCATACAGAGGAGAGCATGGCGGCCCAACGGCGAAACTCAAGAGAACAATACGTCCCAGAGCCTCTCTCGAGGCCCAGCGGCCAAACGAGAGCCGAACTAAAATCCAGGTCAAAATGGCATGTCTGCCTCGTCCTGCCCAAACCCAAATATCCAGCTCAAGCCCTCTTAGCCGGCGGTTCGGCAGAAGGCTACGATGCGAACAACGCCCACCCAACGACCGTGTGTGTGATTGTGAGCCAAGTCCCCTGATTCGCAAGTCGCAACCGACTCGAAATGTTACCTGTCAGTTGACAGGGAACTCCTTTCCTCCCTACAGTCCGTTAGCTCCACACCATCACAGCATCGCTCGCACCCCAATCTTGCACCAAATGCAAATGCTGTGATGAGAATTATTTCCAAATAGTGTGTACATTGTCTCAAACCAACATTGCCTGCACACATTATGCATGCATTCATGGCTCTACGACATGGGCATCTAGGACTGTGCTAGTGCATATAGTATACGCTACCACCCCAGAAACACACACCCACTGATGCAACGCATCTCGGAATCCAACTTCAATCCCTGTCCACCGTAGTACTACCACGTTCACGTTCGGGCCTCACATCATCGGCCCGTACTCAACCATGTTCTAGACCCTGTTTTATCTCTGGAGAGAGACCGTCTTACGAGTGGATGTACACACAATCACACATGCAACTGCTGTGTGACATATCACGGAGCCAAGGAAAGAAAGCCACGCCCTGTCAGTTGACAAGTCACGCTCAACGCTCCCCATAGTTGTCCAGTATCACACACACACAGCCACACTGTATTATTCATTGGCGTGCGGACGGATCAGCGCCCAGCAATCAGCAACAGCAGCAGCCAACGCCACTAGTGGCCTTGTGGGATCAGAGTCAGCCAGGAGGAGAGAAAGAGTGATGTTCTTTTTTTCTTTTTTGGAGAAAGAAGAGTGGTGAATTGAAGTTGTAGTAGACTGCTTTGATTTGCAGAGCCAAGGAAGAAAGAGGTACTAGCTCTCGCCTCGGAAATCATTATTTTTTAGCCTTTCGACAATTCTTTTTAAATATAGTCTAACACGTGTCATCTACCACGCTCCTTCGTCCTTAGGAGGAGTCGCCGTGCAGCTAGACCTCGGCAGCAGAGATACCGCACAGCGAGAGCTGAGACTGAGAGGTGATATCTCAGTAGCATTTAATAAGCCACTTCATTAAGCAATATCGTTAATTAAGGGGTAAATTAAGTGATTAATTAATTAATGTGATCAATTAAGAGATTAATTAATTAAAGTGACTATTTAATGGATTGATGGGCACATTTCTTGCCGAGCTACCTTAGCTCGTTAAGAACCTTGCTGCACCCCTCTAGCGTGATATGTGTCATCTGTTGCTCTTTCTACGATCGAAAAGCAAACTATTTTTACAAATGCTTTTGGAAGAGGGTTAGATTTGCAAAAGAAAAAAAAGATTTGTAATGGTTAGAAAAGTGATGGCTTCCTCTTCTTGCGCTAATGAAAACACCGCGCCATAAGCTCACGTATAAAAAATGGACGGCCCGGCGCCTCTCGCTCACCTCTGCGCAGTTCCCTCCTCGCAGAGGAGCACTGTCAAGGACTGTGACATCCCCGCCCTCTTCTAGTCTTCCCTTTCCCTTCTCGCCACCTCCTCTACCTCGTGTGCTTGCAGTTGAGTTCAGTGCAATGCACACACGACGACACAGGAGCAGTTACTCTCTACTTCGTGTTCAATTTAATGCCTTCGTCGCCTATGGCTTAAGCCATTCAATGCCCTCATATCCCTCTCTTGACCTCGGAACCACGCTAGACTGAGGCAGTGAGGCTCCCCTCTTCTTTAACTGCATGCCCAGTGTCGCTATTACTCAGACACGCGGGAGGCAGGAGGAGGAGGAGGAGGAGGAGGAGGAGGAGATGGAGTTGTTGTAACTAGCTAGGGCCTTGTTCTTGTCTTCTTGGAGGCCAGCCGGATCGAGTTGCCGTGTTCTGGCCTTCTGGGTACGTAGATAGAGCAGAGGATGAACTACCTGAGGAGCCGGAGCCTCAAGAGGCTCCTGTCCCTTGGCCGCCGGAGCAACCCTGATGAGTCCACTGAGGAGTGTGTCGACGTCGAGTCGCCGCCGCCGAACAAGCCCACTTGGAGGTGCTTCTCCTACGAGGAGGTCAACCAGGCCACCAATGGCTTCCACCAACGTAACAAAGGCCGATATGTTGTTCGTTTCCCTCGATTCTTTCGCTTTGGCATTGTCTTTACAAGCGTTGAGGATTGCGCAGACAACATGGTGGGGAAGGGCGGGTACGGCGAGGTGTACCGCGGGGTCCTGGAGGACGGTCGCGCCATCGCGGTGAAGCGGCTGGCGCATACGGCGGCGGCGGACGAGAAGAAGGAGAAGGACTTCTTGACGGAGCTGGGCACGGTGGGGCACGTACGGCACCCGAACGTCTCTTCCCTCCTCGGCTGCTGCGTCGACCGCGGCCTCCACCTCATCTTCGAGTTCTCCACCCGCGGCTCCGTCTCCGCCAACCTCCATGGCGAGTCCCACGACAGGGCGTCCATCAATACATATTCTCAGTGCTCTGTTTTTTCCATTGTATTAAGGCGGCCTTCATTGGAATTGCAGATGAGAAGCTGCCGGTGATGACGTGGAGGCAGCGGCACGGGATAGCGGTCGGCACGGCGCGGGGGCTCCGGTACCTCCACAAGGGATGCGCGCGGCGGATAATCCACCGGGACATCAAGGCGTCCAACATCCTCGTCACCGCAGACTACGAGCCCCAGGTAAATCATCTCTTCGCCCACTCTCTGCTCTTCCCCTGTTCTTCCTCTGTTCGTATCGATTACGAACTAAGAATGCATCTCCATGGTACACAGATTTCAGACTTCGGCCTCGCCCGGTGGCTGCCGTCGGAGTGGACGCACCACGCCATCGCGCCCATCGAGGGGACGTTCGGGTGAGTTGCAGGTTACACTTCTTTGGATTGTACCAGCAAAAAAAGAAAGTAAAATCCGGGGTTAGAGACGATGCTGACATGAGCGTTGGCATTAATCGCGACGTGGCAGGTGCCTGGCGCCGGAGTACTTCACGCACGGCATCGTGGACGAGAAGACGGACGTGTTCGCGTTCGGCGTCTTCCTCCTGGAGCTCATCTCCGGCAGGAAGCCGGTGGACGGCTCCCACAAGAGCCTCCTCGCCTGGGTAAGTGCTACCGATTAGTAAGTAATCTACAGCGCCTGGACCACCGTTTACTAATGGCTAGCGCGACGTGGTGCGCGACGCAGGCCAAGCCTTACCTGAGCGACGGCGCGGTGCAAGGGCTCCTGGACCCGCGCCTCGGCGACGGCTACGACGCCGCGCAGCTGAGGCGGCTCATGTTCGTCGCGTCGCTCTGCGTCAGGCCCGCTGCAGCGTGGCGGCCTACCATGACACAGGTACGCACGTAGGGAAAAGGAAATCTTTCACCGCACTAAATTAGGGACACTTTAGAATTCACAAAGTTGAAACAAGCAAAATTTTACCGCGCAAAAAATTACAGAGCTCGGTTTTATCAAGTTGCAACAAGAAATTAAACGAGGCGTAAAGTACGCATCACTGTCAAGGCTCTTGCTGACATCAGTGCAAAATAGCACAGTAGCTTTCGATAGTTGGTTAGCTAATTGTTCTAGAGTGTGCAACCCCCTAGCTTTGGAATGTTAGGGTAGGTCTGACAGAGCGTAGCATCCCGCCATAACCAAGCATGGTCCACCAAAGGAAATCTCTAACCATCATCACAGAGGACAAAAGTTAGGGACATCTTAATTCCTATTTGGTGGCTTAATTGAATTGTTGCTTGTTCCGGCAACTCAAAGCATTGGAATTCTGATGAGGGTTTGAGCAAAGGACATCCTACCATGCATCGCAACCGACAACTGCTACAAACCTCTTCAAGTAGATTAGGCTAATCATGCAGAGAGAAAAATCAAGAATTTCTTACATGGTACGGTCTACTTTTCTTAGGAGCTTGCCTATCCACATTTCCTAAACGAAATGTAAACGGTAGGTTCAACAGCTCTATTACTGTACCATACAATGGCATGGACAATCACAACAGAAATGGGGGGAAAAACAAGCAAAAATGGTTATTTGTTAACAGCTGTATGCATAAATTGTTGGATATAGTCTAAGAGACACCATTGTATTACACGAACTATCAAGCTCTCTAATCAGAGGAGGTAATAGTCAAATCATACTCTGTACGTAGGCGACCATTACTCTTATCATGTCTGGTGCTAGGTAGCTATCCCACTCGAGTATAATTCCCCTATCTGAAGTTATTATTTATACCAGATAATCCGTATATGCTTCGTCTAATCAGACATCTGAGAGCACCCTAAATGGAGTAGTAGCGATATACGCTCTGTGCTTGACGTTGTAGGTAGTAGTACTATATCTAAGCATCCACTTGCCTCTACGGTTGTTAAATACTGCCACATTGTGTAGTGTCAGTTGTGACAGAACGCCTTGAATTTAATTTGTCTCACTAGTATCTACCGACCAGTTGGCAAAGTAACATTATACCGAACTTGATTGCATGTAGCTGGTCTTCGTCTATCACGGTGTGTTGAGAACTTGAGATCTCATTTTTAATGTGAGGCTAACTGAATCTCTTTCACTAGGATTCCACATTGTGTGGGCGCGTCCTGAGTGATAATATATACTACAATACAAAACCAGAGGCATCAATTTATGTATGAGCACATCACACATAAATGAATTGAGTTGAACTTAAGGGAAGGTGAATTGAACACATCAATACATATCAGTATTGACCTTATCTGAATGTTTTTCCAAACAGCCCCAAAAGCTTTCTTTATTCCCCTTTTGTGTAACCAATGTATACATATTGAGTTGAACTTATACAATCGTACAAGGAAAAGTTTTTCAGCATTCATTCTTTCTGTAAGAAAGTGGGTGAGGAATGAAGATTAAGACAATGCATAAAGCAATCTATTTTACTAAACTTTAGAAGAAGCCAATGGTTTGGTCACATCTCAAACTTGGGCGGTTTCTTGATTTTAGAAGGGGCATAGGAAAGCTCTGTTGCTTCCTACCTCCTCCCCTATCCTTTTTCCTTTCGACTGGTTCACGGGAAGCCCAGGGCCAAGGTGAAATGGGGGACACAAGACAGCTCAAGAACATAAATCTTGGGACAAACGTACAAAACATGCCACCCCGATGCGCATATAGAAGACTTGGCCTACTCTAATCAAAGTTTAATCATCCATTAGTTTATTAGTGATGCATTGCACCATTGGCACATAAACTATCACTCAACAGATACTCTCGTTTGAACTCTTAAATGCTTTGGAAGGCGGATACAGTGTTTGAGTACGAGCAATGGTAGTGTGTTCGTTCAGTATGACTGAGTTGTGAATTTTATGTTTTGAGAAAGTACAGCTGAATTTTGCATTTTAACAAATAGGTTAGCAGTCACAGCTGTAAAATATGTGTAATTTTCATCTGTAATTTAATCATCAACTTGAATTTGCTCTAAAAATTCTGTGTACTGAATGAGTAACTCAATATGTATACATTGGTTACATAAAACGCATACATTACACAGCAGAAACTTAATTTTCCAAGCAAGAAATTGTATTTTTCAATGCTTCGGTGTTGCCTTTCTTGTTGATATAAATGTAAAATGCAATGTACTGTATCAGCTCGGTGCAGTAGTTACTACAAAGACTAGTCAATTGTATAACGTACAACTCCTTATTAATTTGCAAGTGTTAGTACTTTAACTGACTCGATTCACATGGGAAACTGCAGGTGCTCGAGTTATTGGAGTCTGGCGAGATTTCTCAAGATCAATGGCAGATGCCCGAGGAGGAGAAGGAAGACGAGTTTTGGGATTTCGACGATCTCGACGATTTCGAGGATGACGACGATGACAACTACGACGATGACGATGAATCGGGTTCCCCCTCGATATCCTCGTCAGCGTGCAGCATCCATGCCAGTGATTAGCCCCAAAATATTTGTACTTGTAATATTTGCACTTGTCAGTAGATTAAGTGCCCGTTTAGTTTTGGTTTAGGGTATGATCCTTGAGATTATATTAGTGTACATAAACCATCTAGACAATAGTAAATTAAGAAAAGAGATTCAAGCTCATGGTTTTCATTTCATGCCCCCATTAGCAAAAATCTCCCCATAAACCCCTAAATCTAACAGCTGATCTGATCATCTGACAGTGATGGGTGATTGATTTCTGTCCAACTCCAAATTGGCTGACAGTTTGGCATGCCAGGGCCTTCCCCAACCAACTGGAACTGTTGTTGGTTTTCAGTTTTCTGTGGATGGATCTTAGACAAGCTGATTAAGTATATATAGTCCTTATGATTGATTATTAGATAGCAACCACATGCCCGGCACCGGCAGCAGGTGGGTTTCCGTTTGGAATCCGTTAGTTAGCTGAAAACTCAAGTGCAGTTGGGCGACCCTACTGCCCCTTAATTTGTTCCCATGCTGTTACTTCAGGGATTCAGGGCCAAGCCAACGGGGGCTTCGTTGTACTCGAGTCCACCCGATTCATGACGTAGCCAACAGGAGGGTTCGTTGGACTCGAGCCCATTCTTCGATCACCGAACCCTAATTACCTCTTTAGTATGGGCGTTTTGTTTTTAGCAAAGCAACAGTGAATGCATATACGCTTGGGTGCGGTCGGAGGAAAAAAAATTGCTGGGTGGGTAAGCCAGCTGCTTCCTAGGCCATATGGCTTGGTGGTTTACTACTTATTGGAGGACTAATTTGGCAATTGATGACTTCGCTCGCTGCCTGCACAACTGGACTCAAAACTTAGACGCACGCAGAGGCCATACAAAGAGAGGGCGTGACTCGACGTCTCTTCGCGAGGACATGTCAGCTCACTGGGTTGAGGATGCTTGACACGTGTTGCTTGGATTCGGCTATCTAGAGAAATTTTACAGTGGATAACATATGTAGTAAGTAGTGGTAGTAGAAATCAAGTCTAATCGTCCATTCCTCAAGGGTATTTTAGACTTTTTCTATCCATTCATCAGAGGTATTTTAGACTTTTCCTAATTCGTTCACAATTTTGGATTCACCGAATACCTGATGATCTTCAGAGGCTTCTTATCCATTCATCTGCCTTTCATCAGGATCACAGGACGTGTTTTATCGTAGATGTCAAATAGTATGACAGAATTTTTTACCCTTTTATCCCTCTCTGAATTTTGCTACCAATACTACATATGGTAGTATAGCTAGATCTAAATTGATTTCATCCATTAGATTCAAAGGAATGGACGGCTTATATTGATTTTAATCCACTGTAAAAGAGCTCATTGCGTGGGCATGACGAGAGTGTCGAGTGGATGCCGGGGAGCCGACGAGGGCGCAGCCATGTGGCGACGGGCAACCAAACGCGACGACGACGAGGTGGCAAGGAAGGCAGCGTAGTGTGAGTCGACGAGTGCCTGACTGATTGAGTGGCCTAACCACAACAACAAAAATAGGCAATGTGAGCCCTTCTTTTGATTTATGATTTTTTTTGTCAATTGTAACTATGTCAAATGGTTGAATAGAGAAAATAGCCGATTTGTTCGATCGATTAGTGTTAACTCATAGATTTGCAAAAGTTTGACAAGTGACTGTTGCACAAATATTTCTAAAGTAATGAAATACTAATAGTAACACTCTAACTATGAGAACACAACACATGCTATTTAATATGTTTTCTTAATTTAGCCTAATCCTTCGTCACTAGATGGATGTGTCCTGACAGTGAGATGATCGAGAAATCATTGAGCTAAATTCAGATAGGGTCAAGCAGCTTCATAAACCAACAAATCAGTTCATTTGAAGACCTGATTCTTGCAGCGAAATGGCTACAAACGCATGTCTGAAATTCTAGATGAAGTTGTGGAACAATGACAGCATCTTAGTCTGTAAAGCTCAAACAGGAGAAACTGCATTGTCTTTTGTCCCCATCATCATAGGCAACCAATGATTCACCAACCATGGTACTAGTACTATTACACATCAGTACGCTGCCAATAAAACTGAGTTTTCAAGAACACACGGCGAGATCAAATAAAGCTCCGTCCTAGCCGATAGTAGATACACACGTATATATAGATATACGTATATGCATGCATGGATGCGTAGTGATGTTAGCAATCTACCTGTAGCCGTGTACGTGACCGCCGGTCCTCCACAAATGATACACCATGCATGGACCTGCACTGCACTGCTAACTTAAGACCACTCGTTCGTTGTCAGCTCCTGCCTGTAGATCTATCCATGCACATGACTCCTTTCAGAACTGTAGCGATACTAGTACAGCACAACCATGGACCAGATCGATCGATCAATCGGTGTACTCTACACATCACATGACTCGGTTGTAAGCTGGGCGAGCAAAGCCTCTGCAGAACAATTAAAGAAGAATTAACGAGTACGAACTGTAAAACGAGCGTGTACAGGGAAGCGGTTGTGTGCGCGTAGTTGTACATGAATGAATATGAAACAACTCAAGTTTAGTAGTGCAAAAGAGATCATCAACAAAATAATAATACATATAATTAAAAATATATAACAAAGAGTAATCACCATTTTCATTCATTAACAAAAATGTCATACAAATTCATACATTACAGTGTACATAAACATCAATTACAACAAAAGAAATACAAGAATTTTACAAGTGACCTATGACCTAATCCTGTGAAGATCTTTGGCGTCGATCACCTAAAATGTTTAGTAACAACGAATGCAAACAAACATATGCATGTAAGAAGTTAGAAAATAAGTGCCGTCAGACCCTTAAGTGAAAGATATCGCTCATCTAGATATCAATCAGCACCTCTCGCTAGTCAGGATGTCATTATCCGGTAGTGTACAAACATGTTTTCATCGGTTATCTATAGCCATGCTCAAATAGTACCCAAAATATCACCAAGTAAAAAGGTAAAACTCTTCATGGTAAAAGGGTAAAGTGACCTCAGTTAAAAAGGTAGAAGCCAGCCGAAGCCACCCCTAGATCGACACTCCCCAACACAACCGCATTTCCCCAAGTAGCCACAGAGGCCACCAAGACTCTCCAAGTCAAGCCAAGCGAGAGGAAGCCAAGAGGAGGAACAAGCTACTATAAGGAGGAGCAAGCCAGGCGACTAAGAGGAGGATCAGGGCCGACCACATCTCCATCAGCACCATCATTAGCACCTCACCATTCATACACACCACCGACCCATTGCCATCTCAACCCTCCTCATCACAAGGTATATTCAAATCAATATTTTGACTTAGTTTTAGAAAACCAATGCTAGATGCAGTAGAAAGAGTAGTCGGTATAGAAGTAGCAAAACATTGGATCTCAGTGAAGTAGTCGTGTAGGGGCGGCGCCGGGCGTGCCCGCAACCCCCGCTTACTCCCTGGTGTACGGAAGGTCACGGGTGTCGCAACTGCACCGCCTAACCTCAAGCAAACCGCAACGATTACCATCAACTAGTGAACATAACTAAATCAAATCGATCAACTAAACATCATAAGCATGCTCATATCAGTAGACAGAAATGAGGGAAAGAAGGGGAGGTGAGTAACCAACCGAGGCATGCGCAGAGGAGGTGAGGAGGCCGGTAGGGCCAAAGCTGGTGCAGAGGAAACGAAGTAGAGGAGGCCGACAGCGCGGCCCATGTGAGGGCGGTGAAGAGCCGGAGAGGACAGGACCCGACAGCGTAGGCAAGTGCGGGCGAGGCCCGACGGCACAGGCGGGCGAGGCCCAACAGAGCAGGCGTGGAGAGAGCCCAACGACACAAGGCGCAGGCGCGTCCCGGTGGGGACGGCGCTGGCATGAGGCAACGAGATCCAGCCCGGGGCTAGGCGTGGCCCAGGTGGAGGCTCAGCGGCACGGATAGAGACCAACGGGCAGCCGGCGAGGTAGGTCGAGGCGGCTAGGAGGAGATCAAGCGGCGGGCGCTAGCGTGAACCAGGGGGAGAGAGAGAAAGAGAGAGAGGGTGAAGGAAGGGAGGAATGGGGATAAGGCGTTTGGGTGGAAGAGGAAAAGAAAAGAAAGAAAGAAAGAAAGAAAGAAAGAAAGAAAGAAAGAAAACAGACTATGGGCTGGTATAAGAAGGTAATTAAATAATAAACTAAATATTGCTAGCAACCAGCTTAATAACTAAAATATGAAAGCCTTATTTAGGTCAAAATGTAACCTAACTTAAATTCCATCTGAGTACTGATAAACATTATGGGTTCTCAACTGAGATTGGATTCACTATAGTAAAGTAGTACAAACCTGCGCAGGGTTAAATCATGAATTCATACATGTCTCCTGCATTGAAAGCTACGGAAGCTAAGTCTGTATTATATATGAGTGCTAGTAGCAATTTCAAAAATTAAAATACGAAACAAAATTTTTCATAATAAAACCCTATTTTCCTAAAAAAAATGGATTTGAGAGAGAGAGATATGTACATGAGATAGATGATGAAAAAATTCATATGATGCATTTTGTTATGAATGCTTGCTAAGTATATTCTACTTACTCTTCCTTAACTCCTCTTTATTTAGAAGCTGAGCCTTATGTGCGAGACGTGGGTTAAGGATCACCCGTAGGGTCAGGATGGCAAGGAGGTAGAGAACTACCAGGAGGACTAGGTGGAGTAGTAGACCATATGACAGCGACTGTCGATCCATTGGGCACTCTAGTGTTTATGTATATCAAATTTTGTTGTAATGGATATTATGTATGACCTTGTATTTCTAGACTTGTAGCCCTGCGTGGCAATGGATTGTAATAAGTTTTTATTTAAGTATCTAATTATTGTTTTGCTGCAACACTCTGAATATGTTGTATTAACCGATGAAGTGTCGGGTGCTCTCGATATTTTGTTAGCTAATATACCGAGATTAGTGTAATTACCTCAGAGTAATGACTGTGTTACTGTCGTTACCCTACGTTAATTATGCAGGTCACCGCAGAATACATGCATGATGTAGATACAGACAGAGTAAGCCAGACCAAGACCTAAACAGTTTGTGAGCATGGTCCTAGCTCCTAACATTCCTATGATGTATGGATGCAATGCTAGGGTAATCTATCTATTTATTATTAGAGTTTTTATCATTCTTGAGGGTTACTATAAAGTATCCTTAAACTCTTGTACCTCTTGGTTCTTCTACCCTTTAAACTTTTAGTATCTCTCGTACTAGCTTAATGTATATTTTGGTACCTCTCAAGGATTATATATTAAAAGCTCATAAAATGTGATTTGCAACCGCTAAGAAAAAAAGAGAAATGGTTAGAAATTCTCACAAAAAGAAAAACATCTAGCTATTAATTAGATGAACAGTAATTAAAGTTCAACTATAGGTGACACTGGATATTATTTTAAAAATAGAAATATTTTGGAAATTCTTATAAAAAAAAGCAAAATATCTAGTCCTTAATATGGTAAACCCTAATTATGATTGCAATCATAGCCATTAGATCATTAGATGTTATCATCAGACTTCTTAAAATTATAAAATAAGATAAGATTGAATTTCTGATCTCTTATACGGCTATGAAGTTTGAAAGAAAGAAAACAACGTCCAACTTCCAACTATTTATGGACTATTGGTTAACTAAAAGTAATAATATAATGTATAGCCCAGAGATTGCTTGGCTACGAGAGGTTTTTTTCAGAAGGCCATATGCATGCGTGGTTTGCACGAAGCCCTATGATAGCAAGATCTCACGGCATGCACATTACTTGGGCTTTGATCGACGGTCCTGCATGCACATTAGAACCGTTTGTCTTCGCGATATTCGCGCTGTGTGATGATGTACATTAGCGCCCTGTACAGCGACTTCCCGACACGGTTCAAAAAAACTGACGAAAACTGTTCAAAAATCGCGTAAACCGCCAGTTCCGGTACGAAAAGCGAAACCATTGAGTTTACCGATCAAATTCAAATTAAAAAAATCCCAAAACTTTTCTAAAATTAGTATTAATAGCTTTATAACCTCTGGCGTAAATATTTTTTGAAAAAACTAGAGACATTTTTGAGCCATTCAAAATGTAGAAATTAGAAAATGAAAAAAGAGAAGAAGAAATATAAGTATTTTTAGTAGCAATATTTGTTCAAGTATATATGTCAAGTAGCAATATTTACTTTAACATATTTTAGTAATAATATTTGTTCGATTATATTTTATAGCAATATTTGTTCAAGTATGTCAAGTAGCAATATTTATTGAAGTATGTTTAGCAGCAATATTTGTTCAATTATATTTAGTAGCAATATTTATTGAGGTATATTTAGTAACAATATAAGGTGTTGAAATGTAAATAGCGTTGATATATGAATACCTATTTTTGCACTTGTTGGATTGATATGTGAGTAGTATTGAAATGAAAGATTATTTGTTGACATATTATTGCTAAATGTCTACTTTACAACTTGCAATTGTCTAAAATATAGCAAAGGTTATGTCAATTTTTTTCCATATTTAGGAAAGTTCATACCAGATTTTTTTAGTGTTTTTCATATTTTTTATATATTTCTTACATTTTTCCTTTTTTTTTTTTTTGCCTTCAATGGCTTTTTAAAAATTTAACAATATTTTTTTTCAAATTTCCCATTTTTTTTCTAACTCTCACTGGTTTTTGGCAGTTTTTGCCAAAAGCCAATCGAAATTCGAGCCTTTTCGAGCGGCTTTCATTCATTTCGTTCAAAATTCGCCTGTTGGTTTGACCAGATTTCAAATTCGTTTGACTTTTCAAACCGTTCGGTTTTGAACGAATTTCGAGCAATTTTTCGCGGTTTTCGAAACCACCGGGTCGACGAAATCCTAGTTCGAAACGGTATTATTAACCTTACTTCCCGATGATGATAGATAGGGACAAGATGAAGAAGGTCATCGATCTGGCTAGCTCAGAGCTTCGGCCACATACAATGAATGTCAGGAAATCTTGGCGTACCTGCCAGCTTGCACACATTTTTTTTCCAAATATAATCTCTGTTTAAAATTATTTATAGATTTAGCCTTTTTTCTAACTGTGATAGACGATACATATCACCTATCACGCCCGTAGAGCTCGGTAGATCGTTTGCGCCATAGCAGACCGGCTAACCATGGTCGGCAGCAAAGCTACCGTGCAAAGGCTACTAGAAAAGCCTTTGCCGAGTAACAGCTACGCGGCAGGCTGCACTATTCGGCAATTAGCAATTGTTATAATTAAGCAAAGCAATTAATTAGCGATTTAATTAAGCAATTAATTAAGTGAGTGTGATTAATAATGGATTTGATCACTTTGACTTATGCCGAGTAATCGTAGCACGGTGGGCCCGCCGTTGCTAGTGTCTTGCCACGGTAAAGGAGAGATCTATTTTCACAATTACGTTCACACAAATGCTAAATTTGCAAAAAAGAAAAACGAGCATACTAAAAAAGTGCTGACTTGTTGTCAGCGAGTTGTACAACAACTCCCTAATAATCCATCATCTATAGATGGAAGAAACGGCGCTCGCAGGGTCGTTTGAGCCGGCTCCCTCGCGGCTCGATCCGAGCCGTGAAAAAATATTTGTATTTAGGTCCTTTTTGCGAAAAAAAATTACGGTTTGGTCCTTTTTTAAAATAAATTACGGTTAGGTCCTCTCCCCGAAAAAAGAATGTATATTACTGACGAATACTTATAACAGGGGTACCCCAACGGCCCAAAGCGACGAGCCGGCGACCTCAAGCACATCTCAAGCCCAACAGGCCGCTCCCACCACTCACCGACCAAGCACTGCAAGGCCACATGAGACATCCTTCCGACCGACGAGGGAAGTGTTCCGACTGCTGGGCTCCCGACCCCGCCGCGAGACGGACCCCGGCTCGACCAGCAGGCTCCCGACCCGCAATGGTCGGGATCCCCGACCGATCGTGCCAAGACAACCCCTACCAAGGGCCGCATGTTAAAGCCTCTACCAGCCAACAGCCACGTACCCCACGAATGGGGTCAATCGAAGCGACTATACAAGGGCAGGTAGCTCCTTCCCAAGAAGGTTTAATGACTGACCGAAGTCATGCCCCCAGTCCCATCGGTCCGTCACATACAGTACGAAGACACGCCCTCTCCCGAGGCAACACCCACGTCAGGCGCAGCAACGTCAACACTTGTAAGGTTCGCAGAGGGCAGGTACGCCGTTTCCCGGAGAAATACCTAACCGCTCTGACCAACTAAGCTACCGACCCAGCATGGGCAAGACGGGCGATGATCAATCAGCAGAACGAAGGACCGAAGCTCCTAGTGTAGGTCATCTCGTCCTCTCCCAATTCTCGATGTAACCTACCCCTTCCTTTCGTATAAAAGGAGGCAGGAACCCCCGTAGGAGGGGCAATCGAACCCATCTAGCTAAGCCATTAGCACTCTCGCTTGTAAACTTTGTGCAGTCATCTGTACCGAAGGGAATACAACACCACCACACGAACTGGAGTAAGGACCTTCGGCCCGAACCAGTATACATCTTGGACTTCTGAGTCTAACCATTCAGGGAGTGGAACGCGTGGCCCCTTAGACTTACAAATTTATTTGCCGGTGCTCGAAACGCCGACAATTACGTTTAGGTCCTTTATCCGTTTTTAAGCGTTGCGGTGGGGTCCTTTTGCGGAAAATTGGAACTGCGATTAGGTCCTTTTCAAAAAAACTCTTAGTTCCTTTTTTTTAAATGTACATTGCGTTTAGGTTCTTTTCGCGTTCTTCTAGCACTACGTTTAAGCCCTTTTGGGGAAAATACAAAATTCTTTTGAGGTCATTTTCGCGCGTTTTCTCGGTTTACTCGTGTAGGGAGCGGCGATCGCGCGTTTTGTCGATTTGCTCGTGTGGGGAGCGGCGCCGTGACGTGGCACGCGGTGTCTATTTATCTAGTTGTACCTACAGAGCAAGCTCACATGCGCCGTAACCGTGCCCGCCAGTTCAATCTGTCACTGTGATAGATAACACTCCCTCACTTCATGAATATAAATCATATGGTCCGAATAGTCTTTTAAAACATATATATATATATATATATATATTTATTTATTTATATTTATATTTATATTTAACGAAGGTTGTTTCTATTATATCTCTATTTATTCTCTTAACTATATATATTTATTCATTACCACACACACAAAGTGTTCTCACATCTTTTAAGACAATTAAGTGGGATAACAAAGTTATTTTTTATAACTTTATCAATTTCACCTCCTTGATTTTTTGTGAATACTGTGCATATCTAGCCTTATGTATATTATTTTTTTGTAAGTATAACCTCAACATATATTTTTATAAAAATAGCTCCCTCCCAATCGCGGAAGGTGCGATAAAAGACATGCCACTCATGAGGAATGCGGAATCTACCTGATTCTACGACAGCAAGAGCGAGCGCGGGAGGACACACTGCATGGCTTCTTCCCACCCTACCCAACAGTGCACAGCGCTGTACACACTAACAGAAACATAAACAGTGAACAGTACAGTACAAACGTGTTACATGCCGTCACAATGACTAGTAAGCATAGACAGAGACCAGTGAAGGAGGTCATCATGCTGCCTGGCTCAGAGTCCCTACCGCAATTTTTTTCGTCCCCCTACACACGTACTTTTTAAAACAAATATAGCATCTTTCAAATATATTTATAAAAATAGTTCTCTTCTTAACTATAAAAGACACAACATGTGACATGTGTTCCCTACTGTATTCTCATACTACGGCAGCACGTCTCATCACGTCAGTGGCTCGACATATCACCTGCTGCGCAGCATGAGCTCGGCGGCTGGGACCTACCGAACTACCCAATCTTGGTAGGCAGGTAATGAGGTACCACATATCGGAAGTGGCTTAAATAGCCACTTAATTAAGCAAAGTCACTTAAGTAGTGACTTAATTAAGTGATTAAATGATTAAAGTGACTAGTCAAGGTGCTTAGTTGGTGAACTTGTCGAGGTATGGTTCCTCAGTAGGAAAATTTAACATGCTACTGGAGCACTTCCGTGATCAAAGAGGGGATTATTTCTACAAATTATTCGAAGGTGAGCTAAATTTATATTTATATATATATATATATATATATATATATATATATATATTTTAAGGAGTTCCAAGACTGCAGACGATGTACGTTAGCTTTCCATACGTGGACTCCCTGACGAGCATAGACGGAGACCAGGTGAAGAAGGCAGAGGACATAAGGTCCTGTTCGGAACGGTTTCAACTTCGGATTCTTCCCTTCGAAAGCCGGAAGCCAAAAGTCAGCAGTCTATTTGTACGAAGAGAAACTGTGAAAGCTGAAGCTAGTCCGAAGTAGCTTTCCACGATTTCGGTGGGTTATGATTCTGACTTTACCAGTAGAGTTGAAGAAAATTACCCTATCCTACCAAGTATAAAATCCCAAATCTCACCCTTCTCACCCTCATTCTCAACCTGCACCCCTCACACCTAAAAGCCAGACACCAAACACTAAATCTCTTTAGTCCGATCGTTCAGTCGTGCATCCCTTCGGTTATATAGCCCGACCGAAAACTATTTTTTTTAAAAGCTATCCTCACGCCAAACATGATCTAATACACCATACGACAAGGCGGGGGAGAATAGTGTTAAGTTTGGGTCACCCGACAAGGGGTCCGACGGCATGCTCAATTCAGCCTTTGTATGGCACTTCGACTAAAACACATTTGTGTTACACATGTGATCTTTATCCGTTGGAAATTAGTATAGGAGTAGCATTAGTCACGTGGGAATCAAGAATAGGAGAAGTGTGGTGTAGAATGTAGAATGATGGGAGATTGTAGAAGTTGACATGGTGCTGAGTTTTGACATGGATAAGGAATTATTGATGGTGATTTCTGAGAGCTGAGTCCCAACTTGGCTAGGTTTGTTTCAGCTTCAGCTATATACTCCACCAATGCTTTGGAGCTTTGCATGTATTGTTAGACTTGGAGTCGTTCTACACAAAGAATGCACGATTTAAGCTCACAAATGCAAAAGGTTACCATTTACGACGAAAAATGCATCCCAAGGATCAAATTGAGGACATATCTCACACTAGATATGCTTAGATTAGTTTAATTTTGAATTTGTCGTTATCCTTTCGAGTAGGTGGCTAGGTGCTATACCGTAGAATTCGACAACAAAATATATAAAACGACATGGATGCTCAAGTCCAAGATTACGATGTACTCCCTCCATTGATAAATATAAGGCGTATTTTGACTTTGCACAAGGATTAAGGTTGTAGTGAAATTGAGAAAGACATGAGAGAAAATGACTTACATATCCCTCTTAATTGTCTTGGAAGATGAGAGAGAATGAATAAATGCATATGGTTGAGAGAGAATAAATAGGGGTATAAGTGGAAAGGCTTATTAAATCTATATACACGTCTTATATTTTTCAACAGACCATTCAAACTATAGACCTTATATTTATCTTATCAACAGAGGGAGTATTGATGGGCTATAAGTGAAAGAGCCATTGACCATCCAAAACATGTTTCGAAGTAGTCCTTTTATTACTAAATGTTGTTTTA
Organism: Otatea glauca; assembly: GCA_036346275.1. Lineage (NCBI taxonomy): Eukaryota > Viridiplantae > Streptophyta > Magnoliopsida > Poales > Poaceae > Otatea > Otatea glauca. Next base: position 4,254,542 of record CM070718.1, on the reverse strand, counting down.
GAATGCGTGCAATCAATATACAACCGCCGTCTGCGTGTTGGAAGTTGGAACTAACCAAAGTACTTGAGTATTAATAGCAGATTTGTCATCACAAGAATGAAAAGGCAAATCGCATTTAAAACACATCACCCATATTTTAGTAACGTTTGATTTATAGGATAACAAAAGCTAATACTGAAATTTTCCTATCCATTCACTTATACAAGTTACTCCTTTCGTTGATAAATATAAGGCCTATAGTTTGAATAATCTTGTTGAAAAATATAAGACGTGCATGTAGATTTAATGAGTCTTTTCACATATACCCTTATTTATTCTCTCTCAATCATATGCATTTATTCATTACCATCTACACAAAGTATTATCTCTTATCTTCTAAGACAATTAAGAGGGATATGTAAGTCATTTCCTCTCATATTTTCCTCAATTTCATGACAACCTTAATCCTTGTGCCAAGTCAAAATACACCTTATATTTATCAACGGAGGGAGTAGAAAGGAAATCTTTTGAAAAACAGACTTTAACTATTAAGTCCCGTTTCGAACAAAAGGAGATGAATGAAGGGATTTTGAAATAAAGGAATGTATTCTAAATATTCTTTTGAAAGTCATATAGAATGGATTGCTCCACAGGACCTCATCATTTTTTCTCTTTGGCTCCTCAAGATGTGTTTTAGCTACAAGCTTTCTTATAGTTTCCGATGTCTATCTAATGGAAAAAAACATGTCAAGGCCAATCCAAGATGTATCATTTCATACTAAATTACATGTAACAAATCTAGCTACGCGGGCCACCCTCCTAGTTAACTGAATGGCCCAAGCATTAAGGCTGTCAGTATGGAACTGTAACATTAGCAGGACCAACTTATCATAAACAGTATCACGGTTTTGAATTTTGGCCGGCGATGTACCGTGTACATATATAGGGTCTCTACCAGTACGTACTGCCCCCGAGCAATGCCTCTCATCATGAGGTATACCATACAAGCTAAGTTACAATCTCTGATCGTTTCTATGGGTGTGTTTGATTGACTACAATCTGTCTCGTATTTGTCATTCAGGCTAGTTTTAGTCTGTATAAGTGGATGCAAGTTGAGTTGTTTTGTTATTTGTTTATACATCTCACGGGTCTACATTAGAGAGAAGCTCAATTTCTATGTTTCCTCTATCCTACATAAGTGGGTGCAATTACATCCACTTAGCCTGGATAAACAGGAAACCAAATACATATCTAACAGATACAGTTGCTTTCACTTATACAATTTAGACGCTATACAGGCAATCAAACACACCCTAGGTGACTTTAACTAAGCACATTGGAGCTTTGAACAGCCTGCACGCTGTCAGATACTGACTGAAGTACTGAACCAACTCGCTACAAGCCCACGAGCATTATGAGCATGGCGTGAACGTACATGCAGCTCTAGCTACGGGGTTGCCACTTGCCACTAGATTGCTCGGCCGAACATGCGTTGCTGCTTGCCCGTGGAACAATGGTCCAAAAAATGCAGTGTTGCACAATCAACTATTTGATGCGAGAGGTCGAAAAGACAGTCTGTGAAATATATGGGCCTATGCTCAAAGGATACTATCATACTAGTACTAGCTAGCGCGGAGAGCTAGCTATCCGTCGACTAGGGGTTTCTTTTGCGTTTCTTGTGTCTGGGAAATGGTTTGTCTAGTGCAATTTGGTAGGGGACAGATGCCACACGAATGGTGGCTGTTCATTTCTCTCGCATAATATACCGGGAGAGAAGATTTTTCCAGTTAAACTTCTATTGGGCCTGAAAAATATCTTCATACAAGGATTCTGAACTAAATGTACTTTGGTAGGTAGATGGACAGGTCACAAGTAGGATAGATCTGAATAATTGAAGAGTAGATGAGTTTGCCCACCTTTACACTGCATATATATGCTGACATCTTTCAATTGAATGCAAATTTGGAACATGGTAGAACCATTCTCCTGGTCAGAAAATTGATCATGTTTTGGAGGGATAGAATTCGCAAGCTTCTTCTGAACCTGCATCTGCATGCATGGCGACGAAATGAGCAATTAAACGCAGACTGGGGACTTCAATGTCCGGTGCTGATAACCACATGAGAGATTCCCAAATCCCAGGACATCGTATTCATCCACTGCAGGATGTTAGATTTCTGCAAATGTTCTGCTGGCCAAGCATGCAACGAATCGCGGAAGAGACAATAAAGGTGGGTGCAGAGTGCAGACAACCTGCACTGCAGAACAGGGGTGGAGCCAGCCTGGGCTTGGGCCCGGGCCGGGCCAGTACAGATCAAACAGACCACATTAATCAAAGAGATAGCACAAATCAAACATGCTTAGATAGCACAAATCAAACATGCTTGTTTGGCCCAAGTAAGAAGTAATCCTACATGGGCTTTGCATGCCCCGAGGCTTGGCTTTGCCCCTGCTGCAGAACAATAAGACGCCTTGATTGGCCATGCAATGTACCATATCAAGTTAAGTGAGAATGAGGGGTATTTTTTAAAGTGCGAAGTGGTATAGTATAAATTATCTTTTTAATGTAAATGCAACGGTGCAGTGATTTAAGCTAAGATTTTGGTTCAATTTAATGTTCAAATAGAATGCAATAAATTGGCCATTAGTTTACTCCAGCGACATCTATTACTATCTGAGATTTTGCCCTGTGATAGGAGTCGCTGAAAGGTTCAGAGTTCAAACAAGTATCTTATCACCCTGTTGCTTCCATTGATCTCTTTTGTTTTGGTGATAATTTTTTATTATTTCTCCCTATGCTGATGGTATTTGAGTGAGAAATTTTGTAGGTTGTTGTAAAACTCTATCCTAAATCCCATGATTTTCCCCGTACATTTTCCACAGCGATTATCTATTATATATTAAAAATTGATGATAGGTCCTTTACGGCAGCTAAGAAAAAAAAAAGAAATGCGCTAGAAAATCTTAAAATAAAAAGATCCGACCCTTAAATTGGTGGACCTTAATTGAAAATGCTTAGATTCTATAGTTATTTTAGAGATATATTAATTTTAAACAGATCTAAATAAAATCAATCCTTTAATTTGGTACACCCTATTTCAAAGGCTTATATTCAATACTTAGTTTAGAGATATATTAATTCAAAAAAAATAGGTAGCACTATGTTCAATTTAAAGGTTGAGAGTGTAAATTTGCTTGATAGGCCCACCTCTCATCTTTTTCACACATAAGGAGTGAGATCTCAAGATAAAATTTGCTAATTAAATATAAAATCACATATCATAAATTCAAATTTAATTCACAAAATAAAAATTTTAAAATTATGTAAAGTTATAATACTGCGTAGTTGCACAGCACAATAGGCTAGTTTTTTCCTAAACGAAGACATGTTGCGAGATACCTTTGGTCAGGAATGAATCATCAACCGGCTGGTATCCAAGGAACATTAGGGTATGTTTGGTTAGTGGAATGAGGTTGAATAGGATGGTGTAACATCCTGAAAAATTCAAAAATAGAAAAAATATAAAAATTTGAAATGTAAAAATGGAATTGAATAAAAATTTTAATTGAAATTAAGATTTTGATTTAAAACAATATCTTTTCCTCATTTTCTTGCATTTTAATCTTAAGAAAACAGTAAGTTGCAATATTAAAACTTTTTCATCTAAAATAAACAAACAATGAAAATAAGTTTGAAATGTGATATTAATTTTAATTTACATTTCCTGAAATTTGTTTAATTATTTGTTTTTCTTGAGTTTTTGCTTTAAAAGAAAAGTCAAACATATTGAAATAGAAAAAAGGTAAAAACACAATAGCAATAAAATCTGAAAAAAATATTAAAATATTGTATCACTACATAACCCTAATAATGCCATTTAAGATAATCTGAATCATCAAAATAAAATAAAAGATATTGCAATCATGGGATAAGATATCTGATCCAGATCTTGTTAGATTTTTGTAGAAATATACAGAGCTTATCTGAAGCTAATATTTTTACCATGACTACATAAGATCATTATACACCTCTTTTAAAAGTTTAAAAAATTAAAATGTAAATTTTAATATTTTAAAAATTCAAAAACAGAAATAAATTTAATCTGGGTTTTTAAATGTCAGAATTTCTATAAATTAAAAATACAATATAAAAATATGAAATTTTTTCAGAGGATAACTTGGATCATATAAAATCCTAAAAAAATATAAATAAAATATTAACCTCATTTTGATCATAAATTAAATAAAATCAGAATATGAAAAATTATACAGTATACATTGTCAGAATTATTTAAATATTTATACCGTGATTTTTTAGCCTGATATTTTTAATGGATAGAAGAACTTATCTTTCCGACCTTTAATAAAATTTTCACAAAATCTTGAACTAATTAGACAGCCCTAATTAATGCCAGATTGTGAGCTGTCCAGAAATCTACAGAAGTATTGTCTTTAGCTCTCTGCCATGTGGGCCCGACTAGCAGCCTGTGGCCTCCTTCTTCCCCACGACACAAACACAGCCACAGCTCAAACCGCCATTTCTCTGCTCCTTCCTGTGATCAAAACTCGAATTAAAGCAACCTATGAGACAAAGCTAATTAATGGCGCTCGAAAAATCTCATGCTACCGCCTCTCTTTAGGAATTGCGGCACCACTGTTCTTTCGCCGGTTCAAATGTTTCCACCGCCTTTGATCGCTTATAAAAGCCGACCCATCGCATACGTGAGACTCTCAACTCTTCTGGTACTCCGCCGCCCAGCCAAAACACCAAATTTGTTGTCTTCTTGCCCCATGCCGAGACTCACCATTACCGGCCAAACTTCTCACCGAGTGCACCATTCTTCAATTCCATGAACTGAGAGCATCGCCAATAGCTAAAAACCAAAAACCCTAACTTAATTTCGCTTCTCCTTTACCGTGGAGCCCTGCCATCGAATGCCATCTCGAGCTGCCGCCTACCTCTGTCGGGCATCCTCCACGGGCCATCATAGCTCAAACCGCCACCACCTACAGCTCCCTTGGAGTCTTGGGATTCCATTTTTAGCCTCTCCTTTTCCTCCCTGCAGCTGCACCACCGTCGGTCTTGCTCGCCCTAGCCGGCCATGGCTCCTGTCTGTAGCTTCCTCTGTTCATCGCCATGGAGCCACCGCCACAGGCTGTCGAAGCTTCATCCAAGACCACCCACGACCTCGGAGAGACCTCGGGTGTCTATTTTTGGCGTCGCATCATCCTCCTAGCCCTCCCTTGCCTTCGGCCATTGCTGCATGAGGCGCCACATGAAGGGATGCTGCTGCTCTGTTTCTGTGCGTGAAGACCAGTAAGGTAAAAACAGTAAGCCCCTTTGTTAGCTTCTTATTTCCATGTCAAGTGGGACCCATGATTATACGCATAATAGACTAATTAGCTAGGGCTAGAAAACAGAGAAAAGATGAGAGGCTTCACTAAAATAAACCCAACAGTTTGACTAATCTTTAATTTAAATGTCAAAGCTTAAAGCTAGGTAAGTTTTGATTAAAACTCAGGAGCTGTATGATAGTGAAATAGTATGTTTTGGTGAAGCCCAACCCTCCAAGCTTCAACCTGATTAATCTTTAATTGTAAACGTTGAAACCTAAAGCAAAGTAATGCTTGATTTAGTTTAAATGATCCCTGTTCTAAATATACAAATGTGCATGTATGTTCCCATGTCCCCTGAAGGCCCTCATATAAAGTTTTGTAAATTAGGATGATATAAACTTTATAAGAGAACAAAGTTAGTTTAATAAACTTGATTTGATAACTGTATTCAAACACCAAGACCTTAAATAAGTAAACCCTAATTAGTTTAAATCTTAATTACGTTGTCAAGCATGTCATATAAAATTCTTATCTCAATTACACCCTTATACATGTAAAATCTGTTTTTAAACACTATAGGTCTGGATCATTTAATCCTACAAAAAATTATTAATACATAACTCATTTGAACCATGTCCCTAAATAACTTTGCTTTCTATGTACAGAGAATTAAAATACAAATAACCTATACAAATAAATGTTAATATACATAAAACCACTTTTTAAATGTACCATAAGACAAACCACTTACTATTATAAAGATCATTATGATGATAGTTTGCACTTAGCCCCTTAATCAAAATATGTGTTCATGTACTTGATATATACTTAAGGATTCAAGTATAAACAAACAAAATGACATAATTAAATGTTAAATCATGTAGGGCTAATCTCAAATATCCCTAAAGGTTAAGATCGTATTAATCGACAAAAAGATCTAATTTGAATTAAGTTCATAAAAGACCTCATTATATATATATATATAAACTATCACGGATAAAAGCAAAAAGATGCAAAACCAGTTTCAAAACAGTTCTAGGATCATAACCTGCTAATGTCAAAAAAATAGTTACATAATCATGTATAGTGTAGTCGCAAACCTAAAACGAAATCTGATTCCTTATAACGTAAACTATAAGACCATATATGTTATCTCAGCAATGAATAAAATATCTCGTCTAAACACTAAAATTTATAAAATTAGCTTAGAAATACTCTCCAAAGTTAAAGACTACAGTATTCTAAAGAAATAATCCCATTTCAACTTGTTTTGCATCTTAATCATGCTAGTGTAATAACCCTAAGTGTTAAGGTCGCTAAAGCCCTATATATGAATAGACGAGCTTAAGAAACTTAGCTAAAGTATTTGTGTCGCAAGAATCCTTGTGTAACCATGTAATTCCAACCAGTAGCTTAGCCTAGCAGATCTAACATATTCAAATACGCTTCTCATGCGAAAGCATTTAAAGTAGAGTACTATTCATTTATAGCATTCAACATAATGACTAATATCTTAATTCTATTAATCCAAATAATTTCAGCATCTAGAATTCGAAATTAAAATACAAGAATATATAATTTTAGCCTCTTGAATTCATTAGGCAAGAATAGATAATCTATAAAAGAAACCATGCATCGTTCAACATAAAAGCCGTTAACGATATGAATGTACATTCGACTATAATGTAAGAACGTGAAATCATTCAACCCAAACCCTAAGTCACACCTGTTTTCTATAGTTGATTTTATTTGATTTTCCATCTAATTTCTTTTTGCTCTTATCGGACTTCGTTATTTGCTATATTTCCGTTGAATGACATGTAGAACCCAACGTCACTAATACCGTCGACAACAATGTCAACTACGACCTCGACTTCATCGTAAACAACAATGAGCAAGACAAGCGCCTTCTTTGACCATATGTTATCCCAGTTTTACAAATGTTTTATTAAATGTTTTTATTGCATGCGCTATGTTCATTAAACACTACTACTTTGTGGGAATTGGTAGTTATACCTGTAAATACATGGAACTTCTTTGATAAGTATGGATTTGTGAACCTTGGTAAGAATAAGACAGTATCTAATGTCGACATGGGAGTTCTCACACTTAGATATCATGCTTAGACATGCTTAAAGAACTTTAAAATTTCAATATGGTTAAAAATGTTGGATATGATAAAATGTTGTGTAAGACATTTCTTTATGATTGGTATTTTGATTAAAATGAAAATAAAACTATGGTTTAGACACGGGCAATTATTGGCAGTAGCTGGGGTGCAAGGGACTTGCACGTAGTGTAGAGGGAGATAATCGCTCGGGTCGGATTAAGAACCGAACTCAGTGTTTGTTAAACCCAAGAATTACCGTAGGTATGAGACAGCCTTAAACCAATTAAGTTATCTAGTTTAACTTTGCACATTGGAAGGTTGGAGTAGTACGGGCTTCTTCAGTGACTGGTTGCTCGGAGGGGCACCTACACCGAGGTGTTGGAAGTAACATTTGCTGATATAACGGTGTACGCCATACTATGGATATGCTTAATCATTTATTGTATAGTGACTTCAAACATTTACACCATAGTATGGGTTTAGCATCACCGGGCTGGTTGTAAGGTCGAGGATGCCGACTAGAGGGGGGTGAATAGGAGGCTTTTTAAAATCTCTCTACTAATTTCTACAAAGCAATTCACCAATAATTATTCTAATGCCAAAACCTTAACTATTATTAATGCCGAAGCGATAAACTAAGGTTTTGACAATCAAAGCCTAAATTCTCTAGGCTCACTATGTGTACTAACTAATTATATCTCTAACAATAAATTGCAATCCTAAATACAAGAAATCAATCAATTTAATTTTATGAATATAAATTGCTTGAATAAGGAGTAGAATGCAAGCATAAGAGACACACCGATATTTTTACCGTGGTGTTCGAAGACTTGCTGGTCTCCCCTAGTCCACGTTGAGGTTAGCCCAAACGAATTGGACAGGCTCCATGAATTGAGCACCCACCTCGAATCCACCAGTGGTAGCTCCTTTTCCCTCTCGGGTAGGCGAGCTCCAACCTTCACAAACTTTGCCGGGGCTTCTCACAACCTCCGTTGAGAGCTCGCGCATGACGCCGTTACGCCGTCTAGGTGTCGGCAAACACCAAGAGTAACAAGTCAAGCCTTCTAGCTTGAACCTCACCTAGTGCAACACATACACTCCGATGACCTCCTAAGTGCAACACATGCACAAGAGGCTCTCAATCCACTTCCTAATTGCAACACATGCAATTAGAGCCCACTCTTAGCTCAAGAACCAAATTGGAGAGTGCAACACATGCAACCAACTCCCACAAACTCTCCCTCAGCTCAGCAACTAGCAAATGCCCTCCCAAGGCCTCCTTTTATAGCCTCCAAGCTAAAACTAGTCGTTGGGGGGAAATTCTGGAAAAACTCAGAATTCCCGGTGCTACCGCCCAACTGGGACCGGTAGCACCGGCCTCCTCGCCAACGGCTACAAAACTAGCCGTTGCAAAAAATCCGGTAGCACCGGGCAACTAGGAGCGGTGCTACCGCTCAGGAGGTAGCACCGACCTTCACCCCGGTAGCACCGGACTCAAGCCGAACACAAAAACATCTCCTCTGAAATTTTCACACCGACCAGAGGAGCGGTAGCACCGGACCTCCGGTGCTACCGGGCTACCATGGGCGGTAGCACCGGATCGCCAGACCGCCCCAAAAACATCTCTCTGGAATTTCCACACCGGCTAGAGGGGTGGTAGCACCGGACCTCCAGTGCTACCGGGCTACCATGGGCGGTACGACCGGCCATAAGGAGAAAACACGGTTTTTCACAAAAACTTTTCTCCAAACCATTAAAGATTTATTCTTTGAGCTATGTGAGGATCAACACATGATCACAATACTATCCAAAACATATTTACACATGTTAATCACATACTCCAAAGAATCTCATTAAGCACAACTTATTTGCAAAACACATTTGCCAATAAACCAAAAGAACTTATGAGATCAATCCTCTTAACCATGTGATGATCAACACATGATCAAGTCAATTTGCAAAACACATTTGCAAACCCTATTCACATGCTCTAGGATCGAAACCCATAATCTCAAGTTCATTTGCAAAACACATTTGCAAATAACAACTCCAACTTATTTGCAAAACACATTTGCAAATAAACCACGAACCTATAAGATTAATCCTCTTAGCCATGTAAGGATCAACACATGATCCCGACACTTTGCAAAACACATTTGCAAATAACAAGTCAACACTTTTGCAAAAACATATTTTGCAACCAAACCAAGCTTAGCCTATTTGCAACACATGCAAATCTTTAGCACCATGCAAACAGCCAATCAAACTCAAGTGCATGAGCTCTCTATTTGCAACACATGCAAATCTCTAGCTCCATGCAACCACTTTAAACCAAATTACTTGAGCTCTCTTCTTTTTGCAACACATGCAAAACTTAGCTCCAAGCAATAACCAAATCAAATAAGATTCAATTAAGATGCAAGCATGAGCACCCTTATTTGCAACATATGCAAATACTTAGCTCATACAAAATCCAATGCACAAGCTTCACCCATGTGCAACACATGCCAAGTGGTTAGCTTCATGCAAACACCAAGCAAGAAAGTGAGCTAGAGTGAACCGGATTGAGTTCATCAACACATGATGAAGCTCAAGCTAAAAGACTCAACCCCTCTTAATAGTACGGCAACCTAACTAGCAATCTGGTCTCCCATCCAAACACCGATACCGGCAAAAGACTAGGAACATATCCTTAGCCCTAGCTAGTTACACCTTTGCCTCTAGCGATCCACTTGGAGCTTTTATGATTTCCAATCATCTTCTCTCCAGGATCACATCTTCTTCATCGTGTTCATCAACACATGATGAACTTTCTCTAGCCTTTCTCTTCACTTCGGGATCACCTCTTAAAGCTCATCATCACATGATGACTTCTCGTTCCCGATTCTTCATTTTATTTGACTCAACCTACTTCACAACTCATGGAAGATGTTAGTCCAACAAATACGGTTGTCTCAATCATCACTTGGACTCCATTAACACACAATGGATGCCTCTAAGATCGATTGAGCACAACCCAAATCAATTTGAAAGATTAATTGTGTCTTGAGTACTTTGATGCAACTAATACTTCATTATACTCAAGAACTTTTCACTTATCTTTAATCAACAAGGAACACCATCGACGCATGATGAAGCATTCTTTGATTGATTAAAAGACAATCGAACTCAATTTAAACTTATTTAAATTGACATGAGTATATATCACTACACAAGTTTCATATACTCAATTTGAGGAAAGGGATCAATACATTTGAGACCATCATCTATAGAATAAACTCCATTAAGTATGTGCATATAATTAATTGAACATAGAATCAATATGCATATAATCAATCTTAGATTGCATATGAGTTTATCCTATATTAGCATGAGTATATTACAACTACACAAGTTATATATACTCAAAAGATTGTTTCAAGGTCTTGATCCTTTATATTATATGACAAGAGGACATGGATCAATACATTTGAATCATCAAGTTAAATTATCAACTCCCCCTAGATGTGTGCATTCATGTATATATGAATTAGAAACATAATGCACATATTTGGACTAAAACAATGGAAGAGTTCATACTTTAACTTGAATCCTAAGTATGCATTTAGATAATAGAATGAATACGAGTGCATACCTTAGGTTTTTCATTTTCCATCCAAGTATGGGACTAATAAGAATAAGACTTAATAGTACATGTTAGTCTCATAATGATTAGATTTGTCATTAAACAATGATTAAACATTAATATTAAACCAATCACCAAAATCAATGGAGCTTGAACTTACACTGGTGCAAAGTAAATCTAGGTAATGTAAAGGTTTTCATCATGAACATTGTGGCCACTACGCCAAAGGTGCGTGAAACATGCGGCAAAAAGAAAATATCATAACTTGTGGGTAAAGATGTACACCTCTGCAGAGCGTAAAACTTTTCGAAAAATCATTCCCGCGGTTATAGGAATCTTGGTGTGCCAGCACTAGTTAGATGTTTTTATTTTCATAAAACTTTGGATTCTACCGGGTGTCGGTAGAAATTGGTTCGTGGATGTCATATTACCTAGGTTCGTGAAATTTACCTATTCGTATTTACATACTGTTATTTTATATATTAAATTGCTTTTATTTAAATTCCATTTGCAATCTACTATTCTGTATTTACATTTCAAATTGGCTTTATGCAAATTAACCGTAGAAGACTTTCCTTTGAAATGTCCTGCATATATTATAGGTTTTGCAAAAGTCTTACGGAGTACATACTCACCCTTACTTATTTGTTGTTTTTAGGTAAAGATAGCGAACTTCCAGACAACATATATTTTGACATAGGATTCGGGGATGTTAACGATGAGCTTTTCTAGGGATTATGGTTGCCTGAGGGTTGGATGCACACACTACAAGACTTTTGATTCTTTCCACTGCAATTCACTCTGTATTGTAAGACCTTATTGTATAAATTATCATTATCATCTGTAATAAAGAGTATGGATGTGATATCAATTGTTGTAATGTATGTGCTAGCCATTGATCATGGGAATAGTACTGTTTGCACATAGATTCTCATTTTAGCATTTTATGCCAAAAATGAGGGTCGCTACAGATGGGATGGTTCGGTATCATTTGGTTCTATTGTTTTGGGTGAGTGGAATGGTTCATCATCTGTAGGAAACATTCCTCAAATTTGTATTCCACCATTTAGGATCGAATGATTCTATTCAAGCAACTAAATACATGGATAACTTTTTTCTAAAACCATCTCATACATGTAGGGGTGCAATCGGCTCAGATTCGGTCGGATATCGTTCTTTTCGTATCCTAAACCATATTTTTTGTCGGATTAGGAATCGGATACGGATAGTATCGGATACAAATACGGCGTAGATAATATCGGTCACGGATTCGAAGCAAATACGGAGCGGAATTGATATGGTACCGGATATTTTTTTGTTGGATATTGCGCGAGAATATATACCGCATGTACCACATATATATCAATGATTAATCAATCGTATGAGTTTGAATGCAACAGAATTATCGTAATTTAACAAGTTATTTTATCAGGTAGTCCAAGAAAGTTGCAAAAGTACATTCAATTATACATATACGAAAAGATAAAAAACATAGATCGATACATAAATAATATCACAATAACAGTAAATAATACCACAATAACATGACCATGACTTCATATCTCTATGAAAGAGACAATAAGATAAATAGACAATAGTAGGATTACATCATACAGACATAAGGACACAAGACTTAACAATGACACTAGTAGAAGAGTTTAAAGACCAAAGTGGCCAAAGCATGCTGGCAACATCTCAAATGAGACCACCAGTGCATGATCATAGCTACTTGTCCTTGATACTGAAGCACTCAGTCATTGTTAGCCTCAACCATAGTCTCATCCTACAAAATAAAAGGTATACGTTGATATCGTAATAACAAGAGTGCATGACATGCTTAACATTAATAAAAAAAGTAAAATAGGAAACAGTCAAGGATATGAGCATAGATGAAATAGGAATCCAATAGGCCCCGACAGATCAACATGTTCCCGAAAGAAACCAATAGGAACATTTAAATAAGGTCCTAAACACTATCATAGCATTCAGAATAAATTAAAAGTGACCATTTCCATGCCCTTTTTGTTTAGTTATTCAATCACCCCATACATGATTGCATTGTAATCAAACGAACAATCTGTTAGATCAGTGCATGAGTAGATCTGCATGCATATTCGTAATTTTTTTTCTTTTCTAATGCTCTAAACATGTATCGGTGTCACTTTCCTCACCCAATGATCTTTTCAACTTCCACATGGGCATCTTTAAGATTGATGCCCATAGACTTGAGAACCTTCGCCGCAATTCCAGTGCCCTCACCAATAAGGCCCAGCAAAATCTGCTCTGTCCCAACAAAGTTGTGGCCTAGACGTCTCGCTTCCTCTTGTGCAAGCATAATCACCTTGATTGCTTTCTCAGTGAAGCGCTCGAACATGGCCCGGACCACCCCTCTCGAGTCTCGATGATCATGAAAATCCCTTGAGACTATTAGGGAACCTCGCTATCGAATAGTCCGGGGTTCCCGAACAGATCTGAATTGGAGAACAGAGAGAGAAAGAGAGACACAGGTTTAGGGAGAACGGCGACAGAATTCTTTATTGCTTTGTGGTTGCTTGTACAATGGGGGGACCCCCTCCTCCTTATATAGTAGTCGCCTAGGGTTTCGACTAAGGGACCATCGTGGGCTTTCATTGGGCCACGTGGTTTCCCAACACTCCCCCTTGGACCCTTTGCCGCGAGATGCATATGCCTCATTAAAACTCCAGAAAAACCCAGTGGGAAAAATACTTGGAGAAAAAGTACATAGCGTACGCTTACTGTGTTGCACGAATTGCCTCATTAAAACCTTATACAAGAAAACTTCATGAAAAACTTGCTAAGGGAAAAGAGTACAATTCACCCAAACTTCAATCGCTAATCTTCGAGATTCATGTTGGGTACTCAAACCTGATGTTCAAGATTTATGTGGGAGTATGTGAAATATCTCCCCCTGAAATCTGCACTTCTCTAAGTCTCATCATCCCAATCCCTTTTACGCACCTTTCAAAAGTAGATGCTGGGAGTGATTTAGTGAACAAATCTGCAAGATTTTCACATGACTTAGTATGCAATATCTTGATCTCGTTCATCTTATGCAATTCGTGAGCATAGAAGAACTTGGGGTTGATATGCTTCGTGAGATTGCTCTTCACATAACCCATCTGTGCTTGAGCAACACAAGCTGCATTATCTTCCTAGATGATTGTGGGAGTTTGCTCAATGTTCAAGCCACATGACTTCTGGATGTGGTGAACCATTCTTCGGAGCCATGCACATTCACGGATGCTTCATACAAAGAAATGATTTCCGAGTGGTTTGTCGACGTCGAGACAAGGGTCTGCTTAGACGACTTTCAGGAAACTGCTGTTCCTCCACATAGGAAAACATAGCCAGTTTGGGACTTGCCAGTATGCGGGTCTGATAAGTACCCAACATCGGCGTAGCCAACCAAATTCAGTTCATTGTTTCTTTGGAAGAACAAACCGAGATCTTTGCTTCCTTAGAGGTAACAGAAGATGTCCTTGATACCTTTCCAATGCCTTTTGGTGGGTTCGCCTTTGCATCGAGCTAGCAAATTCACAGCGAACGCAATGTCCGGCCTAATGCTATTCGCAAGGTACATGAGCGCTCCAACTGCACTCAGATATGGGAATTCTGCTCCCAGGAGTTCCTCCCCCTCTTCTCTAGGTCTGTATGGATCTAGGTCTGCTTGGAGTAACCTTCCGACCATTGGAGTCTTTAAAGGATATACCTTTTCAAAGCCAAATCTTTTCAACACTTTCTGCGTGTAGGATGATTGGTGTACAAAGATTCCTCCTTGGACATGCTCAAGCTGCAAGTCTAAACAAAACTTGGTTTTACCCAAATCCTTCATTTCAAACTCAGACTTCAAGTATGAACATGCTTCTTCAATCTCTTCATCCGTCCCAATGATGTTCAAGTCATCTACATAGACGGAGATTATACAGAATCCATTCGGGGATCGCTGTGTAAATACGCATGGACAATCTTCGCTGTTCGTGTAGCCTTTCTTGCAGAGAAAGTCACTCAAGCGATTGTACCACATTCTTCCTGACTGTTGTAGCCCATACAATGATTTCTCCAATTTCACACTGTACAGGTTTCTATTTGCTCTGTCTTGGTTCGGGATAGGAATTCCTTCCGGTACTTTAATGTATATCTCTCAATCCAAGTTTCCATACAAATATGTTGTAACAACATCCATTAGCTTCATTCTCAACTTCAAGTTGACTGCCATTGAGATCAAATATCTGAAGGTAATTCCTCCCATGACCGGAGAATAGGTTTCTTCATAATCAACTCCAGGACGTTGAGTGAAACCTTGAGCTACAAACCTTACCTTGTACCTTACAACTTCGTTGTTTTCATTCCTCCTCCGAACAAAGACCTATTTGTGACCTACAGGGTTTATATGGGGAGGTGTGCGACATACGGGCCCAAACACCTCTCTTTTGTTCAGAGAGACTAACTCTGCAGTGATTGCCTTCTTCCATTCTTCCCAATCTAGCCTTTTCTTGCACTCTGCTAGAGATGCAGGCTCGGGATCATGATCAATGATCGAGGCAATCTTCTTTGCAAAGTATGCATCAACATTGGCTGTTGCTCTATTCAGGGATTCTCCTGTTATTACAAAGTTTATAGCCATTTCATCATGAGGTGCTTCATGCACTTCTACTTGCTCTTCTCTGCTATTTCCCATCACATGAGCAAGTTCCTTTAGCTTTTCATCGCCTATGTGTGTGCACACATTATTTCCGGCGACTTCCTGCAGTGGAAGGTTCAAGTCTGGAATTGTCTTTTCCATCGGCTTCTTTCTAGTGCCAGGTCTCAACTGGCTCCCCTTCTTCCCTTGGGGTATTTTTGTGATTGGTTGTGGTAAGTCCTCTCGCCCAGTTTTCTCCAGACGTCTCCGGGTACTTTGGGTTTGAAGAGCCAGATTTCCTATTCTTTTTCTTTGAGGCCTCTGAACAGGGTGAGGGATACCTTCTGCTTTCTTTGGTATTTCCACCCTCTCTGGTGTATTTCTTGCAGGTATATGCGACTTAACCATGCCCTTCAGATCACAAAAATAATCAGGCAGTTCATTTGCTAAATTCTGCAAATCAATTATCTTCTGGACTTCTTGATTTGCTTCATTAGTACGGGGGTCATGCGCGGGGATTTCAGTGGAATGCCATATGATTTTTCGGTATTTTTCATCCAAAGGTTGATTTCCTCCCCCTAATGACGGGAAACGATCATCATCAAAAATACAATCAGCGAATCGGGCTGTATGCAAGTCTCCAGTCATGGGTTCCAAATACCTGATTATGGATGCACTCTCATAACCAACGTATATCCCAGACTTGCGGAGAGGGCCCATTGCAGTCCGCTGAGGGGGGTGGTATAGGAACATATACCATACACCTAAATTTCCTGAGATGGGAGATTTTCGGGATGATCCCGTGCACAAGCTGCATAGGAGAATGGATGTTGTAGGCCGAAGGTCTGAAATTGATGAGAGCTGCTGCGTGCAGGACTGCGTGTCCCCAACAAGTGTTGAGCAAGTTACAACTCTGCAAAAGCGGTCTGGCAATGAATTTAATCCTCTTTATGAGTGCTTCGGCTAGTCCATTATGCGTATGGACGTGCGGTACGGAGTGCTCAACTGCTATCCCTGTTGCAGTGCAATAATCATCAAATGCTTTTGAAGTAAATTCTTCGGCATTGTCCATTCTGATGGACTTCACGCGATGATCAGGGAAAGCATTCTTAATTCTTATGATCTGCGAAATCAGCTTTGCAAAAGCATGGTTTCTTGTTGACAATAAGCATATGTGCGACCATTTCGAGGAAGCATCGATGAGCACCATAAAGTACCAAAATGGCCCTGATAAGGGCTGAATCGGGCCACAAATATCCCCCTGGATGCGTTCCAGGAATACAGGGATTTTACTTTGCACTTTCATGACAGAGGGTCTAGTTATTAATTTCCCGGTGGCACATGCAGGGCATATAAAATCTTCATGATTCGGGAAATTTTTAACATTAATGCCATGACCTTGTGAGTTGTTCACTATATTTCTCATCATTTAAGACCAGGATGACTTAATCTACCATGCCATAAAGAAAATAACTCAGAGCTTCTAAAGACAGTCTTCAAGGAAGTATACACTTCGGGTGCATGAATATTCGTGTAGTACAACCCAGATTCATATGAGGGACATTTTCCTAATACCATTTTTCCACATACCGCGTGCTTCACAATGCACAAGTATTCTTTGCCATTTTCTTCATTGGTTTCTACGTGAAAACCATTGGTGCGGATGTCCTTGAAGCTTAAGAGAGTGCGCGTTGATTCGGGGTACAAAAGGGCTTCTTCAATTACCAAAGTTGTACCCATAGGTAATATAATTGTGGTTCTTCCGGAGCCTATTATATAGGAATCGCTTCCTGCGATCGTAGTAATCTTTTCAGCGTTCTTCGTGATCGACTGGAAATATTTGGACTCTCTTAAGATGGTATTTGTTGTGCCACTATCAACAATGCATATCTCTTCCATTTGGGCGCTACACGATTTCTAAAAAAATGAAAAATAATCCCAATCAAACAGAGGCAAAATAATTCAAAACATTGCTTGCAAATTAAAGAATACTGGAATAAAGAATAAATTACATATTTATTCATGAGAGTAGTATGCTCTTCTAGAGCTTACAATTCATTATTCAAAAGAAATTGCTAACAACCATAATCTAAAAAAAATGCGATCCATGCATTAAACAGAATCTATAAAATATGCATTAATTTCTGCTTCTATGTCATCGACAGAAGTTTTCTCTTCATTTGCTATAAGATTGGATGCAACATCGATGTCCAGGCTATTATGTGAGGATGAGACAAGTGGGGTATCTTCATCCATGGCATCATCATCACCAATTTTGGCGAAGTGCGCCTCTGCTGGGGCATTTTCTTTTGCCTTGCTCTTAGCCTGATATGCGTTGATCGCTTCCTTAGATTCCCGACATATCTTCGACCAGTGTCCCCAAGTGTCGCACCTGAAGCACGTTTGGTTCTGATGTCCATACGGCTTGGCGTGCGCCTTTTCCTTGTCATCCTTCTTCACTGGGGCTTTGGACTTTCCTTTGGCCTGAGACCTCTCTTTTCCACCCTGCTTGCCCTTCTTTCTATGAATGGGCTTTTTCACCTTATAGCTATTAGCATTGACTTCTGTGCCAGTGCCCCTTCTAGGTGGCTACGAGACATAGTTCTTGCGTAGAACATCGTCTTGCGATTCCGCAACCTGCATTACATCAATCAGTTCGCTATACTCCTTGTATGCGCCCTGACAATAGCTGCGTGCACTCTGGATAGCATTTGGGTGGAAGGTAGAGAGAGTTTTCTCAATCTTCTCCTCGTTAGTGATCTTCTTGCCACATAGGGAGAGATTGGTACAAATTCTGTGCAAGGCATAATTGTACTCGGCAACTGTTTTGTAGTCCGCAAACCTCAGGCGGACCCAATCTTGCTGTGCTTGGGGCAAGATGGTGTACTTGAGCTTCTCAAACCGCTTCTGAAGTGCAGTCCAAAGCTCAAGTGCACTCTCCTCAGCCATATATTCATTCTTCAGAGTGGCTGAGAGGTGGTGCCTGAGGAAGTGCAAGGCTTGATCGTTCTGCTCTGCGGTAGGTTTCGCGTCCTGCGAGGACCCTAGACCAATCGCGGCACGGAGCTTCTTGCCCCCAAGAACGATCTTCACGTCCAATGCCCAAGTGAGGTAGTTCTGACCATGCGGGGCCAGTTCTTCAAACTCACGATTCACGATGCCGGACATCTGCATGATATCAAAATTCTGACATTAGATTACTGCGTGTAATCTAATAGAAAATGGTTGCAAAAAGCATAAAGTGCAGAAAATAAATTGCCAGTATACTAAATAAAGCAATGAATTCAAAATTCATAAAGAATATTCATAAATGCAGAGAATAAAGCTAGAAAATTAAAAACAGAGCCAAAAAATTTTCTGGAATTTTCTAGAAATTTTCCAAATTTTCTACTATTTTTCTCTTTTCTTCTTTTCTTTCCTTTTCTTTCTTTCTTCTTCGGCCGAATCAGGCACTGGGCCGTGCCCCTTCGCTTTTGGCCCATTAGCCCTAGGTTTTCTATGCGTGCGCATGCCGCACGAAGGCCGCCGCCACCAGGCTCCTCCACGCGCGCCGCCTCGCCTTCTTCGTCAGCGAGGTTTCTTCGGGTGCCGCCGCTGCTTCGAGCAGCGAGCTGGCGCCGTCGCTTCGGGCACCGTCGGCGCGACGAAAGGCGCGGGTGCTTCTGGCGCGCACAGGGGCAGAAGAAGATGGCGGCCGGTGGGGCGTGGCTTCTTGCGCCGCCGGCGTGGGCGCAGGGCCGACGGTCGAGGCAACGCGGCTGCGGGCGCGCGGCCGGGACCTAAACAACGCGGCACGAGGTCGACGGCCAGGGCGGCGGCAGTGGCCGGGGCAGTGGCGGCTGGGAGCCGGAGGCCGAGGCGGCGACGCTTCGTGCGCTGTCGACCGGAGGGCGCGACGGCGGCGACGCGTCGTGCGGGCTGAGCCAGGGCGCGGCTGCGAGCGCGGCGGCCAGAGGGCGCGGTGGCCGACGCTACGGGCGCGGGCGGCCGGAGGGCACAACGTCGCAGGCTAGGCCGGGGCCGGGTGACGGTGGCTGCGAGCCAGAGGCTGGGGCGGTGGCGGCTGGGAGCCAGAGGCCGGGTTGGCGACGCTTCGTGCGTTGCCGACCGGAGGGCGCGACGGCGGCGGCACTTCGTGCGCGGCCGAGCCGAGGGCGAGGCTTCGGGCGCGGCGGCCAGAGGACGTGGCGTCGGGCGCGGTGGCCGATGCTACGGGCGCGGGCGGTCGGAGGGCACAGCGTTGCAGGCTAGGCCGGGGCTGGGTGGTGGCGTGCTGCGGGTCGGCAGCGGCGGCGCGCTGCGACGCGAAGATCGAGGCGACGACGCGCTGCGGGCACGAAGACCGAGGCGACGACGATTTCTTTTTTTCCCTCTCTGCGATGGATGAACAGTAACTTCATGTACTGTGATATTGTACCGTCTGTAGCTTCATGCCACGCGACGAGGTACTGATGCGTAGGTTAGATGCATGCATCGATTCAACAAGCGATTAGATTCAATTGCCGAAAACCCACCTTTTCTCACCTTTCAATCTGTTCACCAGGTAGAGCTTCGTGCTGATAACGTATTAGGGAACCTCGCTATCGAATAGTCTGGGGTTCCTGAACAGATCTGAATTGGAGAACAGAGAGAGAAAGAGATACACAGGTTTAGGGAGAACGGCAACATAATTCTTTATCGCTTTGTGGTTGCTTGTACAATGGGGGACCCCCTCCTCCTTATATAGTAGTCGCCTAAGGTTTCGGCTAAAGGACCGCTTTTATTGGGCCACGTGGTTTCCCAACAGAGACAAGTATCTACCAGTGCCTACAAAAAAAAGAAGTATTGCTAAAACGGTAAATATCACAAGAGGACCACATATGCAGCTAAGGCAACTACTTCCTATGGCAGAACACAAATTTGCGCCTGAAATTCTAGGCAAAAAGAATTCACAAAACATCGCATATCATAGAAACCACACCTAATGATCCCAAACAAACGGCAACAACATAGACTTCGACTCGATCTGGTGCCATTTCGGTGATGACATGGGAGTCAGGATCATCCTACTCTAACATCGCACACCCGATTTGACTAAGCCTCATTAGTTTTAGCTATGCATCTCAACATAAATTTATCGTCGCTAGGTGTGACCGCTTGAACCATCAAAAAGAAAATCCCCTGGACAACATCTCAAATCGGAGAGCGCATCTAGCCTTGAGACAACACAGGACAAGATCATAGACATCGATCCCTTTTACAAGACCTAAATTTGTTGAGAAATCTTTCAGAAATAGCACAAAAATGGTCCTGGAAGCAAACCTATTTTTTCTTGGAACTAAAACTACACTGGTTCAATGGCCTGTGATGCAAAATTACCTTATGATAGCGGGGAGGAGCGGCGGAGGTAGCGGCGACGCACCCATCGAGCTGGATCCAGCCTATAGGAAAGGGATCTGAAGGGAGCGACGGGCGGTGACAGGAGAGGGGCACCGGGACGGGCAGAGGGAAGGGAGCGGGCGGCGGGGCGGGCGGAGGGGGTCGGCGTCGGGATGGGCGGAGGGAGCAAAGGGCAGTGTCGAGGGACGGAGTGAGGGAAGGGGGCGGGAGGCGGGACGGGCGGAGGGAAGGGGGCGTGCGGCGGGACGATCGGAGGGGCAACAGGGCGAGCGGAGCGAAGGGGGTGGGCGGCGGGATAGGCGGAGGGGGCCAGCGGCGGGAAGGACGGTGGGACTCGGGGACTCGGCGGCTCGGGCCTTCGGCTTCAAGGATATCCTGAAGTCGAATTCGAAATAGAATATCCAAAACCGATTCCGAATTCAAGGACTATCTGAAAAAATATCTAAATTAGATCTAAACACATCCGATCGATCAAAAATTATCCGATCTGATTGCACCCCTACATACATGTACAACCACTGTGCATGTAACCAAACACCCTAACCAGTCAATCAACCACGTACGTATCCATCTACGTGGGCTAAAATGCAAACGCTCAGCCCGACCCATAGAGCCCAATATATTACAACCTCCGCGGCCTGTCCTATAAAGTCCAATATATTACAACCTTCGCGGTCTGGCCCATAAAGCCCAATGAAGAACGATCTATCCGTATTGGGAAGCCGAACCAAGCAGAAGCAGAGGCGCAACCAAAACCGAATCCCTCCCCTCTTCTTTGTCTCCTTTTCCGCTGCTAGGGTTTTGCCTGCCGCGGCGCCGCACCGCAGTGCAGCGCGATGGAGCCCACCTCGTCGGCGGAGATGGAGCCCACCTCGTCGGCAGCTATGGCGCGGCAAACGTGGGAGCTGGAGAACGACATCCCGGCGGCCGCCTCCGACCCGGATGCTCTGGACGCGATCTACCGCTACGACGAGGCGGCACATGGGCGGGTGCAGCAGGAGAAGCCCTGGGTGAAGGACCCCCACCACTTCCGCCGCGCCAGGATCTCCGCCCTCGCTCTCCTGAAGATGGTCGTCCACGCCCGCGCCGGCGGCACCATCGAGGTCATGGGCCTCATGCAGGGAAAGTGCGACGGCGACTCCATCATCGTTATGGACGCCTTTGCGCTCCCCGTGGAGGGCACGGAGACCAGGGTCAACGCCCAGGCTGACGCCTACGAGTACATGGTCGAGTACTCCACCATCAACAAGCAGGTCAGGCCCCTCCTTCCTTCCGCTATCACCGTTTATTCTGGAGCTCTCAATCTGATCAGACTGTAATGGTGCTCCCAATCTGGTGTCCATGTACTTGTCTGCGTCAAAATTGTATTGCGGGTTATAACTCGTAATAATTGTTAGTGTGACATAGCCTAATCATTTTTTTCATATGAAAAGTTTTGGGGTGTATTTAAGCAGTGCTGCTAACTTCGTGCCTAACTGTGTTGTG
The DNA here is from genome assembly GCA_036346275.1 of Otatea glauca. Classification (NCBI taxonomy): domain Eukaryota; kingdom Viridiplantae; phylum Streptophyta; class Magnoliopsida; order Poales; family Poaceae; genus Otatea; species Otatea glauca. The sequence continues at coordinate 4,231,985 of CM070718.1, read as the reverse complement.
TATTGGTGCATTCCTATGAGCTTTTTATATGTGGCTAACTCCTTGTTGCCAGTGTGATCTTCATAATTGCGTGTTTTCTTATTAACTTGTCTGGGTTCGTGTAATGTTACCCTTAGATTGGTCCAGTCCATGTTGATACTGATAGTGTGCTTTAGCTGCTGGCCCTGAAATATTGTAAAAAATATTGATAACTGATATGTTTATTGTGTCAGTGACCCCTAAATTTTGCTGACGTGCTGGTATGTTTGATCCTGTGGGTAATCATGATACAGGGTTACAATATTGGAATTATTATGAGTTGACCTGTGAGCAATTGTACTAGCGGTATTCACTAGTTGTGCACATACTGTATGGTATAACTGATGTCCCCTAGCATCTGGTGTAGGATTGAACGGTCCTATACTATGTAGCACAGCCATTTTCCTATTGGACTATATCACCTTAACATTATTTTGTCACCATGTGATCATATGAAATCTACAGTGTGCCTGAAATATATATGAGAAAGTCAAGAGTTTTGATTTCCATGCACCATATTCTGTTCAAAACTCATTACTTATTGATTGGACTTAGAAAATCATATCAGTTGATGCAATTTGCCTCATATGGTGAAGTAGTCTTGATGCATGCCAACAAGAAGGGACATTTTAAAATTAGAATAACTGTACGAAGATTTTGTTAGATTTAATTTTAGGATTAGGACTCCAAATCCTAGAAGGAAATAGTCCTTTTCCTATTTGGATTGTTGAATCCTATTCCGTTTCTTAGAGGTGTAGGTTTGGGTATAAATTCAGTGGTAGTCCTGAGTATTGTAAGCAAGAGAACAGGAAAATAAGAAAAGGTGCTAGTTGTGTCGCACCACCAAAATATTTGTGTTCGTGAGTTCTTGTGCTTGATTTTTTTTGCTGTCGTATGTGTGAGCTGGTCTGGGCTAAAATCAACAATTAGTATCAGCGTGAGGGTCTAATCTTGGTGTCGCAATTGCCCCAGGGGAGGCCACCACTACTGCGTCTTGGGGTAGGCTATCGTTGCTGAGCGATGCAGTGTTGAGCGGGATCCGACGGCGCATCAAACGTGGGTGCGATGTTGCATGTGGCTCCACGAAACGAGATAGTGATTTGTCATCAAGGTACGCATTGTACACAATGTGTGGTGTACGTGTGTATGTGTGTTCATGTTATTGTGTTAGTGTCTCATGTGCGTGTGAGTACTTGTGAGTGTGTGTCCAAGTGCTCGTATATGTAAAGCTTAAGTCCGAGTTTTCGTGCTGTTGAAGTTGCGTCACGAACAAGAAGAGTCGGCGAGAAGATATGGTAGCAAGGGGTGAAGAAGGTGTGTCTCCCCAATACCTACTATAGATGGGTGTCGTCGACAACCGGTGTGACAAGATGGCATTGGCGGCCATCTGCGTGTCTTGTCGAAAAGGCGGCCAAAGCTATGCGTTCTCATGTCAGTTGTGTCCACGAGATACCGTGGTAGATGATTCAAGACGGTGATGACATGTGTTCGCCGTCTTGAATCAAGTAAGTAGAGTCCGGGAGGTTGAGGAAATGTGTTCACCGTCCTGAATCATGTTCGTCGAAGATGAGACCAAGATGTTGAGGAGTTGTGTTCGCTTTCTTGAGTTAAGTAAGTAAGTCGAGTACAAGATGTTGAGGAGATGTGTTCGCCATCCTGTGTTGAGTAATGTTGGGTAAATCGTAGTTGAGACCGACTGCCTCAACAAGTTAGAGTTTAGAGCTAGTTGATGTTACAAAATTAAGGGGGTGAATAATTTTAGGATTAGGACTCCGAATCCTAGAAGGAAATAGTCCTTTTCCTATTTGGATTGTTGAATCCTATTCCGTTTCTTAGAGCTATAGGTTTGGGTATAAATTCAGAGGTAGTCTTGAGTTTTGTAAGCAAGAAGAAAGTAAGAAGCAAGCAAGAGAGCAAGAAAAATAAGAAAAGGTGCTAGTTGTGCCGCACCACCAAAATATTTGTGTTCATGAGTTCTTGTACTTAATTTTTTTTGTTGTCGTTCTGAGTGCTGATCTAGGCTAAAACCAACAGGTTTTTGAACAAGAAACAATGTTAGAACTATTCATATGAGTATGTCATGTGGGGCCTTACCTACAGCCGGCGCAATAGCAGGCATGCTGGCTGTTGGCCCCTCATCCATTTAATTGGTTTTTAGCATTTTTAGTTAAGTTAAGTTGTTAGGCTAGATCTTCATGGTTATAAGAAGATCAGCAGTTTATGGAATAAAGACAAGAAGAGAATTACTTCTAATCCTTCTGCTTCTCCTTCCTCTCCCAGTCCCTGTGCATGCCTCTCCTCCTACGCATTCTTCTCTCTCACTCAACTCCACCTCCACTAGCCTGAGCCACGGCATCTTCCAGGAAGCCGGGAATCAAGCTCCCTCCACCACATAATTACTGGTTACGGTCCTTGGATCGTGACAAGTATGATAGTATCATACAGCCCAGGTCCTGCACTCCATGGGCTTTGTAGCGTAGATATTGTTTTTTTGCTTCTTATAAAGACATGATTGGGCTTCATGCTCTTGGTCTGTTAGGGTGTGTTTGGTTGCCTGTATGTCCCTAGCCTGGTTCGTACGAATCATGCGGGCTAGTGAGAGACAGGTTGAGTGGATGCGAGATGGTTTGTTTGGTTGACTGTGTGTGTTGATCTAAGCTGAGCTGAGAAGTTGTTTGGTTGGATGCATGAGGGGGGCGGAGGGATGACAGGATGAAGAGAAGTTGTTTGGTTGGTTGCATTTGGCTGAGTGTGGTGACTCCCTTGCATTAGGTGGTGAGGTTACCTCCCACTTGAGGCTGAATAGAATACGCATGATATATTGGTAACTCCATTCAGTTTTCCCATGTTATACTGATTCATCTGCTTCAACTGCGAACTACAAGGATCATGGTGTTTGATTACAAGTTTTTTTAGGAAATGAATATTTGATCACTTTTTTTACGTCTTTTATGTTGGAGTAGTTCCTTAGTCCTGACATTGGTCAACTCAGGATCAACTAAACCAAATTAGCACATAAGAAGTGTAGCCAAATCCAAGGACGAAATGTTACTACAACATAGAGGTAACAAAACACATCCATTCCGAAGTGAAGAGGATTTCTGCAATTTTCACGCAAAACACATCCACTCCGATCCATTCCGAAGTGAAGAGGATTTCTCCAATATTCACGCAAACACATCCATTCCGATCCGAAAAGAACAAAATACTCTTCCTGAAGTATTTTAGAAATGTCAAAATTCCTAAAGTATTTCCAGAAGTATACTCTTCCTGAAGTAATGAAAATGTCAAAAGTTCTAGGTAGCTACTGTCAATTAGAAATAAATCAAAACATTCGGCTGGCTGGGCACAAGCTAATTAACTCGCTCTTCACAATGAAAAGATATGCTACACCTACTCCTCTCACTAGACATATGACACATGATAGATCCACCAGCTGCCCAAAATTCCAATGACATGCAGTATTGTTTTGTCTTTTAATTCAACCGTTCCAACAGTAAAGAGCTTGTAATCTTCAGCATCAGCTTTTCTTGTCCGTAGGAACTGCAGATAATGCACAAGGGTTTAACTCAAGAAATAGGCGCATGAAAGGAGTATACTGAGGAGCATAACCTTATATCTATTTTCATCATTTATGTTTGCTTTAGTAAAGTGCAATACTACGGACAACTAAACTGAATGCTTGAAGATGCCGAGTTTGATATTAATGATGGGGATCAAGTTTGATCCAAATTCATTTCAATATCAGGAAAACATACAACAAAAATGACACATTCATGTGAAGTCTTGCATTTAGAACTTCAGCGCATGAAACTAGAAGAGTATTACTCGGCAAGTTTTGAATATATGCACAGTGTTCGATTCAGGTACAGAGCTAATTACCACATAATTTCCAAAAACATGTCTCGTTATGGTGGAAGGAAACCAGGCCGAGCAGCATATCCGGCATCAACAAGGAAGAATTTGCCTAAAAAATGAAACAGTGCCCTTACCATTACGGACATTAATGCTAGGTAACTACAACCACTAATAGTACATACGAGAGTGTTTATTACCTGTCGGGACCCTAAGGCCATCATCCCTCTTCAATGCATCAGCAAGTATGATAGCATCATGTGCCGACCCTTCTCACCCGGCAAGGACATAGGTAAACCTAAGATCAAAGTCGACCACAGCCAAGACATTTTGTGTAGTTGTACCCTTCCTACCCCTAAAGGCTACAGAAATTTCAGCTGGGACTCTTGCAAGCACATGAGTGCCATCAATAGCCCCAACGCAGTCCTGTCACAGAAAACATAATTTTTTTGAAGGACTACACAAGGTCAGTAGTAAGTTAGCTCACATACATGCGTGGTACATATTTACCTTGAAGTAAGGGTAGAACCGTGTACTGTTGAGGATTTTAGGGTGGACAGTAGTGGAGGGTGACCGGATCATGTCATTCTTGTGACTCACCAATTGCAAAAGAACCTCATGAAAGTATCGACTGATGGTTTCAATTGATCTCCGAAAGATAGGCTGGAGTGCTCCAAACCTATGGTTATGCCCCACAACTAAGAGAAACATGGCTAGTTGTTCTTCAACGCAGGTGTTGATACTATCTCGTAGCAGCGACCTTTCACGAAGCAAATTGCAAAGCTGAAAAAAGGGGGCCCTCGACATCCTAAGTTGCTCAAGGCAATGGGTATCATCTGAATGGTAGATCCACCGTAGGTTTGATTGCCTTGCGATGTCCCTTTCCAACATTGGAGCATAGGTAATACGTGCCTCACGTGCCCTTCGTCTTCGTAGGATAAGGAGCATGTACATACACATGACAGTAACTATACCAGCCCTCTAACAATGAGCATGTGCCGCCTACGAGCCAACTCATCCATCTACGTAAGAAAGATAGTAGTACGACATGATTAGTCCAGCATAGTCCACGATGGTGTTGACGCAACCTTTCTCTAATTACACAGCTGCAGCATCGAAAGGATGCGCCTCCGGCAGAATGACATCATTGACCAATGGATGCAATGCTCAGTAATGTGTGCAATGCTCGGAATGCATTGATGCCCGTAGGCACAAATGAAGAACCGAATGAAACATGCTGCACATGAAAGTTCAATCATAGAGAATGAGTTCTAGCTAGATAAAACAATCGGAGCTCAGTCCAAGACAAAAATTAAATTGGGTGTGTCGACATGTCCAGTGCCCTCGTGCAACTGAAGAGAAACCCCTCATCCCAATCACCAAAACAAATGGAACAATCCAACTCTTCACTGCAATTTTTATGAAGTGCGGATCTACGCAATTTTTCTATTCATGTTATCAGCACATCTGAAGCAATTTATGTACACTAGAACTATGCAATTCTTCTATCCTTGGTTTAAGCTCATACATGCATTTTTCATACACTGCACAACCGAGATCTGCCGGATCTACATGTCCCCAAAGTCATGAACAAAACCAAAACTACGAGATCTACACAAGTTACCACAGTCATGCTCAAATCAAAGCAGAAGAACATAGCAAAATGGAATAACGCACGGAATGCTGCCGGATCTACATGTCCCCGAAGCCATGAACAAAACCCAAACTACCAGATCTACAAAATGTACCAGAGCCATGCTCAAATCGAAGCAAAAGAATATGGCAAAATGTAATAAAGCAGGGAATGATGGAGAGGACAAGCCTTGCACAGATCGGGGAAGGAGGCGGCACGAAACCTCGAGCAGAGCGGGGAGGAGGGAGGAAGCTCCTGCGGACCGGGGAAGAGAGGCGGTGAGTCGCCTTGCGTGCACGACGACGACGGCCAGGTCCTCAGGGGACGATGGATTTGGGGAGGATGAGCCGAATCGCCCCCGTAACCCTAGCAAGACTGAGATCTGGAGGGTCGCTCCGAATGAATGCGAAGCCGGCTCTCAGGAGGTGATGCGTGCACGCATGGATGCAACCTCCGATACTCCCGCAAGCCAGGCTCGAAAAAACGACACAAAACCCTGTCTCGATTGGGCCAGGCTCGCCAGCCGTTTTTGCGTCGCGCGGGCTTGGCCCCGATCGACACCCAGGCAACCAAACAGCTTCAATTTTGCATAAGCTCATGCGATACAATCTAAACCAACCAACCAAACAGGCCCTTAGTGTGTGTTTGCCATTCTCGATGAAAGATGTGGTACTAGCTATGTAGCACCGATACGCGATACGGGTACGGCGATACAGAAATTTTCAAAAACAAGGATACGTCGATATGTCAAGTATATATGTATTGTAAAATAAGAAACTGTAGAGGCAATGTTACCTTGAGAGTGGAGAGAGGCTGCTGGGAGGAGGCGTCCGGTTGCTGAGTCTCTGGGAGGAGGGCCGGCCATTGGAGCTCTTGGGAGGAGGAGCACGAGCTTGCAAGCTCTTGGGAGGATGAGCAGAGCAGCGACGAGAGCTGCTGGGCATGGCGCTGATGGGAGCGAAGAGGGCATTTCTTGGGAGGAGGCGCGGCCGGTGGAGCTCGCTGGGAGGACGAAGAGCAACAATGATGGGCGGGAGCTCTGCGGCGGGAGAAAGCGTGATGGCGGCGGCGAGGCCGCTGCAAGGGAGAAAAGCGGCGATGGGAGGCTGCGGCGTCGGCGTCGGCGGGAGCTGCGCCGGTGTTAGGGCTTAGGTTTTAATGTTTGTATTGGGCTTTATGGGCCAAGGCAGGGGAAATGGGCCTCAGGTATCGGAGAAGTATCGGTGATTTTTTTTATTTTTTTTTTGCTGGAATTCTCCGATACTTTTCCGATACCGTATCGCGCCGTATCGGATACGTATCGGATACGGGTACGGCAGTTCAGCGAAGTATCGGTGCATCCTAGGGTACTAGTACCACTTGCATAAGAAAGTCAAACAGTATGTGGGTTAGATAAGGACTAGTGAGAAATTACAGTTATTTGTTATTTCTGAGTACATCCTTAAACTTGTAAAGTATGTAATGCATATTTTTTATCTGATTTCTAATGCTCTATTATCAACCTATGCCCCTATTCATCTGGACTCCTTGAGTGTTAAATTCTGTTTGACGAATACCTTGGAATTGGTTCGCACATTTTATGTTACAGTAATATTTAGAAATGTTTTAGGATAAATTGTAGTTTCCTCTGAACTCTAGCTCTGATTTTTGCCTTGTATATTGTAACATTGGATATAATATATACATGATTGTGCTTGTTCAATCTGTTCTGGCAATTATAAATTCACACAACTGTTACATTGATGAACAACTTAGCTGGCAATTGAGATGTGTGAGGAAGTATGCATATGCAGGTGTGTTAAGTGTTAATATGATAAAACTAACTTGTATATGTTCTTCATTTGGATAGGCTGGAAGGTTGGAGAATGTGGTTGGCTGGTATCACTCACACCCTGGTTATGGATGCTGGCTGTCGGGCATTGATGTGTCAACTCAGATGCTTAATCAGCAATTTACGGAGCCATTCTTGGCTGTTGTGATAGACCCTACAAGGACTGTTTCTGCTGGTAAAGTGGAGATTGGAGCTTTTAGGACATATCCAAAAGATTACAAGCCACCAGATGAGCCTGTGTCTGAGTATCAGACCATACCACTCAACAAGATAGAAGATTTTGGTGTTCACTGCAAACAGGTAAATAGATTAATTGTCTGTCTTTCTTTTCTTTTACTCAATGTGTGGTTTAGTTCTGTTCTAAATGGATTTCATGCAGTACTATGCTCTGGATATAACTTATTTCAAGTCGTCCCTGGACTCTCACCTCCTTGATCTACTCTGGAACAAGTACTGGGTGAACACATTATCTTCATCACCACTTCTGGGAAACAGGGATTATGTTGCTGGACAGATCTTTGATTTAGGTAAGCATTTCCTTCTATGAAGATTTGTAGAAAAAAAATTATTTATAGCTAGTTTCATCTTAAGATAAATCCAGGTAAAATTATAAACTATTTTGTGCTACACAGCTGATAAGTTAGAGCAAGCTGAAGGTCAACTGGCACACAGTCGATTTGGTATGCTTATGCCATCACAACGAAAGAAAGAGGTCAGTTTCTGCATTTTTGTCTTTAAAATTACTTGTGTGCCCATCAATGGCCGTCACGGTTCTTCTGCCCTTCTGAAGTTTGCAAGGCTGATATTATTTATTATTTAATCTCGCACACCTATTGTCTGCGTAAGTTTTCCAGTTTTCTGTGTCTCTCACATGTGAAATTAGTATATTCTTATCGACTTAATGTATTAACGAGCTATGTCCTTTAACCGTTCGTTGTCACTTTCAATAATACATGGATGGTACTGTATGCCAATTACTGGTCATACAGTACCATCCAAGTTAGCTACAGTTAAATGTCAGCTACAGTTAACGCATTGAATAAGTTCCTTCAAGTCAATTACTGGTGTTGAGTTGTGTAAGTAGTGATCTGGCTGTCAGGTGCTAGAGCTGTTTCTGGGTGAGAAAGTGGGGGGAAATGAGAGGAAGTTTTAAATGTGGTTTATTGTTGTTTATTTATCAGAATCAGGAGAGAAAAGACTCTAGAGGAGTAGATAAAAGGGCATGACTTTATGATTCATTGGGCAGGTGATACAAATTTATGGTAATGTGGTTATGATTCATTTGACAGGTGACAAAAATGTATGGTAATGTGGTTAAAAAAACTCTAAAGTAGGATGTTAACTTGGGTGAATAAATGAGAAAATTGTGGAGTCCTGATGATTGAGCCCCTAGGAAAGACTGACTTGATTTGATACTTTGATTCCCTAAGCATTCCATTATATCTTTGGGGGTGATATTGGAAAAGGTACGATCCATGTCTGAATAGTTTGTTTGGAGCTGCAACAAATGTAACCAAGTTTAGAGCATGGGTTCAGTTCAATAGAATCTATAATCTAAACTGTTTTCTTTTTCTTAAAAATAAATGGACTTAATATGTGCCCCAAACATTGTGATGTGTACACACCTATGACACGTGATTGCTAGTTTCTTGAGAATTTTACCTGTTTTGTGCTTTACAACATATCTATATATTAGCATATCCCAAGTTGTTATGGCTATGTTATTTTGTACTGACAGGATTGTTGATTAAGTTGTTGGTACTTGTCGATTGCTCTCTATATTGAACCCTTTTTCTTTGAGAGCTAAATGTGGTTTATTCTTTTGTTTATTCTGTTTTATGGTTTCTTCAGCCAGAGGAGTCCCCGCTGGCTAAGGTAACTCGGGATAGCTCCAAAATTACTGCTGAACAGGTCCATGGTCTCATGTCACAGGTGAGCCATAATTATATCTCGAGTCTTTATGTGGTTTAATTCTCCTGGTACATTTTTCTATTCTTCCCCTAACTTTCGCAATATTATGCCTAAAGGTCATAAAGGACATCCTCTTCAACTCTGTGCACCCGTCAAGCAAGGCAAGCACAAGTGCACCAGATTCATCTGGGCCCGAGCCTATGGTTGAAGCTTGAGAATTCCAATTAAATGCTTCACAAGTTAGCCTTTTGTTGATGCTGGATGACCTACAGTGAGTTTCTGAGTTTGATCGCTTCCAATCGTGGCCAGCATAGCTATCTGATTCAAACTGCGTAAGCTGTTTCTTTTTCTTTTTTTGATCAAAACAGAATTGATATGTAATTATGAGTTGCCTTCTGCATCTTGGGCTACCACTGAGAGGGTGTGTAATTTACTTGAGTAAAATCTCTTGGGTCCACTTCGCCAGGTTGATCACTGTGTCGTGTCGCTATAACCTGATCTGGGTCATGCTATCTCTTGCCAATGTTGACGGCCATTCTGACAGGAGCCATCTTCTTTTTTGGTTTTAGAATATACTACAGTTCAATTTACTGTTTGACAGAGGCTGCAGGCTGTAACATATTAGTACCCTCTACGAAGGTTTCGATCAAGTAGTGGGTTCGAAATTGGTCTTATTATTTTAAGACTTCGTTAATAGGTTCTTTCAATACTTGATTCCCTCCTAGGAAGAAGATGCGTTTACGACCTTCTCAACTAGGAATGACTAATAATTTTTGAGATGTGATGTTTAGGATGTTCGTCATTTGTTGAGTTTGACGCGAATACCTTCATAGGGAGAATGGTACGTTTCATTTGGGTCGTTACGCCACTACTTGTTATGAAGGACAGGGTGTGGAATTCATTGGATTCAGGTCCATTCTTTGAGATCTTAGGGACGTCTTATTTCGCAATTAGTGCATTAAAGAAGCCTCTTTGTTGATTAACGTCACTATAGGTAAAACATCAGGTCGCTCTTGCTGGCATGAATCGGTCATTGGGTGTACTACGGGTCTGTTTGGTTTGTAGATGCACTTTGTTACGGGGTTGTTTTGTTTGTTTTCACTGTCACATTTAAGTTAGTCAAATTTGATTGGGTTAGACATCCGTTGTTTTGTAGCTACACTTATGATAAAATTTCTTTTCTGCTAATTTGGTTATACACGTCAGTAACTTAAAAAAGTGTGATAAAATTCTCTTTTGTTGCTAAAGTGTAGCTTTAATTTTTTACGACCTAACTTTAAACGAGTATGGCAAACAAATATGACAAACTTTGGCAACCTTAATATATGAATCAAACAGTCCCTATATAACACTCCTATTCAATTCCACCTAGGTGGGCGTAGCTGCTATGTACTCTCTCCGTCTAAGTTTATAAGATGTATTTTTTAAATGCTCTTATCCACAAATATTATACGTAATGCAAAAATAATGTGATGCTCTCTTTATACCCCTAATAAATATTCATCTTTATTTTATATTCTCTACATGCATACATTGAATATAGCGCTTTGTGATAATAATTAAGGGTAATCTGATCATTTTTAATATGTTATTGATCTATGTGTCAAAAAGAAATACACCTTATAAATTTGAATGGATGGAGTATGTATGTGCAATGAAAGGGATTCAATAATCATAAGATGGTTTTAAGCGCTCCAGTATTGATAAAATGGAATGTTTCTTCTTTATGCTAGGAATCAAATTAGTCCACTATGCACGAGTCAGTCAGGCACATAGTCAGGAACTTATTAAATTTACTTGTTCCCTCGGCGGCTAAGGAATATAAATCGACTGATTCCCCCGACGGCTAAGGCTAATCCCAGTGCATAGTATCATATTCCAAAATCTAAGACTGTCACGTAGGATAGAGAGCGTGATACTGTTGAGAAGAAACACCATCTCCAATGCATAGTATCATACTACAATATCCAAGATAGTTTGCGTGCATTAATTGTTGCATGTATTGTGATCAAATGTTTCATATGAATATGATATGGTTTGCTCCTAGTGCAGTATCATACGAAATCCAAGACGTTGGATATTGAGCCCAAGCAGTATCATCCTCATGATACTGCTATCTTCTCTTTCTTCATTAATCGATTGCCATGTCAACAAGAAATCCTATGTGACGGATTATTTATAGCGTATGATACTACCACCGGGACTAGCCTAAGGAATACTCCTTATTTCAAGTCGTCAAATTTAATGATGTGTTCCTTCCAAAAATTACTCTACATTGAATCTATAGCTGCAGCAATAAATTTGGTGAGTGGTGACAAGAACCGGGACGGCGTACAACAGCCAGCAGCCGGTACGGAAGCCTCGACGAGCAGGGAAGATTCCCGGCGAGCGATCACCTGCGCTTCAACGCTTTTGATACGAGCGAGAGCGTCATGAGGCGGCTGGCGAAGCAAATTACATGAAACACCGTAGCTCGCAGCACCATGAAAGGCAGAGCGCTCACCATCGTCATCACCTCGCCCTTCCTCCTACTCACCTGCCTGTCATGTATTGCTCTTTCGTCAAGTGAGCAGCGGAGCATTCTATGGCGAGGCAGCTCCATCGCCGTGGAGGACGCTTCCGGCCACGTCCTAGTCTCGCCGAGCGGCAACTTCTCGTGTGGATTCCACAAGGTGGCCACCAACGCCTACACGTTCGCCATCTGGGTCACCGGCTCGGCCGACGCCACCGTCGTCTGGACGGCCAACCGTGACGCCCCCGTGAACGGCAGGGGCTCGCGTGCCGAGTTCCGCACGGACGGCTCCCTGCTGCTACAAGACTTCGACGGCCGGGTCGTGTGGAGCACGAACACGAGCGCCACGGAGGCCGACCGCGCGCAGCTGCTCGACACCGGCAACCTCGTCGTGGCCGACGCCGCCGGCCGCACGCTGTGGCAGAGCTTCGACTGGCCCACCGACACGCTCCTCCCGGAGCAGCCTGTCACGCGGTACAAGCGGCTGGTGTCGGCCTCCGCGAGGGGCCTGCCGTACTCCGGCCATTACAACTTCCACTTCGACAGCAACAACATCCTCAACCTCATGTACGACGGCCCGGAGATCAGCAGCAACTACTGGCCGGACCCCTTCAACAAGTGGTGGGACAACAACCGGACGGCGTACAATAGCAGCCGGTACGGCAGCCTCGACAAGCAGGGAAGTTTCTTGGCAAGCGACCACCTGCACTTCAACGCTTCCGACATGGGCGAGGGCGTCATGAGGCGGCTGACACTGGACCACGACGGCAACCTCCGGCTGTACAGCCTCAACGCTGCCGACGGGAGCTGGCACGTCACGTGGGTGGCGCTCCCGCGGCAGTGCGACGTGCACGGGGTGTGCGGCCTCTACGGCGTGTGCACGTACGGGCCGGGGCCGACGTGCTCGTGCCCCGGGGGGTTCGTGCCAAGCAACGCGAGCGACTGGAGCAAGGGGTGCCGGCGCACGTTCGATTTCTGGTGCGGCGAGGACGTCTACTTCGCCGAGATGCCGCACGCCGACTTCTGGGGCTTCGACTTGAACTACACCGCAGGGCTCACGTTCGACACGTGCCGGCAGATCTGCCTCGACGACTGCAACTGCGAGGCGTTCGGGTACAAGAAGGGCGTCGGCAAGTGCTACCCCAAGATCTCTCTGTGGAACGGCCGTGCTCCGGACATCAAACAATCCATCTACCTCAAGGTCCCTAGGCGTGTCAACAACCTGCGCCCGTCCGTGCTGCGCTTCCATGGCCATGCCTGCAGCGTGGACGAACGGAACGCCAGCATCAGCTCCTCGTACCTGCATGTCAGAGGCAACAAGATAAACTTCATCTACTTCTATTGCTTCCTCGCGGTTGTATTCGCAATGGAAGCCATTTTTGTCATCGTTGGGTACCTGTTCATCTTTCGAGCTGACCCGTCCGGACGGCGGGTCCTTGACGAAAGGTACAGCTTGGTGTTGAGCCACTTCAGGAGGTTCACATACGACGAACTATCGAACGCTACTTGCAAGTTTAGCCACGAGCTAGGGAGGGGCGCGTCAGGAGCCGTGTATAAGGGCGTCTTGGACGACGGCCGGAACGTCGCCGTGAAGCTGCTGGAAGAGCTGACGCAGGCCGACGAGGTTTTCCGGTCGGCACTGAGCGTCATCGGACGGATCAACCACATGAACCTGGTCAGGATGTGGGGCTTCTGCTCTGAACTCACTCACAGGCTCCTGGTCTCCGAGTACGTCGAGAATGGCTCACTGGACAAGGTCCTCTTCGACGGCGGGCGCGTCGGGTTCGTGTTAGGATGGCGTTCGAGGTACAAGATCGCCGTCGGCGTCGCCAAGGGGTTAGCTAGCCTACCTCCACCACGAGTGCCTCGAGTGGATCGTGCACTGCGACGTGAAGCCGGAGAACATACTGCTGGACGCCGACTTCGAGCCAAAGATCACGGACTTTGGTCTCGTGAAGTTGCTGAGCCGGGACGCGTGCGGGCGGGTGCTGTCCCGGGTGCAGGGGACCAGGGGCTACATTGCGCCGGAGTGGGCGCTGAGCCTTCCGATCACCGGGAAAACCGACGTGTACAGCTTTGGCGTCGTGGTCCTCGAGCTGCTCAGGGGGCAGAGGGTCTGCGACTGCGTGGCGGACGGGAGAGAGGAGGAGCGCGTGGATTTCCGGTGTCAAATCGCGTGGCTCAAGGAGAAGATGACGCGCGAAGAGCGGTCGTTGTGGCTGGAGGAGTTCGTTGATGCGCGGTTGCACGGTGATTTCAACCGTTTGCAGGCAGCCGCGATGCTGGAGCTGGCGGTTTCGTGCGTGGATGATAACCCAAACAGGAGGCCGACCATGAATGCTGTTGTACAAAAGCTCCTCTCGTCGGAAGATGTAGTGCCATCTCTACGCTATCCAGGATCTAGCATGGCCCGTCCAAGTCTGCCAAGATAGTTACTAGATTCGCTCTAAACCCTACGAGTCGTGAACTGAATTCGTTGAATTCAAACCGGTCTTAGGTACGAGGTTTATATTCATAATGAAAATTGAAAGAAAAAATGGTGAATTATGAAACCGAATCCCCTTGCCATGACTCAAATAAACCGTATTTCTGGTAACTGGATGTAGTAGTACTTGGTTTTGGATGGAGCTAAAAGGCTTTATTCCAACACGATCTAACTTAATTGCAAGTAAATTAGTGTAGTAGTACCAAGTCAATGGATCACGATTTCGCAATGTTAATTGTTAAAGTGATGTGTCTAGCATACATATGTCGATTGTAGCAGGGCAAAGCGGCAATGAGGCGCATTTGCTGCATATGAGACTGCAAATTGTAGTAACTTCGTTGGTAGCTGGGGACTGGGGTAGCGTTTCTCGAATCTTGATTAATATTAATACCAAAAGGAGGTGAAAGATTGGTTTCTGCGTTGAGGTGGAAATGTGTTATCCAGGGTCACAACAGAGTCTTGCTATTTAGCTGCTCTTTGATCTCAATAAACTTTATGTTTTTTTTGAACAGTTCTCAATAAACTTTATGTTATCCAAGTGCAGATCAAATTCCTTAGAAGCCGTGACTGATACCTTCTTTTAACACATTTCTGTTTAACCCGGAAGCGTGTCAGACACGACTTAGAGATGCGGCCATGTTGAAATTAAGAGCTTTAACAAGAGATACTTTGGAAATAAAAACGTCGTTTGAGATAGTAATTTACCCAATCCAATTACCTTTCCTTTCCTATTGTGACTAAAGGTGATCTTGTCACAATCTCCGCTTCCAACTTTAAATATGTTGAACATCTTTCGGTCTTCGGTCATGTGTTAAGTTCAACCACTATCAAGAACTCAATGCCTTCTATTGGTCTTATGGTTTATCTATAAAAGAAGATCAAACTTTTTTAAGTATCTAAATTTGTTTGGATCCTTAAATGTTAGTTACTAAGGTTTTAGGCACCCAAATACTATTCTTTTTACCACTAAGTATAGGAGCACCGATAAATTTAACTACAATTCTACCATCCTTAGACTTCCAAAACATATTGCAAGAATCATACACACTAAGCTTAGTAGCATTTCCAATGGATCAATCGTTTGCCAAATGCCCAATATCACTACACTTGTGACAAAACTTACCACTATCCCTCACAAACCTCGTAGTATTGTAGATTGGCCTCTTACCATTCATGGGAATAAATCCAAGGTCTTCCTTGTTGTATAGGAACATTTGCTCAATATTTTTATCAATAATTGCCTTTCTCTTGAAACATTTATTCCGGCTCTTACTTAGTTCGCTCGCTTGTTCGTTGAGCTCATTGTTTTCTGTTAGAAATTGGCTCATGGGAGGACTATTTTCTTTAATTCCAAAGCATGTATGGTTTAGTACCATATTGCCTAACCAAGTGGAGGAAAAATAATTTATAAAGTGGAGTCCTTGCCACTCCTTGAATAATATGACACATAGCATAAGGATGGCATAGGGTGGACACCGGCTAAACATACATGCACGCGCACGCGTATTTGTGTATTTTTGTGTGACTTGTGACTTGGGATGAGCGACCGCGCCGCATTGTAGGGTGTCTCTTAGCACTTTGAATTCACCTTTTGTTTTGCTAAATCTTGCAATTATATCTCTGTTAATTCTATTTAAATGCGATTTAAACATGATACACCGAATTCCACCTCCATTCTTCCTCTTCCTCTTTAGATTGCTGTTCCTCCTCCATTCTTCCTTCTCTTTGAATTGATATACTGTTGTGTTGAGCGACTGAACCTCACCGGCCTTCCTCCTCAGCGTGCACCGTGAAGGAGGGTAAGCGGTATCTCCGAGCCATTGCCACAGAGATCACCTGCACGGGGGCGGCAATAAGGTTTCTGGACAGCACATTAGAGCGACCGCTTTGCTTCGTTGATGTCGACTACTTCCACGACCACGACTGCGCTGTTTCATGTTCTTCATCAAGCCTAATTGTAAGTCATTCATGTGATCGATCGACTCTGTTAATTTACAATACTTGAGCACAATCTGAAGTACAATGTGTTGCCTGTTGTTTTATGCATCTCCAGTCTTTTGTTATATTTGCTTCAAAATAAAATCTAGAATAAAAATATTGCGTATATTTCTAACATTTTCAACCACAAGAAGAGGATCACACATATAGGTATAGCTCATGCAAGAACTAGAGTTTATATTAGAACTACAAGGTATGGCAAGCAAGCCATCGCATGAAGTGAATACGCTAGTCTTAGGGCCTGTTTGTTTTTGATGTGGATTCTTCAAAAGGTGATTCTGGATTGTGGTTGTAGAGAAGTTGATTCTGGATTCTGGGATGGCATTTAGTAGGTAATTACTTAGAACTTTCAGTGGCATTCTCATATTTGCATTCCTCAGAATCCACAAAAGTATATATGAAGTGGATTGTAGATTCTATGTATATGGGTGGATTAGATTATGAGAATCGATTCTTAGAATCGGATGTTTATTTTTAATTCAACTTTTAGGACCAGGATTCAGAATCCCAGCCAAAACAAATTAATAGACCCTTAGATACCATGCAAGGTACAGTGCAATATCTATACCAGCAGGCATATTATTAATGATATCATAAGTCATGCTTATATCTACCTTAGGTTTAGTGAGATCCTCGGGAAAGAGAGACTCGTGAACATCTCTTAGCCCTCAAAAGAAAGCTAGGGAAAAAAATAGATAACCGTCCATCTCTCCCGTTCACAAATCCCGCTGGGTAGGATAGATGTAACAAGGAAACCGGCGCACTAGAGGAACACGAGCCGCCGAAGACTGACGTGCCTTCTTCCAGCTAACGCCTTATTCTTACGCATTTGTTACTTGAAAAATGACAACGATATACAGGGTCCAAATCGTGTTCTTTCGCAAATCACAACGCAGTCACGTACATAAAATGGAAGAGTACGTACCATGTTGATCAAATGGATCAAGTAGACAGTATAAAACATCCACAGCTCAGAGGCCAACTGCCTGCCTAATTAACAAGAACGCGTCAACCGCCGCAGCCTCCGCCGCAGCCTCCTCCGCAGCCCCCGCCCCCGCCCCCGCACCCGCCGCCGCCGCCTCCGCACCCGCCTCCACCGCCCGAGTTGATCGCCGAGTCGATGATGACGCCGGTGGCCAGTCCCGCCGCTGCACCGACAGCGAGCCCCGCGGCGCCGGAGCCGAGGCCGCTGCGCCCCTGCCTTCCAGAGTTGGGTGGGTACCCGTAGCCGGCGGCCTGTTGAGCCGGGTAGCCGTATGCCCCAGCAGGTGGCGGTGGCGGGTATCCCTGGCCGTAGTAGTAGACGTTGTTGTTGTGCCGGGGTGGCTTCTTGGCCCCCTTCGCGCAGCCGAAGGCAGCGATGGCCGCCACGGCCACCGTCGCGACAGCAGCGAGGACTACGATCACGGCGGGACTGAGGGAAGCGTGCTTCGTGGCAGCGCCGTTTGCTAGGCCATGGAATATTGTGTGGAGACCCAACCTCACCATTGCTCTTCTCTGAGTTCTTTCCAAAAGGCCGGAGGGAGAAGAGAAAGCAGGAGGAGAAGTGCTTAAGACGTGGGGACGGTGGAGATAAGGATCAAGACTTTGTATTTCCTCCCTCCGGTTACATACATACAGTTGTTGTCTTAGACATCGCTGTACTCTCTAAAACACAACCTTAGCCAACAATTTTTATTATAATATAATTTATAAAACCAAATAAAATTATAATATTATAAAAATATTTTTCGAGATAAATCTATGATTTTTATATATCTAATTTAAATATTTAAAAGGATGTTAACAATTATTTTGACCGGAGGGATTGAGTACCTCGCGCGCAGTGATCGGCTCTTTAGGCCAAAAGTCTTCTGCACAATGACGTGCAACCAAGAGTAGGAGGAATCTGACTAAAACGACGAAAAGGACTTCCGAAAACGTGGCCTTTCGTTCTCGGCGAATTTCCCTGCTTGATCTCTCTTTCGCACGCAATTGCAACGACGAAAATTCACAGGGAACTCGCACGAAGCATCTCTACACCACCATCATTCTTATCTTATCCCCAATAAGTTTGGAATCCGAGTAGATAGACAGCCTCATGCACTTAATTGTTCAGATAAGGGCTAATTAATCCAGTTCTCTAGGGAGAGGTTTCCTGATCTTGAGTTGTTAACATAAAGGTTTCCTGATTTCGTGGCATATCTTAGGGTTAGTAGCCACTAGAAACGCAACTCCGTGGATTAGCCTTTGGTAAGCCTAATAATGGGCATACTCTTTGCAAAGTAAACTTCGACGTGAACACCACGTACGGCATATGCCGCCGCCCTTTTTTCCCCAAATTAAAAGCAAAAAAAGAAGTCATACGATGTGGACACGGGCTCTTCAGAAGGATATATATTCTTAGTCCTTATCACGGATCAATAGACTAGTAAGCCGGGGCATCCTACCGGTGGTTTTCCATCATCATTATTGAATGTTGATTAGAGATTGCACTCTTCGTTGCTTCAAGTAGCTAGTTTGGATGATTGGACGTTGGATGGTGAAAGAAGATATTTTGGCATGTTCAAAATATCTTCATAACTCGGAATATGCATGATGCACTAGCGGGCAGCCTGGCAGCATCCAGAATTCAATTATTTTAGGGCTGATCATAGATCGTGTGGAAGGCAAGAAAAGTGCAACCATCAGTTCTTTGAATCAAAAGTCTACTACTGTTCAATCAGTGTCAACCTTAGAAAACTCTTATCGATCTATGGCGTTGAGCCTTTGATGCTGCATGGGTTCCAAAGTAGTACATGGACCTAGTGAACTGTATTGGGCTTTTAGCTCCTTCCAAAGAACCTAACTGCAATATTGCATGAGCAATTGAACCGAACGCGGCCGAGGATGACATGCCTTGGGCCAGGCCAACAGAGCAGATGTCGTTTTAACCACGAAAGGGAAGCTTCCCAGGATTCGCGGCTGTTGCTATCAGCCTAGATGACGACAATCAGGAAGCTTCCGTAGGCAATTTGTGAAAGCTGAGACTTTCGTCTAGCCTAATGTTTGTTTCTGATTAGTCAAAAACGGCTGAGAGTGCTTCCTGAGGCCCCTCATTTAGTCATAGCTGCATATGCACACGTACTCTGCTCCCACAGTCAGAGAGAGCCAACAGAGGCCTCCTAATCATCATTTGAGATGAGATCTCGATGATTTAGCTCTGCAGCGGTTCGTCGACAGTAAGAACAGGCTGCTTGAAGAGGATCAAACACAGCGAATATATCAACACAAGTAAGTCTTTTCTTCACTAGGTTTTCTTTTCTGAAGCTGTTCTTCATTCTTCAATCAGTTTTCATAGTTCAATTGTGTATTATGCGATGAGTAGTTATTTGGTGTTTTCACTCAGAGATGGTTTCTTCATGCATGAAGTCCTTTTTGAAAGTGAGTAATATATGATGGAGTGGTCTAAAATTTTGATTGGTCGAATATTTTTTTAATGAAATGAATTCGGATTTCTTCACCTTTTCTCTTCTTAAGCTCGAAAAAATCATGCTGGATGGTACCTCCAGTGAAGTCAACGCCGAAAAGCTCGGAGTTCTGTCAAAACAACCCAACAAAACAAGGACAGAACATATGAATAAGTACATGTATTTATGAAATCTGTAAATATAAGTAGGGACTTACTAACTAGTACTCTTGAGTAGTGTTTTTTTTGGAGGATTGAGCACTCGAATTTCTCACTGTAAGATTTAACCTCAAGATTAGTGTTTCACCTCCTCCGACTCCAGCGAGTTAGGGTTTGGGTTTGGGTTCACCAAAGCCCCCTGGCACCAGCGGTGTGGTGGCGCCTGCAACTTCTTGATTATGATTTTCTTTTCCGCGAGCTTGTTTATTCTGATTTGTTATGCTTCTCTGACGTATGCCATGACGCATTGGCGCAGTACTCAGACTCTAAACGAGCTAACAGGGCGCAAGCATCGTAGACATGGCTTCTGTTTCAATTAGTAAGATACACTGGTACCTGACAAAAAGGCCAGATTTGTTTGCTCTTCCTAGCTCGCTCGCCACTAACTACTAATTTGTTGTCCCATTTCTTCAGTATCGTCAGTCTCAGAGACTGTGGCTGCAGTAGTAGTGATCGTCCTGATCATGAAATGCCGCCACTTCAGGAAGAAAACCAGGAAAAAGATCATAGCCACGGTTGCAGAGGAGATTAATAGAAGGAACCGCGAGTTGCAAGCTTGCAATGCCGTGGAAGACGTGATGATCGAGATCGGGCCGGTGGAGAAGTTCCTCTACGAGATCCTCAACGAGAAGCCGTTGCGTTTCAGCTCCGAGCAGCTGGCGTCCTGCACCCGGAACTACTCGTCGGAGCTTGGGTCCGGCGGCTTCGGGGTAGTCTACAAGGGAGAGCTACCAAACGGCCTGCAGGTGGCGGTCAAAGTCCTGAAGGTGTCCATGAACAAGAAGGTCCAAGAAGCGTTCATGGCGGAGATCGGCACCATCGGCAGGACGTACCACGTGCACCTCGTCAGGCTCTACGGCTTCTGCTTCGAAAGGGATACCAAGGCGCTGGTCTACGAATTCTTGGAGAACGGCTCCCTGGAGAAGTACCTCTACGACGAGGAGGACAGGGCCAGGCTCGAGTGGAGGACGCTGCACAACATCGCCGTCGGCACGGCGAAGGGGATCCGGTACCTGCACGAGGAGTGCCAGCAGAGGATCGTGCACTACGACATCAAGCCGGCTAACATCCTCCTCACCAGAGACTTCACCCCAAAGGTGGCCGACTTTGGGCTGGCCAGGCTGGGCGAGCGCGAGAACACGCACATGTCGCTGACAGGCGGGCGCGGGACGCCAGGGTACGCGGCGCCGGAGCTGTGGATGGCGATGCCGGCGACGGAGAAGTGCGACGTGTACAGCTTCGGGATGGTGCTGTTCGAGATCCTGGGGCGGAGGCGGAACTACGACGTCGGGCAGGCGGAGAGCCGCGAGTGGTTCCCCAAGTGGGTGTGGGACAAGTACGAGCAGGGCGAGATGGAGTGCATCGTGTCCGGCGCCGGCATCGGGGAGGCGGACAGGGAGAAGGCGGAGATGATGTGCAAGGTGGCGCTGTGGTGCGCGCAGTTCCAGCCATCGGCGAGGCCGACGATGAGCAGCGTGGTGCGGATGCTGGAGGGGGAGATGATCATCGTCCCGCCGGTGAACCCCTTCCACTACGTGATGAGCAGCAGCAGCTCCAGCAGCTCGGCGCTGATAAGCAGCACGTACTTGAGTAGCAGGGACACCGGGGAAGACAGTGAGGTTGCAGTAAGTCCTGCTAAATCGACTGATGCAATGATGAAACATATTAAGTCGACGGATGCAATGGTTAAAGATGTTTAAGTCGACTGATGACGTTGTATGATCACGTACAGAGACACTATCGTTCTCGCTTGTAAAAGGAGGATAAGTTCTGTAAATTAGCATCATGGGCTTATGTAAATTATTATCATCCGGCGCTGCGGATAAGCCGTAAAGTGTGGTACTATTGAGCTATCTTATTAACTTGTAAATAGCATCTCTTGTTCTGTTCATTCCTCATCCTTATACTTCAAGCCAGCTCATGACGAAACCAACATGCGAGTCAGCATGTTAAGACCGAAAATTAGTAAATCCTAATACAGTAAATCCATCTAAAACCTAAAATATTCTATACATGGACATAAATGTCATCATATACTTCCTCCGGTCATAAATAGTTGTTGTTTTAGATATAGGTGTTGTCAAACTTTCGACATTTTAGTTGTCAATATCTTTTTAAATATTTAAATGGAAGATATGAAAATCATTTGTGTAGATTTTTCTTGAAAAGTACTATCATAATATTATAATTTTGTTGGGTATTATAAATATATTATAATAGCAATTAGTAGTCAAAGCAATATTTCAGAGATCATATCGATATCTATGTTCAAAACAACAACTATTTATGACATCATGCACCAGGCATTACACCTGCATTTTCACGCCATTGCGTTACACAATTCACAATTGACTCGGAAACATCACAATTTACATCAGCGGAATCAAACTTTTCCCATATATTTACCTGCCGGAAAGACCTGAAGAACCGTACGAATCCGTGGTGGTGTCCCCGGACAGCGTCGTGCCGGCGCTGTACGGTGCCAGGTGCGCGAACGGGTTGCGCGGCGCGGCGATCTGATCCTCGCCCTCCAGCATCCGCACGACGTTGCCCATGGACGGCCTGTCCTCCGGCCGGTACTGCACGCACCACAGTGCCACCTTGCACACCCTCTCCACCTTCTCCATCTCCTTCTTGTCCGACGCCCTCGCCCGCGCCAGCAGGGCGTCGGTGTCGCCAGCCTCGAACCGGTGCCAGACCCACCTCGGGTACCACTCCTGGCTCTCCCGGCCGTTCAGTCCCAGCTCCAGGTTCCGCCGCCTCCCCAGCATCTCGAACAGCAGCATCCCGTAGCTGTACACGTCGCACTTGTGCGTCACCGGCAGCGGCATCCACAGCTCCGGCGCTGCGTACCCGGGCGTGCCCCGCGCGCCGGTGATCGTCAGGTGGGTGTCCTCCCTGTCGCACAGCTTGGCGAGTCCAAAGTCGGACACCTTGGGCGCCAGGCCCGCTCCGAGGAGGACGTTCTCCGGCTTGATGTCGTAGTGGATGATCCGCTGCGCGCATTCCTCATGCAGGTACCGCACCGCCTTCGCTGTCCCGACGGCGATCTCGTGGAGCTTGTCGAAGCCGACGACTTTCTCCGGTGCCGAGTCGAACAGGTACCGGTCCAGCGAACCGTTCTCCATGTACTCGTACACGAGCGCCTTCACCGACGCGTCGAAGCAGAAGCCGTAGAGCCTGACGAGGTTGATGTGGTACGTCCTCCCGATGGTGCCCACCTCCGCCATGAACTGCTCCTCGGCCCTCTTCCCCAGCGTGCTGTTGAGCACCTTCACGGCCACCGGCACGCCGTTCGGGAACTGTCCCTTGTACACCACGCCGAACCCGCCGGAGCCGACCTTGTGCGCGTAGTTCTGGGTGAAGGCGCGCAGCTGCTGCGAGCTGAACCGGACGGGCCGCTCGTTCTGGAGGCCCTCGATGAAGTAGCTCATGCTCCCCATCTCGACGTCGGCCTGCTCGTCCGTGCTGGTGTTGCTGGCACCATTGGTGACCGACGTGTCCCGGTTGCCTTTGTCTTCCTGTAACGACATTTTGATGGCGATCTTGGCGCACAAGTATATCACAACTATGGAAACGATTGTTACTATACCAGCCGTGATTATCCCAACTGCAAGGCCGGGCAAGGATCAGTGTATAAGTTGGCAAGCAAGATTTTAACCAAAATTAACTTTGAAGTGCCAATATCAAGGTATTAGAAAGCTAATTAACGATGCATGTGTATACCATACTTACTGACTGCTATGGCAAGAACCCCATCGCTAAGCGCCATGTTGATCGATTAGGAGTAATTAACTTCAACGTAAGACAGGACCAAGGATAGTTGGAGCTAACAAGTGTCTTCGGACAAATTTCTTGGTTCCTTTGCTTGCAGGCTTGCAGTTCATATGTTGTTCCTGTGTTTCGTTGCGACATTTTTTAAATCTGCATTGTCAACTGTATGGATAATCTGAGACGTTTTTTTTAAAATCTGCATTGTTAACTGTATGGAAGTGTACAGTAAAGAATGATTCCTGCGGAGAGAAAAACAAATCTTTTCTGTCATTTTCATTCTGAGGTGATAAGCTTTAGAATTTGCGCCAGTTTAGGTGATGAAAACGACGATTGCTAGCTTGTTGACTACATTTGATACGACAACTTACCTGCAGGAACCATGAGGGCCAATGCATTTCAATTTCTTTGTCAGAAAGATAACTGATACTTCTATATTTATTTCGATTAAACTTTGTCAGAAGACAACTGATACCTCTATGTTCTTCTTCTTCCTTTAAAAAACACTGTTTCCTGCACCATGCTTAGATCAGCGATGCCTACACCCCTCCTTTGAATTGAAACTTTCAACTCGTTGTATAGAAAAGCTGCAAAAGCAAAGCATTAGCTCCTAGCATCAGTACAACCCACATAGCTTTTTTTTTTAAAAAAAAACTCTAATCTATATTAACGAGGACAGCAAATGCTAATAAAGGAGTTCACCAGTTCATTTTAAATTCATGGGGCTAAGTAGACACCCCATCAAAGTTGAGGGAACAATATAAACTTTTTTTCCTTTTGCAAATGTCATACAATAGTAAATTCATAATTGTAGAGATCTAATTTCTGTTCTTCTGTCCTCGAAAAAATATGTTCTCCTATAACCTACTTTGTCTGTATGCAATGATTGATCTAGTACACGATTCACAAGAATTGTAATGTCGATAATCGGTTATTTCAGACCAGCACTTTCAACACTGGCACCCTGATTGTACCATCAAGAAAAACAGTTTACGGGTTATAGTACGCAGTCAGTAGAAAAGGCATGGCAAATATTTGAACATGACAAGGTTAGTTGTCTGAGAGCTCGATCTCCTTCTGCTTCAAACATAAGACTTTGTCAGTGTCATTCTTCAACGGGTGGATGTCCATTTCTTGTATTACGATTTATCCATCTGCACCATGAACTCAACAGGCTTTGGTC
Organism: Otatea glauca; assembly: GCA_036346275.1. Lineage (NCBI taxonomy): Eukaryota > Viridiplantae > Streptophyta > Magnoliopsida > Poales > Poaceae > Otatea > Otatea glauca. The sequence continues at coordinate 4,207,142 of CM070718.1, read as the reverse complement.
GTATGTCCATTGTAACTTAGCAGCTGCTTCAGCAACTAGAATGCAGGATGGCTGTAGGTGAAAACGAACAATGAAATTCCAGGACAAAGAATGCTGGTCCTCCTGGTTCCCAGTGGCTATTTGATATTACAGCATATGAGTACCTTTTGCAGGCGAAAAATAAGTTCCAGGGATAACTCTCACAATCTTATAAAACTAATGCAGGAACAAGAGCTTCACGCAATAGCTTTATTTTTTTTAAATGAGGGCAGGAGCTCTGCCAATGCATTAAAGATAGAGATAAAAGATAAAGTTACAAATGATGTTTTACAATTTGAGAGAAGCAGACACAACGGAACACGGAACAAAACAGGTACACAACAGCTTTATACCTTGATGCAACTCACCATATTGCTATTGTCAAATTATTTATTTCAGATTTGACTTCCGGTGTTTGTCTAAAATATTCTTCGGTTTAATTAATCACTATATGACCAGCTATGTGTACTGAAACTGTACTAACTCAATAATTTTCAGTTCCAAATGTATGCCTGAATAGACTCAAACCTCATTCAAAAAATGATACTGAAACTAAACCGAACCACACCTGTTCATTTTTCAGGGGGAAAAAAAAGTAGAGATTCAATATTTCAATCCCAAGTGGGCTTGCAGAGCATGAGATGAGCATTTACTCAAAAAAGCAGAAATGTGATTAAACCTGACACATAGATCTGGCCTCTGGGGCCACAACCCTCAACAGTTCAACAAGGAGACATACTAATTGACCATGATGTCCTACTCTTTGCTTCTTAAACTGCCCAATTGGAAAAAAAAACGTACTAAATTGATCATGATTATTTACCTCTTTTCTTGCTTAAACTGCCCAACTGAAAACAAAACGTACTAATTGACTACGATGACTTACTTTTTTCTTACTTAAACTGTCCACCTGAAAACAAAACGTACTAATTGACTACGATGACTTACTTTTTTCTTACTTAAACTGTCCACCTGAAAACAAAACACTTAAGCCATCGGCTCTGCAAGAAGCCAACAGCAGCAGGTTCATGTTAATGGACGGGTCACCAAGTCTTCATGATGGCCTTGGCAATCTGCCCCTAGCATGATCTGAAAAGATACAGTGCATATGAGATTGCGATCTCCCAATTTCATAAACTCATTGTTCTTGAGCAGTGAGCTCGTAAACCATCATCCATACTTTTATGTCGCCAACAGACACATTACTTACGGTCTGACTATATATTCGCAAATCACAACAGAGCAAACATATAGAAGCTGTACAGGGTTAAAAGATACGAACGAGGGTAGGAGGCTAGTACCTGGAGTGTATAAATTATAGAACCTCGTGTTGCGCACACCTTCCTCACCCGGCCTGACTTGCTCAATTGTCAGCAGGGTTCAAATTATCGTTTGCTAATGGAAATATCGAATGGTTGTTGAGGTCAAACCGATTTGAACGGGACGGTCAAACGTGGGTAAAAAATCGTGGTTACCAACCGGTAAGCTTAGATAATCGGCCGATAAGGACCGATTTTCGAGTGGTAAGGAAGGGAAATGGCTGCCGATTGAAAAATGGGTAAAAAAATTGGGGAAAATGGTGGAAATTTTGTAAAAAGTCGAGAAAGGTAAAAAAATCAGGAAAAATGTTAAAAATGTATATGAAAATATGAAAAAATAGGACAAAATTATGGCATGACCTTTGCTATATTTTGCAAAATTTCGAAATCCGGTCACTACCTTCTCCCCATGCTCCCACTCAACATCGCTATGATCTACCATCTGCTAATACAACACAACAATCCGTCAGTCGATACAAAACATCAATGTAATGTGACTTCATCCATACATGCATGTACCCATTCATCTATACATGCATCTATTCAATCATCTATACATGCATCTACACAATGTTACACAACTACACAAGATCACAGGGAAATTATTTTTTGTGCATGTTCAAGGATACATCTTAAACGTTCTTCTTTTGTAGTCCTTAATCAGCTCATGTACTTGTATGGACAATGATGTCAAAAAAGAGAACTTATGAACACATGCTCTCCTTTCGTTGCTCTTAACCCGTGAACTTGAGTGAGCCATGATGCCAAGAAAACTAGCACGAACTGTGATATAAATGAACTCTGGAAGTAAGATTGTACACAATGTTACACAACTACACAATCATGATTATCTCTACTGTTTGAGCGAAAATCGCCTCTGTTTGGGCGAAAATCACTCAGCTTATCTGTCTTCCACCGAATATGGGAAAATCAGTGCTGCTTCCTCGATAATCGCTCGATATAAAGCGATTATCGCTATAAATCATACTGTAATGCTAGGGTTTGCGCAAACATCGGCAAGCAAGAAATCTGCACAGTGCAAAAACGATTATCGGTGGGGGAGAGCAATTATCGACTCTTATCGCAAGATAATCGAAGCTCCGGCGACGGTAAGACACAAGGCGACGCGCGGATCTGGGCGGAGTCATCGGCGATAGGAAGAGCAGACTTAGAGGATGTCGGAATGGTATTGATTGTGTCCGAAGGAGGTGCTGGATGCAGTTTGTAGCTTCACCAAATTTATGGGCCGGACCGGGCCAGTAATGGGCCAAGCACTGTTTCCTCTCTCTCTTTATCCCTTTTCCATGCGTTCAATTCGGTTTTGCCTCAAAAACGTCTCAAAATTTTGTATTTTCAACTCATTTTCACCTCATAATTCACAAATATATTAATACTAATTTTAGAAATTTTTAGAATAAATTTTCCGAATTTTTTGAATTTGAAAGTAAATGGTATGCAATACCGTACCGGACTGATAAGCTCGATTATCGACAATAATTTGAACCTGATTGTGAGGACAGTAACATATGTACTCGTGAAAAATGAGCACCCTCCGCGAAGCCAATTACATCAAGTGATATCGATGTAGCACGGATGAGGAGCATGATAGCATCTAGGCCCCCTCAATTTTATTATTGTGTTTTATTATAGTTTTGGTATTGATGACTAAGTTAATAATACTAAAAAGCTCTGAAGAACGTATGCTGGAATCAATGATGGAGCAAGTTGGACCGACAAGATTAAGGTGCTTAGTTTCTAATTTGTGACTTGGGAGATGATTCAAGTCAAATAGCTAGGATTGTTTTTCTTTTTTGGTTGTCTAAAGAGGGACTTTGCACAAGCTAGTGAATTGGATCATAAGGCAAAGACAAAACTAGATTTCTCGAGGCAAAAGACACTTTGACATTGACCTTTTAATCATATTTTTTTAGTATACAACAGACCAAATTTCAGCTATCCATTTCTTTAGTCAGTTGCATACACAACATATTCTTTTGAAGTCAAAAAGATTCTTTGGTCCAATCTTAAAACTCTTCTGCGTCAAAATTCCCATCAGAATACCTGCTCATAGGACCAAAACTCTTGTTTTCATATTTCTTCGTCCTTGGTAAAAACCTACTTGAAAATCATCTGATAGCCAAGGGATTGCCTATGTATGACGGACCAAATTATTTGGTCTGACGTACATGTTATAGTCACTTCTCCGTGACGGACCAAAATGTTCTCCGTTTTCCATTTACAGCAGACCAAATATTTTGGTCCGGCACTCATTCAGTTCATAAGCCTTTGTCGGACCAAACTTTGAAGTCCTATTTATTGAAACCTTAAATGGATGTTCTTTATCAATCAAAAGGATTTTACTTTGACAACAGACCAAACATTCTTGCTTAAAATTTTAGTCCGTTGCTAAAGTAAATCGCTTGGATAAAACTTATCTCTGTTGAAAAAGGGTCTTTAGCTACTAATCTTTAAATCTCCATGTATGACGGACCAAAACATTTGGTCCGACGTACATGTGTCTCTATGCCAGACCAAACTCTTTGAAAAGCCCATGTACAACGGACCAAATTTTTGGTCCGACGTATATGTATCTTTCTCGGTTGTGCGGCGGACCAAACTCTTTGTAAAGCCTATGTACTACGGACCAAATTTTTTGGTCCGTCGTAAATACTCAAATTTGGTCCGTCATACACATGTCGATGTCGCTAAGGCATCATTACTTAGTCCGTTGTACGTGTACTTTTCTGATATTTCTGACATCTGACACGTCCAACGGCTACTGTAGCAGGTGTAACGGCTATATTCATTCCAAATGGCTATATAAGCATTTCCTGAGCCATCTACCAAACATATAGATGAACTCCTTTGCATTTTAGCATTAAAAATAGCTCTCATTCTTAAAAGGAGTCTGTGCTTCACCTTCAAACCGAAAAATTCTCAAACATCTTTAAGTGTTTTAGCTCCAAGCCAAAGTCTAGCTGTGTGAGTTGCAAAGTGAACCAAGAGACAGAACTTGTGAAAAGTTTATTACTCTTTGTCTTAGTGATTCTAGACAGCTTGGAGAAAGTGAACAGTGCGATCTGTCCAAAGGTGATTGTGGAAGGCCACTGTGATTGTGAGAGGTTTGGAACTCACCTCACTGGAGTAGTGAAAGAGTTATCTGAGTGATCACCGGAGCTACTGCGACTAGCTTTGGAGAAGCAATACTTCGAAATAAGTGCTTCAACGTGGATTAGGAGTGCGGCTCTGAACCACGGGATAAATCTCTGTCTCTTTTGTGCTCTATTTCTCTTTATTGCTTTCGCTGTAATCATTGTTTGTTTTTACTTCTGTTCTTTCTCTCATAAAGAATTGTGAATTGTTTTGAAGAAGTTAAAACTAGTAAAAGTTGCCTATTCACCCCCCTCTAGGCCAACTAGATCCTTCAGAGCAGCGTCTTGAGCTCGATGACACTATGTTGCGTGAGCCCATCCTGCAATTCCGTCAGAACCCGCCTGCCACGACCACAGGTAGAGAGGCTGTAGCCCTCCATGCGCGAGATTCCAACCCACCGTCCTCTGCTGTCATGGCAATGCCCCATGCCGCTGGTACACGAACGGCGGGTCGATCAATTCTGGTCACTAGGACTAACAAAAAAAAGTTGGTTAGGGCTCGAATCAAAATTACTTTGATTGCAATAGCTATTGGGTTCAAAACAGAAATAGTCCATTTCGAACGAAAAAAGTTAACGAAGCTCAAGTCGGGTCGTTAGCTCGAATATGAAAGAACAACTCAATTTCGAAAAAAACGCAATAATAGATCGTTAAGCTCGATAGCCAGCCAATTGGTCGTCGGTCAAGATGTTTCGAGCACCGGCGAGTGAATTTTTTAGTCAAGGGGCCGCACGTTCCCTCTCCTTGAATGGTTAGACTTAGGGAGCCCAAGACGTATACTGGTTCGGGCCAAATGTCCCTACTCCAGTTCGTGTGGTGATTCTGTATTGCTTTGGGTGCAGATGACTGCGCGGTGTTACAGGCGAGAGCTAAGGAAACCAGGAAGAAGGTCCTTCGATCCCTCGATCCCCTCTCCCAGAGGACCCTACCTCCTTTTATACAGCTGGAGAGGCAGGTTACAGGTGAAGTTGGGAGAGGAAAGGATGAGGTGTCCTACGCTAGGAGTTCTAGCTCTGGGTCTCGACGATGTGACCGGTCGTCCACTTACCCCATGCCGGGTAGGTGGACTCATCGAGTGGCGTAGTTTTTCGTGTAGTCGGGGGATGACGCTCCTACCCTTCTGTACACCTGTCAGATGCTGACGCCACAATGCATGGCTCCAGTGTTGCCTCGGGAGGGAGCGTGTCCTCACACTGTGCGTGACTGGGCGATGAGACTGGAGCATTGACCTTTGGTGACCTCCCCGCTACCTTGGGAAGGAGCCACCGCCGCAAGACGGTCACTCCGCTATTGTCGCGTCCGTGGGCAAGTGGTGGCCAACGGCCATGGCGACTGGCACTCGGTCCTCGCGGAGATCGTTTGGCTTGGTCGGAGCTCATGAAGTCAGACACACTGTGGCGAGGTCGGACGCCCCGATTGGTTTAGTCGGGTTGAGTGTCTTCGTGGCCCGATGGGGCCTTTGGCGAGCCGGTCTTAGGGCAGCCGTTCGTCATTTCAGGCGCGGGGTACCGTGGTAAGAGCATTCGTCACCCAGCATGGGAGGTGTTCGATGGAATGCACAGGGGGTAAGTCGGGGTCGGAGAGGATGCGACGCCAGCGCTTACAGACGAGAGAGGTGCGAAGGAGGCACGAGGATTCATCCGGCGGAAGGCAGAGAAGGATCCCGACGACGAGGCCCGCAATCAGCTCCGGCGACAGTGGCGTCATGTCACCGCTAGGCCGGGTCGAGTTTTGCGTCTCCTGCTAGCGGCTAGGCCCGGTAGCTCTTCTCGGCAACCTCGACGAGAGAGAGAAGGACGAGCAGCTGCTAGGGAGACGCACCAAGCGTCCAAGCGAAGAGAGGGAAACGGGGAATTGAAAGCTAGGGGTTTTGACCGTGGAGTTGACCGATGGGTGCTGCTGGAATTTATACGTTGTTTGGTCCGAGGAACGGGACGATGAATGGACCATATGATCCTAACTCTCTTGTTTTATTTGAGGAATGAAATAAGTTGGTCCATCACTACCTTATCCTTTATAAATATAAATTCTAGTATAAAATAAGGCATAGTATCATCCCACTAAATTTTATGTGATGATAGATAGACCAACTCATCTTTATACGAGGTGATATACCACAGACAAAACACCAATTAAAGGCCCATTTGGGCCACGGCCTTCGGTCAGCTGCCCTATAGACTAAAAAGAAGGATAGGGTCCACCAATTGGAGAAGACCAATTGAGTCAAAGCATTGTGCGTGTATTTGAGATCGCCTTCGAATTTGCACCACCGGAAGCGTGCCTTGCGATGTGTGCCCACGATGCCATGGCGAACACGACGGCATGTCAGCTAACCAAGTTAACCGTCGTGTTGCAAGAAGACCGAGGGTGCGTTGATCCCTTGTTCGAATCGATGCACCGGCCCAGACAAGTGTCGAGTGATCACCCGAATTGGTGAGCGGCTACTGTTGGGGGAGGGGGGTCCCCGCACTACCTCAGGCCTGTAGTAGCTTCCGCGGAGCGAGGTGTGTCGGATGCACTCGATGACTTCATCGAAGTGCTACTTGTTGAGAATTTGTCCCGGACGAGGTCCGAGTGCCTCGGCCTAGCCGCCTAGGCAGGGTTCTGCCCTGGATGAGGTTTGTGACCAACCTTGGTTGGTCTCGGTCAACGTCCACCAACGAAGTCATGGATCGTGCAAATGGTGGGACCCGCATGGTGCGACGGATGAAATTGCCCTTTCAAGCATGCTAAGCTCCGAGGGTGACGATGTAACTTCGTATATCTCCTGATCCTCCCACTCTATAAATAGTACCTTATAGCCAAAAAGTGCAAAGGGTGCTATCTTTTAACTCTCACCACAATGAAATAGCAAAAGCAATATATACGCAAATTTGAATACATTTGTACGTGCACTTGTGTGTGATTTTTATTGAGTCTTTTTCATAGCATTCTCAACAGTCATTACCATGCAACTCTGAATTCAGGTATCAGGTTTACCCTTTTCAACACCAACCGAGTATACCTACAAGTTTACCGTGAAGCCACATAATAAAATAGGCTAGAAAGACAAAATGCAATACAGGACTCATAAGCTCCAGTCTAATTTTACGGTCCTGTTGAGTTGCAGAATTCTTTTCTTTGATCAACATGGAAATCAACCTCGTATGGACGACACTAATCATTTTCAAATAGTAAGTCAGGGTTATGGATCAAGCTCTCTTGTGATGACGGCATAAAACGTTTTCCGAGAATGCATGCTAGGCGGAGGCGACGAGGGCGGCGCGGACGAAAGGGACGCTCGGGCAGGGAGGGGAGGGCGGCGCTGGCGACGGGGAAAACGGCAGACTCGTGGAGGGCTCCGCTGCACTGGATTTCGTGGCGCTTTATGGGCCAGGCCTCGCCACGGCTGCAAAAATTCAGGTGACGTGGGGCGGTCGAATGAGCGGCAATCTCTTCAGCTTTAATATAGGTAATATACATTTGTACGGGAAGATCAAATAGTAAGTCAGGGTTATGGATCAAGCTCTCTTGTGATGACGGCATAAAACGTTTTCCGAGAATGCAGGGGGAAGATCACAACGAACTAGAGGCGTCCAAAATCCAAACCATTTCTCTGATCAAGGACATCAACAGGCGAACAACCGAAGGTGCGTTCTGCTTACTTCGAGCTCTGTACTTATTGTCTTGCTTAAAAAATTTACTTGGATTGAAATGAAACTACTTCTTTGGGAACTGTTTCATTGCAGGGAGCTGGTAGTCGTCAATTTTCAAGCAAAGAAATGAACTCACCTGCTTTAGGTATGCAACTTGCATGTGTCAATCTCGTGCTCTTAACTGGACTCTTTACTTAATTTCAACTAATTAATTTGGGCGCGCAGCTGGGATTATCCTCGGTGGCATTGCCATCATCTTGGCCTTGAAACACATCACCAGATGCGTCGTGGTTAGCGGAGAATGGCACGCGGAGCGCGCCAGGCTGCAAGCCATGCAGATGCAGGCAGCGGCGGGTGCGGCAATCCATCCGGCGAACGGCATGTGCAGCGTGGCCGTGCCGCCTCATCACATCCGTGTCGAGCTGGAGTCGGTGAACCTTTTCCTGGACGACATCCTGCGGGAGAAGCCCGCGAGGTTCACGCCGGAGAATCGGCGGGAGTTCACCCGGAAGTGGAATTACGCGGAGCGGCTCGGGTCCGGCGGCTTCGGCGTGGTGTACCGCGGCAGGTTCCCCAACGGCATGCCGGTGGCCGTGAAGGTGCTCAACAGCACGCTGGACCGGTGCGCTGAGGAGCAGCAGTTCATGGCGGAGGTAAACACGGCGCACCTACCACATCAACCTCGTCCGCCTCTACGGCTTTGCTCGACACCCCACGGTGAAGGCGATAGTGTACAAGTACCTGGAGAACGGCTCGCTGGACCGTGTCCTGTTCGACACGCACGAGAATATTGGCTTCGACAAGCTCCACTAGATCGCCGTCGGGACGGCGGAGGCGATACGGTACCTTCACGAGGAGTGCGCATACACTACGACTGTACAACATCAAAGGCGGAGAACATTCTCTTGGGCGCGTATTTGGTCCCTAAGGTCCCCCGACTTGGGGCTCGCCACGCTCTGCCACAGGGTAAGCTCCCAGCTGACCATCGTCGCCGCGAGGGGCACGCCCGACTACACGGCGCCGGAGCTGTGGATTCCGCTGCCCGTGACGCACAAGTGCGACGTGTACAGCTACGGCATGCTGCTGTTCGAGATGCTCGGGAGGCGGCGGAACCTGGAGCTGGGGCTGCACCGGGAGAGCAAGGACTGTTACCCGAAGTGGGTATGTCTGGGAAGATGGGGGCATGGTGTTTGCGCGGTCGAAGGTTGGGTAGAAGGCGGAGAGGGTGTGCAAGGTGGCCGTGGCCCTGTGGTGCGTGCAGTACAGGCCGGAGGATAGGCCGCCGATGGGCAACGTGGCGCGGATGCTGGAGGGCGAGGAGGAGATCGTGCCGCCAGGAAACCCGTTTGCGTACCTGCCTCCGTGAAGTGAACCCGATGCTGTCCAGTGACGCTACAACCGATTCTGCACTTGTCGCCGTGAGAGTGAATTTAGATACGTGTGTTCTTCTGCACACTTGGCGTTTGATGCTTCGAGTTGCACGCTGTTTAAACCAATGAACCAGTAGTTGTATATGTAGTAACTTTGCTTGCAGTTCGAGGATTGTAATTGATAGGAGTAGGAACAACTACTAAGGAAAAAAAAAGGAAAATTAAAGGATTTGTCACTCTATGCGGCAGCATTTTAGAAATTATCACCTAATTGTATCACTAGCATGGAGGCTTAGGACCTGCGTGTCAATAAAACAAGGAGTGAAAAATTCTTGCGTGCCATCAAACAAACTATCAGACCTTCAAAATTGCCGGAAAAATTACAGCTTCCCAAAGATTCTTGAAACTATAGCAGTGCAAAGATAGCCACTGGCCAAGGCCATTCGGGCTTTTATAATCTTTCTCCCGTGACCCAGACCCCAAAACGAACCATACCCGGCCTAACACGGAAATACGTTTCCACTCGTCGATGACAAATTCAACCACCGCATAAAACATAATCCACTATGTAGGACGTACAGCGGGTGGGACAGGTCTGAGTGGGACATTTCCCAGCCATCACTCTTCCCCAAGAAAAACATTCCTTCACCAACCCAACGCGAAACTCCACCACCCACAAGCCAATGCGTGCGGGCCAAAGCATAGCCTGAAATCATATGGACCACTTCTAAGTGACTACTCTAAACTTTCTCCGTGTATATCTATACTCTGAAGGTTAGATAATGATATAACGTTTGCCACCGAATCAACAGGATAGAGAGCGTCCGTTCGATCCAGACATCCTCGTGGTGCCTGCTGCCGCGAGTCAGCCCCTCTTCCTTACACACTTCCTCTTTGGAGACCTCATCCCGGTGACTAGCATGCCAACGTGGCAATGAGGGTAGGGTGTGAGCGTAGCGACGAGGGCCTACGCGTCGATGCCATGCTCCATGAGTGGATGTGGTGAGTAAGCACCGCGAGGACTCTTATGGGTGGTCCTCCTCCCTATCTCTCATTTTGAGCTGTTGAGGTGCAAGATTACCTTTTTGTCCCTCTCCGTCGAGCTCTAACGCCTCATCCTCCTTACCTCTCAGATGAGCTCTGCAGTGTACATCTATTTCTCTCACCATTACCCCCTCCCACTAATGGAGTTCTTTTGGCTAATGTAGCAACTCTTCTATTGAATTTTTTTACTTCACCTCATTAAAGTGGGTGCAGAACCAATATTTTCTTGTTCTGCGCAATAGGTGTTTAACGAAATGCCTTGACCAATTAAAATTTGTTGATGTTTGCTTATTTGAAGCGGTGAGGGAATTAAGTTCTTCTTAGTAACTCTTTGATATGTGACTGTGACAGCTGGAATTAAGCTACAATCAACATGAAAATTGATGAATATTGTGGTCATTTTCTCTTTTGCGTGTACATGAAACCTTAGATTTTTAGTTAGTTTATTTACTATTCAAGCTTAGTTACTCGCCTATACTAGACTGCCTATAGTACTTCTCAATCAAATCTTATATGGTTCATTGTATTCACCCCTTCCCGTTTTCTCATGTGTTGTGTGTGTATTAGTTGTATACAAATGCAAGTAGAATTGTACAACCAATATTTTCATCACTCTACTAACAATAAGGGCACTGCATGCAGGAAAATAAAATCTCTTGTCAATACTGATTTTTTGTATATCCAACCAAAAAGGCTAATACCTTCTCCTTGATAAAGAGCGAAGGATTCATGTGCGAGTGCATGATCTGCAAGTAATTCTGGGAAGAAACCCACGCTTGCTGGTCATGACAAGAAACATAAGGAGACTGAGGCCAATCAAGGGACAATAGTAAATCATCAATGATTTCAAACTTATTTTTTCAAACTTTTTTCTGCAGCAAAAATATGATGTTGCTACAGATGCAAGGTCAGAAAGAAGGCTCCAGTTGCATTCCACATCATATACTCAATATAATTGAGGATCTATCCGATGTTTAGAAGGATTATGCTAAGAAGGTTGGATTTGAAGACCTCTTGTCAACTACTAAAAAAACTAGATCAAATTATCAAACTCATTTGTTAAGTTTCATCAGGTTCCATTCTATATCGTGAAACTTAAGTTTCATTTGTTAAGTTTCATCAGGTTGCACGAAATAAGCTTCATGGTGTTTCATAATTTAATCCAGTTTTTTTGGAAGGTGTAATGACTAAGTTTCATTAAGTTCATCAGGTTTCATGAGTTTTCAAAGAGATTCAGTGCTAAATTCTATGATGTTTCATTAATACGTTTCATGAGGTTTCATCACATAGTTTCACGTTTAAATTTACAGTTTCATCAAGTATTTGATAGTTTTTACGACTATGTTTTAGTAGATTTCATGTTTAAGTTTTTCAAGGTTTCATGAGTTTACGGTTAAGTTTCACAACGTTTTACAAATAAGTTTAATGAGTTTTCACGAAATAAGTTTTACGATATTTCATAAGTTACAGTAGGTTCAAGTATCATACCTTTTCACAAATAAGATTCATGACGTTCTACAAACGTTTCATTAATACATTTCGTGAGGTTTCATTACATAGTTTTACGTCTAAGTTTGCACTTTCATCAGGTATTGATAGTCTGTATGACTATGTTTCAGTAGGTTTCATATTTCAGGGCTAAATTTCACAGCGTTTCATAAATAACTTTCACGAAGCTTCATAGTGTTTCATCCAGATATACAAACCCTGTGAAACCCGCTTGATTTTTTTGAATATTTTTGCGAATCTCATGAAAAGTCATATGAAACTGGTTTTCATTTTTTTCCCTGTAACTTGTGAAACTTGCATGAACTTTATTGAAACTTTACTTTGATTTTATTTCTAAAACTTGCTGTTGAAACTTGAAGTTTGTTTTTAAAACACCGTGAAACTTGCATAAACTTTTTGTTGAAACTTACCACAGACTTTAATTTGTTTTTGAAACTTGTAACTTGTTTGAAACACCATGAAGCGTGCATGAATTTTGTTGAAAGTTACTAAATTTTTGAATTTGCCTTCGAAACTTGCCGTTGAAATTTGCTAAGTTTCACAATGTTTCACATATAAGTTTTTGAAGTTTCACGAAATAAGTTTCACGATGTTTCATAAGTTATAATAGGTTCAACTATCATAACTTTTTATGGATAAGTTTCATGACGTTCCACAGATATTTCATTAATACGTTTCGTGAGATTTTATCACATAATTTCATCTCTAGTTTATAGTTTCATCAGGTATTGATAATCTGTACGACTATATTTTTAGTAGGTTTCATATTTCAGGGCTAAGTTTCACAACATTTTACAGATAAGTTTCACGGGGCTTCATAGTGTTTCATCTAGATATGCAGATCCTGTGAAACCCGCTTGATTTTTTTTGAATATTTTAATAAATCTTATGAAAACTCATATGAAACTGGTTTTCACACGAGCAGCAGCTGCAGCGCGGTGTCTTTCTTGAACATTGCCACGTTCTCGTTCGTTGTCATGTACCCCGCAGCTCAAGAACGTCGACACTGTCGTAGATCTAGACGTTCAGGGCTTTGCTCCAAAGCGTCCGCCTTGCGCCCGGCAACGCGTAGACGTATGTCGCAATGGCGACAACGCCAAGGACGTGCACCAGAGGATGGTGAGGACTAAGTAGAACAGCAAGTGTAGAGATATGGTTTGTTCAATCGTATCTAATCATACGGCTAGTTACTATTCCGTCAGATGAGGAAGTGATGTGATGCTGCACTCGAAACAGAAATCACCCGTGTACACAATCTTGCGAGAAGTATTGAGCACATTTGTCATAGAAAGCTGGGCTCAACCGAACAGTCTGTACGGTGGGCTCTACTCTTCATGTGAAGGGTACAACTAAATCTTCTGTGGATATCGCTCAAATGTCGATTAAGATTCGCAGTTATTAAAGAGGGGGTTCACAGCCACAGGCCAGCCCCGTAGGCCAAAAAGTTTGTCCTGTTTAGTTCAGCGAGACAAAGGCAACGACTCAACCGATGTAGTCCCTGCAGGTGGGCTCTAAGCACGCTAAGTACACAAGTGGACCCACATGTCACAGGGGTGTCTCCAACACGCTCCTGTTTAAAGAAGTGGACATAGCAGTCGGTGATGTCCCTTCCAAAATCGCCTCACGTTTTCCGGTTCGCCTCAGTCACACGGTCACACCATCCTCCTCTCCCCTTCTCTCTCTATCCCTCTCATGGCGTCCCTCTTTAGGGCTCGCCGCCGGCGATCACCGGAGGATGACGGTCAGGACGACAGATCCGGGTCCGGACGGATCACCCGCCGCCGCATCTCGCCGGAGGAGGACGCGCTGTTGCCCGCCGAGGCTACGGCGGGTTTGGGGAGTAGCCCCGGGTGGCTCTCTAACTTTGTCTCCGGAGCGAGGAGGGTGCTCTCCACCGTTTTGTTCTCCTCGCCCGAGGAGGCGGCCTCCGGGGAGGAGCAGGAGGACGGCGAAGAAGGCAACGGCTTGAGCTCCGGTGAGTTGCTTCACCCTCCTCTCTCCCACTTTCTCGGCCTCTCGCCCTCTCCATGGCTCGCGTTAGTGAGCTCGCTCGTCTACTTGACCGTACTAGTAGTGGCGGTGGTTTCTTGCGCAAGTTGGTGCTGTGCTACGGCTTCGGTGACGACCTAGGGTTTTGATACGGCTTTCTCAAATTAGAGTAGGAGCTTTCGAATTTTGCTAATTCGTGGTTACCGTTGGTGGAAGGGTGGGTGCTGAAGTTTCGAGTGTGTGAGATTGTGGTAGAGTAAGGATTTTCTCATATTAGTTGGAATTGGGGATAAACATGGACTAATTCCGAAACATTGAATTGCCAAGTGTTCATTGTGGAATTGGAATATTGAGTCGATTTAGGGGGTTCCACTGTGTTCGAGCTGACTTGTTGTATTTAACAATTGATGTTGAGCATTATCACTGTCGGGAGCCTTAATTTCATGATTATTTTTTCAGAACGTACCTCATTTGGGAGCTTCAGTTACTTGCATGAAAATTGAGTTCGATGCTACTTTCGTTTTTTTTTTGTTTTGGAATTAGAATATGTGAGCTTCCTGTAGTTAGTTCTGGATTGCTTAGAGAATGTGCTTAATCCTGAGTTCACTAATGGTGGGCAATCTATTAAGTTGATAAACAGAAGTTGGTGGAATACTGGAATGTATATTGCTTCCTTGTAAGCTTGAGCCATTTTACAAGTACTAGACTGCTGCTCCGTTATATATAAGTTTATTCACACATAAAACCTTGTTCTCAATGACATGGGATCATTTTGTCTTTTCTAGACTGTTCAACGTGTCCTCACACTGCTATAATGTGCAGTTCACAACTGCACATTCAGATGGATTATTTGTTAGATAGGTTATTAATGTGTTAATTTGAAATACCTATGCAGATGAAAATGAAGATGCTGATGACATTCATGGAGCAATAGTTTCTTACAGTGAGTCAAAGCTTGCCATTGAGGAAATGGTTATGAAGGAGACATTCTCAAGGTAACTGGAATATATTTTCTTTTATATGTGTGCTAGTATGTGTAGTAGCATTTTTTTTCCTGGACAGCCACTAAGCATTAAAATTTAGTAGTAAATAAATCTAGTTTGTGTCTCAAAACTGTTGCTGATGGTGCCCTCCTAGGTGCATATGACTTAAGTTGAAGCTTGTCGCTGTACGAGTCTAGACAACAAATTTGTAGGCACCCTTAGTCGGCTATGTTAGGGTTAGCAGCACGGCAAAATAATTAGAGATATGATTTAACGTGGAAAAACCCTTGCGGGAAAAAAACAACGGGAAACAATCCACTATAATGCTTCAAAGATTACAAGTACAGGGGGTTGACTTATATAGCAAAAGAGTCCTAGTTGTGGAAGACTGGACTAACAACTATTTGGATATGAGTTATCTCTAACAAACCTCCCCTTAACTCAAAATCTACAACGAAGTTGTTTCCGGAAAACCCTGAAGGGTAATTAAGCACGAAGAATACAAGTGCGTTAAAAGTCCAAAGGACTACTGAACGAGGAAGACTGGAACAGTTAATCCAAACACTTGCAATGCGAAAAAACCACCAAGGGTATGAAAAGACTGGAACAGTCTTATCCAAACGCTTCTCATGAAGCAAGATTGAGCAAACTATCAGTAGGTCGAGAGAAAGACTGGAACAGTCAATCCAACACAGCTATAACAAAGCAGATGAAGAATCTGAGTCTTCAATGATTCATAACCCCAGTAAAGTCTGAGTCTGTGCAATTGACCTCCTGAAACAAACGCTCAATCATCAAATGGCATAAGCCAAGACATCACCTGCGGTGCTGGATAGATAGTGAAGAACTCATATCATGAAATTTTGGTATGCTCCACATGGAACATAAAATTCAGCAAATTGCCTACTGAAAATCCATAATATGGTTGAAACTGTTCAAAAAATGTCAATATGAAGAAAAAATTCTTTTGCCATCAAAGGAGTATAAATTGCAGTAGACCCCTCATATCGAGTAAAGACAACAAAAAGAACGTTGTAGTATCCACGCAGAAACAAACTCCTTCTTGCACTTCAAACCTTCATCTCAAACTAACATTGGAGCAAAACCTTCACTAGAAAAACTTCGAAGAGTATAATGCTACCAACAGGTTGTCATCGAATTCCAAATTAACATTGCCAAAACCTCCATAATGGACAACGTATCCAAACGGTGAATAAAACATCAAGATAATGGTGATGAAACACCAAGTTCCAATAAACGGTGATGAAACATCAAATGCACTTGTCTCCTCAATTGGCATTATTATTTTTTTAATCTCCAAATAGACGATGAAACGTCAAAGAAACCGACGATGAAACGTCGAAGAAAATCTGCCCATGATTAATCGCCAAGAATCCGCCGATGATAAATCGACGACGAAACGTCGAATAAAATCTTCAGTGATAAATTCCGCCTTAATTGCAATGAAATCCGCTAGAATATGCATAAAAGCATTAATTGCAATGAATGAAATTCGCCAATAATATAAGCACAAAAATAATAGATATAATTCCCTCACATCCACATGCGCACTTTCTAGACTTTGGAAGCCGAAACCGAAGCCACGTGACTTAGAAAGGATTCAATTCGCTTGTGAGATTTGTTTGAAATCCGATTGGATGCTTGGTTCTCTCCTGAAGCTTATGCACGTGAGTCCAATAGCGAAAAAAGTGATGGCAAGACTAGCAGTAGCAAGCAACTTCGCGACACAAACAAACAAAGCCTTCACGGCAAGCAACAAGCCAAGTGCGGGAGAACTCCACCAATGCGGGCGTGTGACCGAAAACCAAGTGCTGATCGCGGACGGAAGGTCTGACCCGAAATTGGAGGCGCCATGGCGGCGAAGTCGAGCAGCGTTAGCTGAGGAGCGACGGCGGCGGCGTCGGTGGTGGAACTGGAGCGGCCGAGGCGAACGCCGAGCGGATGGACCAGCGCCGCAGGCCGAGGAAGGCGTGCTGGCGCAACACCGCTGTGAGTCAGCGACGCCTTGTGTGAGCCGGGCGGTGGTGTTGGCGGATGTTTGGGCCGGCAAGTGCGGACTGAAGGCTGAGGTGAGCCGAAGACGGAGTTGGCGGTGGCGGTCGGTGCGGGGGCCGTGCAATGCGGAGGCGCGACGGCAAGGATCCGAGCGGCGGCTGTAGATCGAAAACAAAGATGCCGTGCGAGGGTCGCCGGTGGCAGCAGGTTGATGTGAACCCTTAGCTTTGATACCACTTGTTAGGGATAACAGCACGGCAAAATAATTAGAGATATGATTTAACGTGGAAAAACCCTTGCGGGAAAAAAACCACGGAAAACAATCCACTATAATGCTTAAAAGATTACAAGTACAGGGGGTTTGTCTTATATAGCTAAAGAGTCCTAGTTGTGGAAGACTGGACTGACAACTGTTTGGATAGAAACCAAAAGATATGGTAAGTTGAGATATTGAGTTATCTCCAACAGGCTATGTCAACCCCGGGGATGTGCGTAGGTGGGGAACTGAACGTAAGCGAAATAAAGGAGTCACACAAATGGTATTGCTCAAGTGTGTATTTAAGTACAAGTGGCCTCCCCTCATCCATCTATACGAATCCCTATTTATAGAGTGGGAGACTAGGAAGTACATTTTTGCCCTTCAACGGTTCAACCCTACTATGAACTCGGGGCCATTTTCGCCTATTTTCCCTAGCGGGGCCGTGCTGCGTAAGCCGCCACGTAAAGACCGGGGGAGCCCTTGCCCTCGTGCATGTGTTGTCTTGCCGCTTCATTTCTCTTGGGTGCGCGCGGAGCCAAGCCTCGACGGCGCGCAACGTCTCCGGTCTCAAGACCAGGGGAGTCCTTATCCATGCGCTTTGCTTCATCCCAGCATCACGTTGGTGGTTGCACTCTAGCCTTGCTCCTTGTAGCGCGGGGAGCCTTCCCCAACCCTAGTTAGCTTTGTAAGTTGTCGTTGTCGCCATACACAGGTGGCACAGATCACCACATAGAGTGGTCCTAGGTTCAAGGCTAGGGTGATGTCGCTGATGTTGGTTGCACTGTCCGCGTGCACCTATGCTGTCTCCTTTTTGACTTAGCCATTGACTTGAGGGAGCGCGGGGACCCTCCCCCCAACAAAGCCTTTTTAATGTGTCTTGTGAACTTTTATAATGAATTATAATTGGCAAACTTTTAAATTTGAATCAGAGGAAGGACCAAAGTCATGTTAATGTTGCAACCGGATAAGATAGGCACTCTTCAACTGTAATGCACACTACTTGTTGATGAGATATTTTGATTTTTTATATTGGGTAGATTCATACACTTTAGGCGTTGATTTCTTTCTTTATTTCTTAAATAAGCTTCTTAGGGCATATGGCTTTCCCTTATTAGTTTTTATTTTTGCAGGGATGAATGTGATAAGATGGTAAAGCTAATACAATCACGAGTTACAGATTCTATGCTTTCTGAAGCCTGTGAGTATGGAACACCGAAAGAAATTCCAAGTAGGAATGCAGGCATTGGCCATGGTTTTACAGGAGCTTGGCGTTCCTTGAGTCGCAATATGAATATCCCTGAATCAGTTCCATTCTCTAGTATTGGATCTGGTAGCTTTTCTCCTGGCTCGCCTATCCAAGCATCGCCTGAGCTATGTAATGCAGCAGTTATGGAAGCAAAGAAATGGTTGAAAGAGAAAAAGCAGGAATTAGGTTCAAAGCCTGAAGACCATGGACCTTGCACATTAAACACTGATATGCTTAATTCTGTTAGTATTAACATGTTTCCCTTTCTAATCGTTAGAACCTTTAATTTTTAGGTGATCGGCACAACTGAGTGCTTATTTTGGTTGCTTCGATTGTTGCTTGCCTATATGGGTTGGCATCTCATGCAGGGCTTCGAATCTGACATGGGTTCTCCAGTTGATTTAGCTAAATCATACATGCGGTCATTGCCTCCTTGGCAGTCCCCATTCTTAGATAGTCAGAAGTTTAAAACAACACCCTCCAGTGGAGTACATATTTATGATGATGAAGGAAAGTCCAAAGACTCTCTGTCTTCATCAAAGGTAATGCAAAGTACAAGAACAATGGCAAGTTTATGCTAGGTCATTGATGTAAATGCGGGAATGCATATTTGTGTTCACCTATGTTTTTTAAGGGTGTATTTTTTATTATCTGTTGATTGATGCTTATTCCCTCATAATCTTGATGAACTTCAGACATATTTTTTTTGCATGAGTATGAGTTCTATAGGTACTGTACATTGGTTGTATTGTCCATATTCCATAGTCTTGAGTGAGATATCAAGAAATTGCTTCTGGTCATATTTGATATTTCACACGATAATTGTTTGGACTTGTCTCTTCGAACAAAGTGCTGCGTTTACTTTGTACTGTAGACATCCGTAAAATTTCCGAATAGAAAATTTGACTGAAGTTGATAAAAATTCATGATAATTTTGGAGGAAATTTGTGCAGTTTCTACAAAATTGACCTTTACTGGTTAAATATTGTTTCAACTATACTTGCATTTTCACTTATAACTAAGTGCTTTACTTTGTGAAGGTCACCACCAAGGAAGACTTTTGGGAAAATTTGGAGGGATCTCGAATAGCTCGCATGGGATCAGCTGGAAATTCTCCAGATGCTTCTACATTCAGGCATTATGGTTCTACTTCCAGATTGTTTGAGAATGATACCTCTATATTCTCATCGGGTACTCATGACAAAGTTAGAGAGCCTGTAGAAACTAACAAAGGTGAAACTTCTTTGCACACCCAAGCTTTTCATGACATTGAATCATTAGGTTACATACTTTGGTATTCAGCAACACTACTCATGCTTAGAACCTTTTGGCTGTAAACAATTAATTTGTTGCATATTCTTTAGGTTCTGATGAAGTTGCAGGAGCAGAACCAGCCAATGGGTGCTCCTTACCTATTGCACCAACTAAAGATGGAAACAATGTGAGTAAGCCATGATTTTTTTAATGTATGACATAGTGGCAATATTCATACGTCTGGACTCAGTTTGACATAGCCCAGTGCATTTATTTTCAGTTACCACATAGCAATTGGATTAAACATGTATTAATAGAGGGAGTGATGTACTATGCTCTTAATTTTATATTCTAGCCGATGTGCATATGTACTTATCTTAATACATTGTGAGCTAGATTGTTGTTCTAGTTCTCCTGTTAACATAATAGATGATTAAAATCATTGCCTGTCCTACTTGCATTTCATTTTCTTCAATTTTTAATATAAACCTGCTTGGCTCTGCCCCTCTTGACAATTGGAGATCTGAAAGCTGAAAAGTTGAATCTTCAAATATCTATGCCTATAATTTAGACTTTAGAGACACTGGCGGTGTTTATTACTTTATTTATCTGTAAACACTCCTCCTCGAAACATGTTTTGTAGTATGTTTCACAAATCTCAAGTAACAATTTTTATTTATCAGTGCATTTTTTTAAATTTTAAGGGTGTAGTTGACCCTGTGGGTCCTGCAAAGAATGGCAATGGGAATCTTGTCCAAGAATGCCATGCTGCAACTGAAGTTCATCCTGGTAGACTCGCCTTTTCCTTCACTTTTTTTTTTGTCCTCTGATGACATTCTGCTCAGTTTGCTAACCATGTAGCATGTATTTCTGTATATTAATTACCAAAGTTGTGAATATCCTGGCCTAATATCTTCTTGGGATCGTATGCATGGTGCAGATGAGGTAGCGCAGAGGAATCGTATGTCTCCCACAAGGTCAGCTCTTGCATAAAAAAGACTTACTAATTAACGCATATTTGCTGCACTTGCAACATCAATTTGTAAGCTTAGTTTGTCAGTATCATCAGCGCAAAGCTGCAAAGTACTTTTAATATATGTGCTGCTGTAAATTCTGCACCGTTGTGTACTTTAGCCTGAACATATTTTGAAAAACTGATCTTGCATTTGGTTTCACGGAGATGTTTCCCTACGTTAAGATATAATTCTGGCATTCACTTTGTCATTAAACGTGTAACAATCCAGATACATAGATAAGTTATTTAGTTGTACTAGGTTCTTAAATGTGGACAACTCAGTTCCCTTAGTAACAATTTATTCCCACTACTGTTGGCCAAGAGTTAACCTCACTGATGATGCTAATACGCTTGTATGTTCGATACCAGTAAAGTCTTTCATCACCCTTTATTGTCCTTTATGTTGAAACTTTTTTGCTTTCATGATAATGATAAACTGTCAAATCCTAATTTCCATGATATTCACAAGGAGTCGATAGCATGGATACTTCAAGTCGCTACTCTGGATTATTTTATACTTCACTTGTTTTTGTTGATCCATCCTGAAATACGTGCAGTGTCAGTAATTCGTCAAAATTGCCAAAGATCTCAAGTTATGTGTTGTCCTGTCTCAGTGTTACCAAGGATGCTGCTGACCACAGTGGAGATGTTAAAGCTCCCGCCGCAGAACCAGAAATTCATGAGGAATCACATATGAACTCAGCTTCAGGTTTGTAAGGATATCCCTTGCTGACATAAAGCTTGACCTTTGTTTGTGTATTACTCCATTCATGCATACCGGTGCATTTTCTTCCTTTGTTGAACCAGCTTTATTTTCTCTGGAGTCTGGACCGTGAACTTCCCAACAAATTTTCTCTATTGTGCCAATGATCTGACACAGCTTGAGAATTTTCTGACTTTCAGCATTTTTTTGTGCCACATATTTGTTTACTTCCATTGCAAAATCTAGTCATTTACAGAGTCATCACTTGTTATTAGACTAGGCCAACCTTTAGTGTTTGTTTTTTTCTGCTGAAAATGGTTGACCTCAGGATCATATTAGGTAAAGTCCACAAGTAACTGGCAAGATACCAATGGTAACTGTATTTCTTAGCCAGTGCATTTTATGAGCCAGCCTGTTTATGTCATTGATCAGCAGTTGTAGACTGTTCCTGTCTGAGTTGTTGGCCACCCAGAATTTGCAAAAATGTTATGCAGAGCAATGACAACTTCTAGCTGGCTGGCGACCTCTTTTGGTTATTGTGTAGGCAGCAAGTGACTATTGGTCTTCCAAACATTGGTCAATAATCATGATAATAACTTCCATGTTAGGCACAGGGAAGACATTTACTGTAGCCAAACAGTAGGTGCCAGTTCCTGGGAAGGACCAGGTTTTTCCTAATTGGAGGCAAATCCTATTGAATTAAACATGGTTAGATGCAGTTATGGCTGATTTTGAAAAGTTGACAGAAAAAGGAAACCATCTGTAACTTACGATTTGGTCAAGTTTGGTGAAAATAAGGTTGGTTCCAGCTGAATTGCTTTGGCACCGGTATTAAAACTTCAACCTGCCCTCACACCACGCACACAGGGAGCAACCGGTTTCAAATGAGCTTTGAAACCTTGGCTAGGCTTTTCTTAAGATTGAAGTGCACTGATGACTTGAACAATAATATAAACCACTTTTGGTGGTGCTTGTTTTTGCTAGTCAAAGTGTCTCATCTGGCTAGGAAGTGGCTTCTTTGGTCCAAAGATTCTACCACTGGAGCTAAAGCTGAAATGACCCATATGATCTCTTTTCCCTTGTCTGCTTGCGTTGGCTTACTGGTTGTGGAACTTCTCCAGAGTTGAGAGCAAAGAATGAAGGGCCCCAGATCCAGACCAATTTAAATGGCTCGATAAATAAAGCCTCTGCTAACGGGTAAGATGATCCAAATCTTTTATTTTTCGCCCATAATTTAAAATTTTGAATTTGACATGTGTGGCATTAATTGTGCCTCCTGGTGCTGCAGTCTTCTGGATCAATCAAACGGCAACTCAGGGTTAGAATCCGCTGGCAATGATAATCCCAGCTTCACCAACTCGAGCAGTGCTGCGCCTCCCGCCAGTAACGAGTTCATCGAGTCTACAGCTAATGCTGCAGAGGGTGATTCTATTCAGAACGGTACGAGAGAGAAGTCAGAAGAGCCAGAACAAGGCGCTTCACAACCATCCTATGTTCGGCGACTTCGGAATAGGGTGGTTCGAGGCACTAGAGGAAGAGGAAAGTAGAAGCATTTGCTGCACCATATTGCTGTATACTAATATTAATGTATGATACCTAGGTAAATTAGAGTTAGCATCGATTGGTGGATTTCTGAGATAAGGCATCGTGCACCCACGCTTGTATCCATGTTGTATTGTTGCAGGCTTCACAATGACCACGTTTCACGGTTTAGTTGTGATTACTAGGATCAATAGATGCTATGTTTCCGTTTCAGTGTTAACTGTCAAAAGCTTATGGGTAGTTTGTGCGGATGGAAGAACAATTGGTTGATTGTATTGTAGCAGTAACAGGTAGTTAGTGTTCTAGCCATCTAGGCGCTTTCAGTGACCAACTTGTGCATCTTGCAGTCGGCAGACGCTGAGACCTGTGGTGATGTAACCATTATTTTGTGCTTCAGATGTTCTGTTCATTGCATGAATTGTTCTTTAGATCTATCTAGCCGCTGACGCGTGCCATGTTCATGGGAGATGCTTCACTGTCGCATGTGCAAGCCATTTTGCTCTGTAGAGGGCGACTTTGTACGGGTCAGACAAATTTTGTGCTCGGATGATGCTCAGATATAGAGTAACCGATTGCCCCTCCTGAAGTTTCGTTTGTGACGTCTTGCCATCTATCCCCTTGACTGCTCAAGGCGGTGAAGACAGTTCAATCGGTTCGACCGGGGTTATAACACGAAAGATACATATCTGATAGACCATGCGTCACATCATCTCTACTGCTAATCCATCTATACATCATCCTCGGAATATAAATTGTATAGATTTTGGAATATAAATTGTATAGATTTTAAAGCAAATGAATCTTAGTTACTTTTACCCTTCATTCATATTTTAATAGTTATGCACTTTTAAATAGTGATGTGTAAAATCACCTCCCGTGCAGGGTTCACAAAATGGATGATTTTCGCGTGTATCGAGGTGGCTCGGTAATAAAAACCGCTCGATAAATCGGTCAAGTTCAAATTCAAATTTTTTGGAAAATTTAACAAAATGTGTTAATTTTTTTTGTGAGGTCCGAAGGCAATGATAATGATTCTGTAAAATTTACAGTTCATTATCAGACCTGTGTATTTTTAAAAAATTCTGACAGTACTACTGTTTTTATATATGCTTGTCTGTTTTTGAGTTTCTAGGGGCACTAATGAAGTCTAATATTTCTGAAAACCGCTCGGTAAACCGGTCAAGTTCAAATTCAAATTCAATTTTTTTGAAAAAATTAACAAAATGTGTTAAAAATTTTGTGAGGTCCGAAGGCAATGATAATGATTCTGTAAAATTTACAGTTCATTATCAGACCTGTTTATTTTTTAAAAATTCTAACAGTACTACTGTTTTTATATATGCTTTTCTGTTTTTGAGTTTCTAGGGGCACTAATGAAGTCTAATATTTCTGAAATTTTTTGTGTGAGGTTCTACGAATTTTAATGATTATGTAAAATTTTCATATGATTATTAGACCTATGTATTTTTTTTAAATTCTGATAGTGCTACTGTCTTTGTATATGCTCTTCTGGTTTTGATTTTCTAGGGGTACTAAATGAAGTCTAATATTTCTGAAAATTTTACCAATTAAAATTTCAGAGCATGAGAAAGCTTGTAAATTTTTATAAAAATCTAACAGTGTCTCTATTCCTTTTCATTAATTTCTATTTTTTACTTTCCAGAAGCACTAAATGAATTAAAAAATTGTTGAAATTTCTCTGAGGTATTTTATAGATTAATTGGGATTTATTCAGATTTTTTTATTTTTTTACAAATTTTCTTTGAGTGTGCCCAAAATTGAAAAAAAAATCACTTAAAAATCGGTGAAATGGGTCCATTTTTTATTTATTTTTTGACGAAGTTTGACCGCTAATTTCAAAAAAATTGACTTCAAACTTGTTCAATTTCTACTAGTTTTTGAGCGGTTTTCGCCCATTCGAAAATCGGTTTTCGTTTGAAAATCGATGAACTGATTTTGCGAACCTGCTCCTATGGTTTCGCAAGGAAAGATAAAAAGACTATAGTCAGATACCAGACATGCTAGACGACAAAGCCCAACCCAATTTCACATCATGACCCAAATCAAGAGCCCTTATCCTAAAAGATCCTCGTTCCCCTTCCTGTTGCATACACGGCACGATCCCAGGAAGGGTCCCGGGTGCAATGCATTGCTCCTCCATTTCTTCAGCACTTTCTAATGGCTAATGCAGTGTACTACTGCCTAACAAAACTACACAAAAGACAAGGAAACATCTTGCGATTAATCTAGCTAGTCACCTAAATTACCGAACTCGAACAAGCAGAGGAGTGCACTATTTCTACAGAGCCGTAATACGTGAGCTCCTTGATCATCTCCTCGATGTACTCCTCGCCCTCGCCGCCGCCGCCGCCGTCTCCAGGGTCACCTTTCAACTCGTCTCGGCGGAAGTTGCCTCCCGTTGTTGCCGCTTTTGCCTCTCCTTGCACCGGTGGCGGCGCCATGCAGCATTTCTCCAGCTTGGCGCGCAGGGTCGGGGAGAGGCTGCCGCCCGAGCCGCCGTTTAGAGGGAAGTTGGTGCGCGCCGTGGGCCCGCTCATCAGCCGCGCCGCCTCGTCGTAGGCCTGTGCCGCGTCCTCCGCAGTGCCGTACGTGCCGAGCCAGATCCTCGTCTTCCTACACCACCAGAAACACAAGAACACGCACACACACACATCCAATCAGAATATGGATCGTGTATACATGTGCGTACATACATCTTCGCATGCATGACAGATTTAAAGCTGCACCATCAGAGCAAAGGTGCCTGCATAAAGTTATTGCGGCAGAGGTAGAAAGATCTTTCTGACTGAGCATGACTGAAGTTTGTACACATAGGTCGTACATGAGTGGGTGACGGATCTCGGATACCCAGGAGCCCCAGTGCCGCTGCCTCACGCCTCTGTATTTTTGCAGCTTTGGCATGGCGATATAGGGGCTAGTGGAAGCAGGTCACTTGATGGCAGATATGCCTGATCAGGCGTTGCAGACGCCTATATATGGCGCAGAGGTGGAGGCTGCAAGAGATAGATTAGATGGATGGATCATGGATAGACGTGATTCCTTCTCGTGATGCTTGCTACCTTTGCGAGATATACTACCATCACCATGTGATATTGATCATCTATATATAATGATCAGGTAACGCATCTATATATAAAGATCAGGCAACACATATTAACACAGGGTGACGACCACACAGGCAGGCTTGAATTGCAGATAGAGTAAGGTCAGCAGCAGTCACGGGGGAGCCCACCACGCAATCTTGGTGCATGCACAGTTGCCCAACACTGCCAGCTGCTATGATCACTGCCATGTTGGAACATCCGGACGGCCATTGATCCATGGATGATAGATGTGTGTCAAGCTCTCTGCTGTTTGACGAGGCCCAACGACCAGAGATGATGGTACGAACGGAGCACACGTGTCGACAAGCTATAGAGGCTAAGTATAGGGTTGAAAACGAAAACTGAATTTCCGGCAGTTCCGAGCATTTTTCGGAAACGAAAATGGAAAATGTGGGTACGAAAACGGAAACAGAAATTTTGTGCCGGAAATGGAAACGGGAGAGCCAGTTTTGACGGAAACGGAGATTCCGTATAAATGAAAATGGAAATTTCGTTTTCTAATTTAAATAATACCAGAAATATATATTGCTTTATAGAAAATATCGAATAGAGTTCAAAAATCCTCAAAAATATTTTATAACATTTTGAACTTAGAAAAATTATTTCCAGCGGGATTTTTTTCTAAAATAAATTATTTATTTAAATAAGAAAATAGCAAAAATCATTAATTAAATGCAAAAAAATTCAGAAAACAATTCATAAAATCCGAATTAAATGCTCAATTAAATAATTTGCAAATTTTTATAACATTGGGAACATACTTGGATGGAATTTTTCGCTTTCGTTTCTATATCCGCTCCATTTCATTCCGCTTCTGTTTCCGTCACTATCCGTTTCCGGGGTTTTCAATTTTGTTTCCGTTATCGGTAACAAATGTGGAAATAGAAACTGTCGATGTTCAAGACCTAGAGTATCTTAATCGAGCTTATGAAAATAATATGATTGTGGGCTTTTAGTAAACAAGATGATAGAAATGATATATAAGGATTGCTTTTTTATTAGCCAAGCAGCTCAACGGAGTACACAAATTTACAAAATTTGAGGATTACGATTATAATTGCATATCTCAATTACTTATTCTGGTTGCGAATATCCTTAACAGCATGGATCAGATCCCTATTTATATCAGTTGAAGAGGTGGCAGTTGATCTCCAATAAACGTCATGGAACCAAGATGTGTCTTCCTGCCAAACGGTGTTTTCTTGCTAAAGGGTGCCTTTCCCAGGGATAACTTCCAGGTAGTTGTGCGTATCTGTTAGACAACTGTCTGCACGAAGACATGTGCGGCTATAACCACTTATCCCCGACCAGTTCTCTGATCGGGATGGCTATTTCACTGGTCGGGGCGACCAGTGTAAAGTAATGCTATGGAGCGTTTAAACTGAACTGGTCCGAGGTTTGACCGTCCAAACAAGTATAGGTTTCGTTCTATATTATGGGCCATTAATGTTGTGGACCCATTTAATAGAGTATGGTTTTTTTATCCATTGAGGGCCTAGATGGAAAATAGGCTTTTAATCCTCGTTAGAAACAAAACATCCATTTACCGACCGTTTTCCTTTCGTTTTCATCCTTAGCTAAGTACATCCTTAGTTGGATGTGTGCAGTGGCGTGACGGAGCCATAAAATTTTAGAAGCTTTGGCAAGTTTAACTATGGCAAAGGCTTGCCTAGGAAGACACGATCTCTATAGCGCTTGACAGCGTTTGAACTACACTAAAGTTCCACTACTCATTGCTGGTAAATCCGAACAGTCATCTATCTTGTCCGAGAGGTGGCTCCGCCCTTTGAACTGTGGACTGGGAATCGGTCCTAGGCATAGGCCATTGACAGTTTTTCACTGTCGCATGGGGTAACCTGGAATCTTTTAGCTTCGATGGCGGTACTGGGCCCTACTTGCACGTAGTCTTTGTTGGAATGCGTTGCAAGGCCATGTTGTCTTATACAAGTCATCCATGTTTCAGCCAAAACAGAATTCCTCACCCATCAAACAGATGTTTTCAACAGAACAACAGATCCCCAATGATGGAACTGTTGGGAAACCTCATGGCCTATAGAAGGCTCATGTTGGTCCCTTAGCCGAAATCATAGACGACTACTATATAAGGAAGAGGGGTCCCCCCTATGTACAAGCAACCATAAAGCAATAAAGAATTCAGTCGTCGCTCTCTCTATACCTGTGTCTCTCTCTCTCTGTTCTCCAATTTAGATCTGTCAGGGAACCTCGGACTATTCGATAGCGAGGTTCCTTAACACGTTATCAGCACGAAGCTCTACCGACGAACAGATTGAAAAGGTGAGAAAAGGTGGGAATTAGCGATTGAATCTAATCGGTTCTTTTTCTATGCATGCATCTATCCTATGCATCCGGTATCGTTCGTCTTGTGGCATGAAGCTACACGACGATAGCTCGAAGCTACAATATTTTGATCTTGCAGATCAAGATAGTGGTGCGTTGGTACTGTTCATACATGAAAAAAAAGCGTTGGCTTGTGCGCGCCAATGCGCTTGCAGCGCGTCGCCGCCACTGCGGCCGTCGCCGTCGGCCCGTTCGCGCCACCGCGCTCGCGTAGCGCCGTCACCTGGCCGCCGCCGCCGTCGCGCACCGCCTCGACCCTCGGCCGGCCGCGCCTCGGCCCGTCGCCATGGCGTCGCCGACACCGCCCGGCTCCCCGCCGAAGCCGCACGCGCCGCGCCGGCCTCCTCGCGCCGACGCGGCCGCGCCTCCCGGCTCGGCTGCGGCCGCCGCCAACTGGCTCGACACGTAGCCCGCCGCCACGCGTCCACGGCCCGGCCATCCTCGCGCGCGCGCCGCCGCGAGCGCGCCGGCGACTCTCGCTTCCCGTCGCGCCGCCGACGCAGCTGCTCGTCGCCGCGCGTCGCCGCGCCGGACGCTGCGCACGCGCCGGCGCCACCGTCGGCGCCTCGGCCTTTTGGCGCCGCGCACGGCGCGCCCGACGAACCGGCGTCTCCTCCTAACGCAGCGCACACAATGAGCAGCGCGCGTCGCCCGGCCCCGTAGCTCCGCCCACCGTCGTCGCTCGCCGCGCCGGCCAAGCCACTCCGCGCCGCGCGCGCGCCGAGGCCCTCGCCACCGCCCGGCCCGGCCGTTCCGCGCGGCCGCCAGCGCCCGGCTACTCCGCGCCTCGCGCCGCCTCCTAGCCGCCTGCGTGCGTGGAAGAAGAAGTGAAGGGCGACGGCTTGTACGCGGAAGCGAAGAGGAGAAAGAGGCAGCGCGCACGGGAAAAAGAAAAAAAAACACCGACGGCAGGGCTGCGGCGGCTAGGGGAAACCCTAGCCGCGCGCGCATATGGGCTGGGAAAGGGCAAGGCCCAGTGGCCGTTGCAGCCGAAGAGAAAAAAAAAGAAAAAGAAAGGAAAGAAAGGAAAAGAAAGAAAAAAGGAGGAAACTAGCAGAAAATATTTTGAAAAATTGCCAGAAATTCCAGAAAATTATTTGGCTCTATTTTTCTTTTTTCTAGCTTTATTTCTCTGTTTTATGAATATTCTTTATGAAATTTGAAGTTATTGCTTTATTTTATATACTGCAATGCATTTATTTTCTGAACTTTATGCTTTTTGCAACCATTTTCTATTAGATTACACGCAGTAATCTAATGTTGGAATTTTGAAATCATGTAGATGTCCGGCATCGTGAATCGTGAGTTTGAAGAACTGGCCTCGCACGGTCAGAACTATCTCACTTGGGCATCGGACGTGAAGATCGTTCTTGGGGGCAAGAAGCTCCGCATCGCGATTGGTCTAGGGTCCTCGCGGGGCCTTGAAACCTACCGCCGAAAGCGAGCGATCAAGCCCTGCACTTCCTCAGGCACCACCTCTCAGCCACTCTGAAGAATGAATATATGGCTGAGAAGAGTGCACTTGAGCTTTGGACTGCACTTCAGAAGCGGTTCGAGAAGCTCAAGTACACCATCTTGCCCCAAGCGCAGCAAGATTGGGTCCGCCTGAGGTTTGCAGACTACAGAACAGTGACCGAGTACAATTCTACCTTGCACAGAATTTGTACTAATCTCTCCCTATGTGGCAAGATGAGGAGAAGATTGAGAAAACTCTCTCTACCTTCCACCCAAATGCTATCCAGAGTGCACGCAGCTATCGTCAGGACGCATACAAGGAGTATAGCGAACTAATTGATGTAATGCAAGTTGCGGAATCGCAAGACGATGTTCTACGCAAGAATTATGTCTCACAGCCACCTGGAAGGGGCACTGGCACAGAAGTCAATGCCAATAGCTATAAGGTGAGAAAGCCCATTCATGGAAAGAAGGGCAAACAGGGTGAAAAAGAGAAGTTTCAGGCCAAGGGAAAGTCCAAAGCCCGTTAATGCATGAATCGCATTATATTTTTTTAGATTATGGTTGTTAGCATTTTTCTTTTAAATAATGAATTGTAAGCTCTAGAAGAGCATACTTCTCTCATGAATAAATATGCAATTTATTCTTTATTTCAGTATTCTTTCATTTACAAGCAATATTTGAATTATTTTGCCTCTGTTTGATTGGGATTATATTTCTTTTATCTAGAAATCGTGTAGCGCCCAAATGGAAGAGATATGCATTGTTGATAGTGGCACAACAAATACCATCTTAAGAGAGTCTAAATACTTCCAGTCGATCACGAAGAACGCTGGAAAGATTACTACGATCGCAGGAAGCGATTCATATGTAATAGGCTCAGGAAGAGCCACTATTATATTACCTATGGGTACAACTTTGGTAATTGAAGAAGCCCTTTTGTACCCTGAATCAACGCGCACTCTCTTAAGCTTCAAAGACATCCACGCCAATGGGTTTCATGTAGAAACCAATGAAGAAAATGGCAAAGAATACTTGTGCATTGTGAAGCACGCGGTTTGTGGAAAAATGGTATTAGAAAAATGTCCCTCATATGAATCTGGGTTGTACTACACGAATATTCATGCACCCGAAGTGTATACTTCCTTGAAGACTGTTTTTAGAAGCTCTGAGTTATTTTCTTTATGGCATGGTAGATTAGGTCATCCTGGTCTTAGAATGATGAGGAATATAATGAACAACTCACAAGGTCATGGCATTAATGTTAAAAATTTCTCAAATCATGAAGATTTTGTGTGCCCCGCATGTGCCACCGGGAAATTAATAACTAGACCATCTGTCATGAAAGTGCAAAGTGAAATTCCTGCATTCCTGGAATGCATCCAGGGGATATTTGCAGCCCGATTCAGCCCTTGTCAGGACCATTTCGGTACTTTATGGTGCTCATTGATGCTTCCTCGAAATGGTCGCATGTATGCTTATTATCAACAAGAAACCATGCTTTTGCAAAGCTGATCTCGCAGATCATAAGAATTAAGAATACTTTCCCTGATCATCGCGTGAAGTGCATTAGAATGTACAACGCCGGAGAATTTACTTCAAAGGCATTTAATGATTATTGCCTTTATATGAGGATAGCGATTGAGCACTCCGTCTGCATGCGTCCATACGCGAGAATGGACTAGCTGAAGCACTAATAAAAAGGATTAAGTTCATTGCCAGACCGCTTTTGCAGAGTTGTAAATTGCCCAACACTTGTTGGGGACACGCAGTCCTGCACGCAGCAGCTCTCATCAATATCAGACCTTCGGCCTACAACATTCATTCTCCTATGCAGCTTGTGCACGGGATCGTCCTGAAGATCTCCCATCTTCGGAAATTTGGGTGTATGGTATATGTACCTATACCACCCACTCAGCGGACTGCAATGGGCCTTCTCCGCAAGTCTGGGATATACGTTGGTTATGAGAGTGCATCCATAATCAGGTATTTGGAACCCATATTGGAGACTTGCATCTGACCGATTCATTGTTGTATCTTTGGCGAGGACCGTTTCCGTCATTAGGGAGAAATCAACCTTTGGATGAAAAATGCCGGAAATCATATGGCATTCCATGGGATCCCGCTTTACGACCCTTGCACTAATGAAGCAAATCAAGAAGTCGAAGATAATTGATTTGCAAAATTTAGCAAATGAAGCTGCTGATCATTTTGTGATCGAAGGCGTGGTTAAGTCGCATGTACCCGCAAGGAATGCACCAGAGAGGATGGAAATACCAAAGAAAATAGAAGGTATCCCTCATCCTGTTCAGAGGCCTCAAAGAAAAAGAACAGGAAATCTTGCTCCTCAAACCCAAAGTACCCGGAGACGTCTGGAGAAAACTGGGCGAGAGGACTTACCACAACCAATCACGAAAATACCCTAAGGAAAGAAGGGGAGCCAGTTGAGGCCTGGCACTAGAAAGAAGCCAACAGGAAAGGCAATTCAGACTTGAATCTTTCACTGCAGGAAGCCACCGAAAATAATGTGTGTGTGCACATAGGCGATAAAAAGCTAAAGGAACTTGCTCCTGCAATAGGGAATAGCAGCGAAGAGCAAGTAGAAGTGCATGAAGCACCCTATGAAGAAATGGCCATAAACTTTGTAATAACAAGAGAATCCCTGAATAGAGCAACAGCCAATATCGATGCATACTTTGCAAAGAA
Source organism: Otatea glauca (assembly GCA_036346275.1). Lineage (NCBI taxonomy): Eukaryota > Viridiplantae > Streptophyta > Magnoliopsida > Poales > Poaceae > Otatea > Otatea glauca. Next base: position 4,174,444 of record CM070718.1, on the reverse strand, counting down.
GATTGCTTCGATCATTGATCATGATCCCGAGCCTGTATCTCTCGCAGAGTGCAAGAAAAGGCTAGATTGGGAAGAATGGAAAAAGGCAATCACTGCGAGTTAGTCTCTACGAACAAGAGAGAGGTGTTTGGGCCCGTATGCGCACACCTCCCCATATAAACCACTGTAAGTCACAAATGGGTCTTTGTTCGAAGAGGAATGAAAACAACAAAGTTGTAAGGTACAAGGCAAGGCTTGTAGCTCAAGGTTTCACTCAGCATACAGGTTGATTATGAAGAAACCTATTATCCGGTCATGGGAGGAATTACCTTTAGATATTTGATCTCAATGGCGATCAACTTGAAGTTGAGAATGAAGCTAATGGATGTTGTCACAAGATATTTGTATGAAAACTTTGATTGGAGATATACATGAAAGTACGGAAGAATTCCTATCCGAACCAAGATGGAGCAAATAGTGTGAAATTAGAGAAATCACTATATGGGCTAAAGCAGTCAGGAAGAATGTGGTACAATCGCTTGACTAACTTTCTCTGCAAGAAAGGCTACACAAACAGCGAAGATTGTCTATGTGTGTTTATACAGCGATCCCCGAATGGATTCTGTATAATCTCCATCTATGTAGATGACTTGAACATCATTAGGACGGATGAAGAAATTGAAGAAGCATGCTCATACTTGAAGTCTGAGTTTGAAATGAAGTACTTGGGTAAAACCAAGTTTTGTTTAGGCTTGCAGCTTGAGCATGTCAAAGGAGGAATCTTGGTACATCAATCAACTTACACGCAGAAAGTGTTGGAGTGGTTTGGCTTTGAAAAGGCATATCCTACGAAGACTCTAATGGTCGGAAGGTCACTCCAAGCAGACCTAGACCCATACAGACCAAGAGAAGAGGGGGAGGAAGTCCTGGGAGCAGAATTCCCATATATGAGTGCAGTTGGAGCGCTCATGTACCTTGCGAATAGCACCAGACCGGACATTGCGTTATTGTGAATTTGCTAGCTTCGATGCAGTCGAGAACCCACCAAAAAGCATTGGAAAGGGATCAATGACATCTTCCGTTACCTTCAAGGAAGCAAAGACCTCGGTCTGTTTTTCAGAAGAAACAATGAATTGAATTTGGTTGGCTACGCCGATGCTGGGTACTTATCAGACCCGCATATGGCAAGTTCCAAACTGGCTATATTTTCCTATGTGGAGGAACATCAATTTCTTGGAAGTCGTCTAAGCAGACTCTCGTCTCGACATCGACAAACCACTCGGAAATCATCGCTTTGTATGAAGCATCTCGTGAATGTGCATGGCTCCGAAGAATGGTTCACCACATCCAGAAGTCATGTGGTTTGAACATTGAGCAAACTCCCACGATCATCTATGAAGATAATGCAGCTTGTGTTGCTCAAGCACAGATGGGTTATGTGAAGAGCAATCTCACGAAGCATATCAACCCCAAGTTCTTCTATGCTCACGAATTGCATAAGATGAACGAGATCAAGATATTGCATACTAAGTCATATGAAAATCTTGCAGATTTGTTCACTAAATCACTCCCAACATCTACTTTTGAAAGGTGCGTAAAAGGGATTGGGATGATGAGACTTAGAGAAGTGCAGATTTCAGAGGGAGATATTTCACATACTCTCACATGAATCTCGAACATGAATTATGAATACCCAATATGAATCTCGAAGATTAGCGATTGAAGTTTGGGTGAATTGTACTCTTTTTCCTTAGCAAGTTTTTCATAAAGTTTTCTTGCATAAGGTTTTAACGAGGCAATTCGTGCAACATAGTAAGCGTATGCTATGTACTCTTTCTCCAAGTATTTTTCCCACTGAGTTTTTCTGGAGTTTTAATGAGGCATATACATCTCGTGGCAAAAGGCCCAAGGGGGAGTGTTGGGAAACCTCATGGCCTATAGAAGGCCCATGTTAGTCCCTTAGCCGAAACCCTAGACGACTACTATATAAGGAGGAGGGGGTCCCCCCTATGTACAAGCAACTACAAAGCAATAAAGAATTCAGTCGTCGCTCTCCCTATACATGTGTCTCTCTCTGTTCTTCAATTTAGATCTGTCAAGGAACCTCGGACTATTCGATAGCGAGGTTCCTTAACATGAACAATGAAAACATGAACCGCCAAAATTCCACAAACCAGGTATTGCTTCATTTGCAGGGCTCTCAAAACTGAAACTGGTGTTACCAATCTTCACTGGCAAATTCGACTGATTACTGCCTTACTGGTGTGTGCATGTCTGTGTGTGTGTTCAAGATTGGTCCTTTTCTCTGTCAAGTCCTCCTCAGCAGTCGGCACTCGGCACACGGTTTATGTAAAACCAGGTCTTGTTTATTTTGCAATCAACAACATCATTCACCAGTCACCACGCATGTGCTGATAATTGCATCGTTATCGATGTCGTCGCGAGCCATGGTACCAGATAGATTAGACGGTCGCCATCAGCCACGCGTCGAGCGCCGTGAACGGGGGCCAGGTGCAGTGGTACTTGCCACTTTCATCTCAGGGCGGGGGATTGCCATCGGCGAGGAGGAGCTCGGCACGGCAGGGAAACGTGTTTGCGGTCCGGGGCCACGCCGTGGTCTCCATGGGATGTTCGGCGTTCAGGGGAAAAGTGGGGTCGCCGTCACGTTCGGCACCACGGCCATCGCGCTCGCGCGCAAAAAGGCCTCTTGTTTTTATTGGGTTCCTGCAATGCATCCTCAGGATTCTGTGTCGGGTACGCAAGATACGCTCCCCGGCCGGACAAAAACTCGAGTTTGTTTGGCATCTCGATCGCCGGATGCATGCACTGCTCCGATTCCTTCCTAGTGCGTGTGAATCGCTCGATCGAATGCACGCAGATGCAAAACATCCTTCTCGTCGGTTATTGCTCTCGGTCGGATCGATGCCAATTAAGTTTGAAAGTTCAGCTGGGTCGTGAGCAGTAACCAGGGTTCGTGTTCCATCGTCGAACACACGCTTACATACATGCATCGATCAGCCATCAGGACCGGGTCATCGGCTTCGTTAGCTAGGTTCTCAGGCCCGAGAGCCGGTCTAACCTGGCAGCCATGACATGCGTGGAACTGGATGGAACATATGGGGTGTACGAGCGAGCGAGTGCCATGGGGAGCAGAATATGGGTTCATATGGGCAGCCATTTGACGTCGCAACGTCCGCGGCCAGGTTAGTGGACATGAGCAGATGGAGGCTCAGCAACGGACTGGACGGAGGACCCTCATGCCGCTGTCAGGTTGGTGTCGCCTCGCCTTGCGGGCGTTTGTCCACGTTTTTGTAGAATTCGAGGGTAAACAACAAGCAGCTAAGCCCACGTATCGTCGTCATCTCATCACATTTCACACAGGCCCTTAGAGCCTGATCTGACCGTGCCATTTCCCGATCCTCATGTCACCCGTTGGTGTGTAGCTAACTGATCAGTTTGGAGATATCAAGTGGCGCATTCAATTCGCCTGAGCTGTATTCGTGGGCATCAACCCTTGGCTAGATGCAGCCATGTGATCAGGTTTCGCCGGCCGGCACGCAGGCAATGCATTCGTCAACATCTTATCCGAAAGCCATGAATTCGTCTGATCAAAACTAAGGTTGGATGGTGCGTGACGTCGTGAGCAAACAATTTCGTCGAATTCTTCCATCGGCACCTGACTGAACGTGAGGCTGCTGCTGGTGCTGTCAGTTCATCATCCAGGATATAGCTAACGCGACCGGGACTCAATATCGTTCTTAATTTTTGGATCCTAACTAGTACTCCATTCGTTCAAGTTTATAAGAGTATTTTTTAATAGTTTTATTCGTAATTATAAGATGTATTTCATGTTTCAATGCAAAAATTAGTGTGATGTTCTCTTTATACCCCTAATAAATATCCAAATTTACTTGATAGTATCTACATGTATACATCAAATATAGTACTTAGAGATAATAATTAGGAGTAGTCTAGCCATTTCAATATCTCCTTGGTCTAAGAGAAAATACACATTATAAATTTGGACGAAAGGAGTATTAATCTTTCAAGAGTCTTTACCAACTTTTGGAACCTCTGGTCGTCATTATAAGCACAACAAAACCCTTCCACACAACAATCTGATCGGTATGGGCACCAGTTTGCTGTAAGGTCTTCTTCTGGTTTGCATAGCAAAATCAGCTATGGATAGCGCAGCGTTTGTAGCTCAGGGGTTGGCCAAATCGATCGATATTTCTGCCACATGTGCTGTCGGAACCTAGAAACGGTTGTCCACCTGTTCCTAGACTGCCCTCAGGTCCGACGTATGTGGTCCTCCGTTGCACATTGGATTCGCGTACCGTCCCTCCAACCGAATCAATAGGAGTTAGCCATCACCGCACCTTGGCCAGTGGAACCTTAGCCGCATTGCCGCCCACACCTCCTCTAACAAAGGTGTTAAAACCATCATTATCCTAACATGTTGGCAATGGTGAAAGGAGCGAAACAATCGAATCCTTCAAAGGAGATGGGCAACTCATGAACAGATCTTTCAATCTATCAAAGATGAGGCTGCGAATTGGACTTCGGCGGGAGCAACACATCTAGGCAAACTCATACAGAGGCAGCCTTAGAGCCTTGTTTTCTTGTTTTTTTTTCCTCTTTTCCAATTTCCCCGAACCTCTTTTCCTTCTTTCGGGTGCAATCTCCGCACTTTGTATCTGTACTCCTTCCACCTTCTATTAATTCAATCACGGCTTTTGCCGTTTTCAAAAAACTTTTGGAACCCCTTGTACTAGCTGATTGAATATTTTGGTACCTCGTGAGAATGTAAAAAAAAAAATCTAATATTCCTTCCATTTTAAAACTCGGACAACTGATTCGTTATTCTTCAATGGGCCGAGAGCGTAGTACGCAGGAAGCAAAACAAAGTTACCACACACGACGAGAGGGCCGGGAAAAAAAGACGGCAAAAGGAATCCGCAGAGAGCGTTGGAAACTTGGGCCGAAACGGCCAGTTTTGTGGCAGGCCGTCCGACCGTTAGTCGCAAAGCTTCTAATGGGTTTACGCGCGCGCGGCACCCGGAAGGGTTTAGAAGCCCAGAAATTTTCGGTCGGCGGCCAGCGGGTGGTAACCGGAAAGGGTGGCGCGCCCGGCCGCTAGTACGACGACGCTGGGAGTGGTCAAAGCGGACGGCGTTTCTCGGTCTCGCCTGGTAGAGAGGCCTGGGCATTTTTGGGTTGGCAGCTCATAGGCCCAGCAAACGGGACGCTGCTGTGAGGGGCCCAAATATTTTGGGTGGAGCCGTCGAATCAACGAAGACAGGAGCCCAGCCTAGGCCTGCAAGTTATGGTTTGGACCGTTTTTATGCGTTACCCCTTTTAATATAATTCATATAAATCTGAAAGTAAACGGAGAGATAAGTAATCTCGTCTACCCTTCAATCGTGCGTTAATATCTATGCAATTTTCAAAGCACCACTCTCCTTGAAGCAAACAAAGCGGTAAGTAGTTATCATTTTTTTATTTATATTTTAATATTTATGTAGCTTCTAAATAACGGTGAATAGAAGCACCCGATTTCTGAGTCGGCATGTGGAAAGACGCTGCGCGCACGGTCCATGGAAATGGAGGCGGCAGCCACAGAGAGAGACTCGAGAGCAGAGCAGTGCAGAATAGCCGAAAGAAACCCGGGCTGGAGCCCTGGACGGCGTCGCGCCCCACGAGCTCTTCTTTTCCTGGGAAAAAAACTGCCGGTAGGCATTCGCTGCCACCTTCTGTGCGTATGATGGCTATCTTCCGTAGCAGTCAACAGCAACGCCAGCTACACGATGGGCTACCGATCAATCATTGAAATGTATGTTGTTAATGTTACCAGGCAGGCGTTTGATATGGAAAAATCGACCCACGGCACGGGTGAAGCATTTTCCATCGTCGAACGTGACTTCCACACCGAAAACATCATCAGAGGCACGACAGGACTGATCAATCATTGAAAATGTTACCCGCAGGCGTTGCTTAGAAAAAATCGATCCATGCATGCAAGGGAGTAGAATCATCCTACTTCGACCGAGACTTCCCTTACCATAGTGCACTAGCTGCCATGGCATGCATCATGTCACAAAATCGATAAAAATTGCTCAAAAATTACGAAAATTGAGCGTATCGAGCCGGTTTGGCTTTTGAAATCGCTTGGTAAACCATGGAATTCAAATTCAAAAATGAAAAAATTGGAAAAAAAAATTTATGTAAAAAGTGTTAAATTTTGTGTGTGAGGTCCTGAGGTAATGCTAATAATGCTGTAAAATTTTTAGATTATTATCAGACCTGTGTATGTTTTTAAAATTCTGATAGCGCTACTGTTATAATATATGCTCTTCTGTTTTTTATTTTCTAGGGGCACTAAATGAAGTCTAATATTTTTAAAACATTTTGTTTGATACCTTGAGGCAATGTTAATTATGTTGTAAAATTTTCAGATGATGATCAGACTTGTGTATTTTTTAAAAATTTTGACAGTGCTAACGTCTTTGTATATGCTTTTCTGTTTTTGATTTTATAGGGGCATTAAATGAAGTCTAATATTTATTAAAGTTTTACTAAATTATAATTCTGAATTATTTATGACTCCATTAAAATTTCAGATCATGATAAATCATATTTTTTTTATAAAAATCTAACAATGTCTATGTTCCTTTTCATTAATTGCTGTTTTTTATTTTCCAGAAGTACTAAATGAATTAAAAATGTGTCGAAATTTATCTAAGGTGTTTTATAGATTAATTGGGATTTAATATTTTTTTTTCAATTTTCCTTATTTTTTTAAATTTTCCTCGAGAGCTGAAAATCGAATAAAACCGCTCACAAATCGAAAATCGGTGAAACTCGGTGGAAAATCGAGAAAATCAGTTAGTTTTCGTTTTTTTAGCGTTATTTGACCACCAAGTTTAAATTTTTTGACTTCGAACTTCTTCGATTTCTACCTATTTTCGACCGGTTTTTACCGATAATCAAAAATCAAAATCGTTCGAAAATCGGAATTTTGATATTGTGAACCTGGCATGCATACTCTGATAGTTCCGTGTTTGATGTCCTTTTGTATTCCACGCCAGCGTAATCGCACAAATGCATTCATGCATATACATGTTCAAGGTTCTAAGTAAGATGGTGTATATTCTGAACTGAACGATGGGCAAGAAAAGGGGTCTAATTAAGAGACCATCACTTGCACAAGCATGCAAGCATGTATCTATCTCTGGATAAAGTGTCAGACACCAAAAGCATGAATTATGATGTAAGCCAAGCCAATGCTATATATTGTTAAGTGTGTAGAAATTCAAATAAAATCGCGCGAAAATAGTATAAAATCGCTCAAAAAAATCGAAAATTGGTGAAAATCGCTCGAAAATTGGTAAAATGGATCGATTTTCGATTTTCTTTCCCGACAAATTTTGATGGCCGATTTCAAAATATTTGAATTCGAACTCATTCGATTTCTACCAATTTTCGACCAATTTTCGACAATAATCGAAAATAAAAAATTGTTCAAAAATCAAGAATTCGATATTTCGAACCCTGTTGTTGAGTTCTTTTATTATTACACTGAATTTGACAGCTGCGGTGCAGCAGGTTCAGATATTTCTAGCCTTCTTTAAGTTGACAAGGAAATAGAAGACATAATAGCCTGTCGAAACCTCCAATTTCACAATTCTTCCATCAATGCGGCTGCTACTGAAACATTGGCACACAAATGATGAGAATATCATTAGATTACTATGTTGTCATTTAATATTCTCAAGCCTGCAGGTTCAGCACGCGCACGCTGCACGCCAACTTTCTGCTTTCTGAACTCTTTGCAAAGTTGTAAGCTTAAGATTTTTTTTTAGTACTCCGAACTCAGACAGGCTGCAGCTTGCCGAATTCAGGACATTGATTAAAGTAAGCGACGTACACTGAAGATAAAATGACAAGATATGATGGAAGAAATCAAATGCTCCCTAAAAGAAAGCTGGATCAATTGTCAAAAGGCATTGCTGATACAGTAATGTACTAGAAGTGATATATTCGAACTGTAACATCAAATTGCAATAAATTCTGACGTTGTTGTTCCGCGTAACAACGAAGTCTTCTAGGTTAACAGTTGCTAACAGTTTACACATCGAAGACTTGTTCTATTTATCTCGTATTCAGAAATGAATGCCTGCAATGATCTTCCTTTTGTTCTGGCATCAGACAAATATCAGCCAGCACAATCTACCCAAGTTGCCGTAGTGTCCACATGTGCTTGCTTCATGTCGAAAGATGCTACAGTTCGTCTACTTTTCTAACACTTTGACGGCATAATCGCAAAGTTCTGAACTCAGATGCATGGTGTGCAAAGTTTTTTATTCACACCTTTAAATTCTACCTAACACTTGACCTGGACTTGGAAGTTGAAACATTTGCCTTTCGCAAATGCTTTTCTAGTCCCCCATCTTATCCACTATCCAGCGTTATCACTAGCCTTGTGCCAAACATCTTCGACACGTAATTTGTAAAAAAAGAAACAGGTTCAGGCAACAACATATCTAGTTAAATTATCTGTAATCTAACCGGCCATATCCAAGATCCCATTTTTTTGTTTTTCATTTTCCTTTCCTTTTCGTAATAAGATTCCTCTTTCTTGTTGCTCTTGTGCAACGAACTCATGCGCCCATGAGAAGCTCAAATTATGTGGCCGGCCTGAAGCATGAGATGATGAGGCTGCATGTAGTAGTGGCAGGCTGGCAGGTCAACCCAATCCAAGTATTATTGCATATGCCTTTGATCTGATACTGTAAACACTTTTTTTCTTTGGTTACAACTGGTTTTTTAGCACTTCGTTCTGTATATCAAAATGAACGAGCATGCAGGGGGATCAAACCTCTATCTGAAGTAGTATCACCAAATACTTAAGAGTGCATTGCATTGAATTACTAAAATGCATGTCGACACTCACTCGTACAAGTGTACAGATAAAACAGTTTGCGAAGAGAGGAACAAAAAAAAAAACCAACTCGAGTCAACTGTCAACCGCCGAGAGTAGGAAATGGACCCCCGGGGGGGGGGGGTTGGGGGTGGTATTAAATTTTGTAAGGTACAGTTTGATTTTGTGCTGTGTTCAAAGTTAAACTTTGACAATTAATTTCTTTTATATATTTTATTCGTAGCTTCAAAATCATAACTATAGAAAAGCGCTTTCAAATACGAATTTAACGGTAACACTTTTGTGTCATATAATTTGTATATTATTGGACTAATTGTTGGCCAAAATTTACAAATTGAGAATATCGAAATATGTGGGTACCTTACAAAAATCAAAGAGGGAGTACTAATAATTGAACTTCTTTTTTGGTCTGATGGGCCAAACTAGCTCTTTGATTGGTTTGGAAGGCAACTGGGCAAGAGCTACGTTGAAGTCAAACTAAATACAATGCTCCTGTTTTGAAAAGCATGGCACGATTCCTGCTTATTAAATCACCAAAAGGCTATTTCGTTGCATAAGCTAGTCTATCTAGACTCCATATTACAAGTAGAATAATTGATTTAGGAGACTTCCCCATAATGCAATATTCCCTCTATTTTCGAATAGATGACGTTTTAAGATTTTTGCAATTCAATCAAGTTACTTGTAGAAATAACCAAATCACTCTAATTTATTAGCTTATTTATTGCTATTGGATGGTGTATCTATAACCCTTTATAATGCACGTAAACATTCTTTTCTACGTCCACCCCAAATAGTGCATCCCACTAGAGATGGCCCAACATTCGTGCACCCAGCGAAACGACCTCGGAAACTTGCCTCCATCAAAATTAACCTCTCAGATCTTTCCTCAACTTTACTCACCCACATCCGATGGCCATTATTTAGTGTGTCTAATCATCCCTGTGGCCTACAACAGACCTCCCCCACCTACATATTTGGAAGGAGAGCGAATCAAACAAAGAAATAAACAGGGAGGATCCGCATGCAAGGAAACCAGACTTGAATTTTTTACTTGCCAAAATTGTACGTACTACATATTTGGAAGGAGAGCGAATCAAACAAGGAAATAAACAGGGAGGATCCGCATGCAAGGAAATAAGACTTGAAAACAGGGAAGATCAGTATGCAAGGAAACAAGATTTGAATTTTTTATTGATCGTATTTTTTCTTCCGAATATGACTCTTCTCGAGACTTTTTTACGGATTTAGCCCCATAGATCCTAATTTGGTATACGGAGAGCGCTGAATTTTGTTTTTATTTTTATCCATGGAACCGTGATGCTGTGAGTCTTGCTTAATTTTTTCATTTTTTGTCGCGGAACCGTGATTGGCGTATTGTTTAATTTTATCTTTTTCCTTGCGGATCTAGCGGTTGGCGAGCGCATTTTATTTTTCCATATTTTTCCGAAATCATCCCTGTAGCCCACAACAGACCTTCCCCTACCTCCAGCATCAACAAGGAAAAGGAAACAAACGTCCTGGAATCAAGGAAAATGAAACAAGCGTCTGGAAAAGGAAATGACCATACATTACGTCTTTGGGAAAAAAAGCCGGAGATGGAGCAGCGTGGTCGGGAGATTGCACGCGGCAGGCGGGCTTGATCGGGAGAACAGCAGTCTGCTGCGGCTCCACGGTCGCCATCGGTGGCTTTGCCCACACGGTGAGGCTGCTGGTCGGCGAGTGCCTCGGCAAATTTATAATTCAAATTTTTTGAAAATAATTTTATTAAGTACAAAATAATCGAAAGATTTTTTGAGAATTTTTCTAGAATTTTTTAACCTAATGTGCTATCTTTTCAAAAATCCTTCTATATTTAAAAAAAATGAAGGTAACCCACCTGTAGCTTCTTCTAGCTGTGACCAGACAGAAGAAGCTTCTTCTCTTCCCTCCCTCCATTAAAGCAAGAAAGAAGCTCCAAAGCTCCATCAATCCCGCACCAAATCTTCTCTTTCCATCTATGATGTTAATTCCCTAAATTTCGTTCTATATTGCTAAAATTTCCTCCCAATCTGATTTGACCTCAAATTATGGTTTCCATAAATATGCTTGTTTCAAGGCTATAAAAGTCGACGAGCTCTCCTCCACTCCATCGCATTGCGTAAATCCTCAAGTGCTCCCTCTTGTAAAGATCGCCGGATTTTGGAGGTAATCCAAGTCATCACTGTCTTCTTTCCCGGTGAAATTCACCGCAACCGTGACTCCTCCCTCGCAGGCGCCGGTGCCGGCGATCTCGCCGCACCAGTGCCGACTCGCTGCGACCGGCCGGCCACCCCTGGCCTTCCCTCCCCCTTGTGCTGGCCAAGCCGAGAGAGCACGTTGTACTCTCTGTGGAAGCTGCAAAAAAATCCAAAATCAGAAAATTCTTTTTTCTCTCTCTTTCTTGATTTAAAATCTTTTGGGAGCCCGTTTTCGCTCATTCGATCTCCATTTAGTTTTGTTTTTCTTTCTAAATTCATTTAAAATTCTAAATTTCTCTTTTATTATTAAGTGTTGTATTCATACTTATCTTCTCATTTAATTGATAAGCGGGTGTACTGTCGTTGTAGCGTTAGCACGGGTACTATACTAGTTACTCTAATCCAATTAGGAATAATGAATAGTAGGGGTATGCAAAAGAAAAAACAGTTTAAATTTTTTTCAAAATTGTAGAATGATATGTATTTAGAAACAAAATTTGAAAGCTAGAATGATATTTATTTAGGAAGGGAGGAAGTAGTATACTCAGACTGTCCATGCATGTAACTGTGCCTAATATTTATTTCTGAACGAAGCGGTCAGAAGGTCAGAAACTATGATATATATATATATATAGGAAGCCTTTTCTGTACTCCCAGGAGTACATACTCCCACTTCTAATATACCACTTAAATGAATGCTTTATACACATTTATCACTTTCGGTATACTCCAATAATAATTCTAATATACTCCAATGTGGCATGGTTGAAAAAATTTCATCAGAGCATTTTATTTTTTTGCTACATACCCTTTTCCATATGTAAAACGAATATATAAACAAATTATGCTATAAATGGTGGATTTCAATGAAATTTTTCATTGAACTCACTTTGGAGTATCTTATAATCAGTATTAGAGTATACTCAAAAGGATAAAGAGGTATAACAACATCGTTTAAACGGTATACTAGAGGTGGGAGTACGTACACCCATGAGTATAGAATCATTTTCCTATATATATATATATATATATATATATATATATAGTATAATTACTTAGGGCACCATGGAGTCTGGGCTCTATGATACAAAATATGTATACTCTCCTATGTATTATACGTTTATTTTTTTAAAAAAAAATTTAAGATGTTGAGTTTAACTAGTTTACTAACTAGTTCAAACAAGTTTGAACTGAAATTTAAACTAGAGTTTCCTTTTTTGATGATAGTTTGTTTGTAGGTATGTGCTGGTTATATATATAAATTAGCAAAGCATGTAATCTAAATTCGTTTAAAATCTTTGAATTCGAGTATATTTTTTCAAATGTATGTGTTTCATTTGAATTGTTATAGATGAGTATATACCCTAATACTATTTTTTTTGAAAAATACACCCGAATTTGGCTTGAATCCGCGCATTTGAAATCATGGAGTCCAGGCTCCATAGTGCCCCATTTCGGCGTCATATATATATATATATATATATATATATATATATATATATATATATATATATATATATATATATATATATATAGGAAAATGATTTTATACTCACAGGTGTCGTACTCCACTCTAGTATACCGTTTAAATGATGTTGTTATACCTCTTTATCCTTTTGAGTATACTCTAATATTGATTATAAGATACTCCAAAGTGAATTCCATGAAAAATTTCATTAAAGTCCACCATTTCTAGCATAATTTGTTTATATATTCGTTTTACATATGGAAAAGGGTATGTAGCAAAAAAATAAAGTGCTCTGATGAAATTTTTTCAACCATGTCGCATTGGAGTATATTAGAATTATTATTAACGTATATTGAAAGTGGTAAAGGTGTATAAAGCGTTCATTTAAGTGGTATATTATAGGTGGGAGTATGTACTCCTGGGAGTACGGAAAAGCTTTATATATATATATATTGAAATTGGACGTGCTACAAACACTAACAAATGCATGATGCGCTACAAAAGCATAGAAATGGAGTACTTACTTTTGTTCCAATGGTGGGTTGTCTTGCTTCTGGTTTTGGTTCTGAAACTGAACAATGTGCAACCTTTTTTAATGCAGTTTTTCCACTTGCACATGCATCTGCATAAACTATCTTCACCCTCTAACACGCTTCAAGATTCATGCATGCTCTATTCTCTCCTTCCTCTCTCCCCTCTCCCTCGCACAAATGGACGTTTCACGAGTCTTGTGCAGCGGCCAACCATGCTATGCTAGCCACCCAAGGGGTCATCAGTCAGCCTTGCACAAGTCACCGTTTGAATACGTATACATATTAGTAGTACAAATCGATACCACTTGCCTTGTACGGCCTTAAGGCCTTGGTTAACGCGATTCAATTAGAGATCTAATCCACTCATAAGTCAGTAATCTCTTGGTTATCTTTTCGAAAGATATTTTGCCTGATTTGATCTCCTAATTATTGCCAATGCTAGTACAGAACTACAGATCGATGGAGTCGATGTTAAGGTGTGTACGCGCGCGGGACGTCGTTGATCCGCTGGTGAGGTTGTTGTTAATGGCGAGTCTCTACTAGACGACCACCTAATCAGGGACCATGTTACTCTAACATGCGACATCAATCAATCTTTGCAAAAGGAGAAGAGGAAAATGATCCGCCACCCTACAAGCCGTGCCTACCAGCCGGGCACCTTAATTTCCTGCTCTAGCAGAAACAGCTTATGATATTTGTTGCTTCCTCCTCATCAGTTCTTGGATGAAGCAGCTAAACTACACTACTAGGCACTAGCATGTACAACAAAGCTACGAGTAGGAGGAATGGTACGTACCTGTAGCCTGAAGCCCTGAATGCATCAAGAGCGTGGAAAACTCCTGCTCCAGTGATTCCATACTCCATAGACCTCATTGCTACACCTTGGAAAGAGTGGGCAGGCATTAAATCATTGCAAGATTTGAGGAACAAAAGACGGGATAATCCTCCTAGCCACTTGCATGCGGACCATGAAATTGGAACTCCAAGTGGGCGCTGTGATATCTTTAGGGCACTCTCAAGTAGTTTTTATAGTCATATCTAAAAACATCCATATCATCGATAAATAATACTAGATACTCCTCCTCCAATCATTTGTATCTTCGCATAAATACATAGAGAATATTAAATAAATATCATGCAAGACGGAGTAGAATGAAGTTGGATATAACTCTCGTCTTACCAATGCTTGTTTTTATTGTATTTTCCTTTGATTTGTATGTCCAAACTATTTCTCATACAAGAAATAACTTCTATCTCTTTGGTTTTTAATCTTCTCTCCACATAAACATTAATCCTACCAGGCATATTGAAGAACTGCTGACGTAGAAGTATTGGAAGTGCCCTTATATGCCTTTGGCTATGGCCATTGAAGACTAACATGACGCCGCCCTTGCCCTAGTTGACCTAAAAAACTTTTGGTACGAAAAGTTTCGATTCAAAAACTTTCAAAAATAGTTATAAAAAACTTCTTATTCAAAAAAATAGGGAGAACATTTTACTTTTTTTAGTTTGAGGGAAGGGAATGAGGGATGAAAGTGGGATGAAGGGGGTACCGCTAAATGTCGCGACGAGAGAACCTATGAGGGAGAAGATAAGTGGGGAAGAAAGGAGTTGCTTCACAATTAGAGGGTGTCCTCGCTAAAGATTTGACGTGGGCGCTCTCAAATAATTCCTAGTTCTATGCAGTACTAAATCTTGGGTCACTACTCACGAGTTGATTTGCTTGCTCTCACGACTTCTGGGAGAGTTAATTCCAACGGTTAATTAGTAGTGCTATCGACACCATGGTTGATTGATTAATACTAATTGACGTCAGAAAACGGGTCAACACCGGGCAAACTCGGTTGCCATCGATCGGCTCGACTCGATGATAATGAATGGTTCGACAAATCGGGTTCAGAAAGCCATTTTTCATAGGCTCGGCATGAGGTAAGCCAGCTGAGGTGTTCTCTGACCCCGGTTAAAGAGGACTCGCAATTAATAGTTCCAATGGGCGAAGAAAAATCAAATTAGGCCAATGAATTGTGCAAATGTCTAAGAATTCAAATCCGAGTTTAATTTATTATACTGTCTCTGAAGGCTTCATGTTCTGTTTTATTGAGTCATCATCAATTGTCAGACAGGGTTTCACTTTTTAATCTCGATTATCAACATCGATGTACTTATAACTCAGCCATCAAATTCAATCAAGTCAATCTTCTCTGATTGTGGGAAATTTTAAAAAAGAGGGTACAATCATGAATCGTGTTGCTATAAAAATTAAGTAGGCGCCGTAACATGGACAACGGCGTCCTGATTACTCCCTCCGTTCCTGTAATTCTAGGTTATTGTCCCTCTTTATTATATCTTTAGATCATGTGTTTTACTCTAGTCCATAGTAGTAAATGACATAGTAAATATCTAAATGGGAGAGGTATAAAAGAAAATATGGTAAAAAGTCGCCTTAAAATTGTAGAATGATATATATTTAGAAATAAAATTTGAAAGCTAAAATGGCATGTATTCGCGGGAATAGAAGGAGTAGAAATTTGTCAAATTCCAATATCTTTATGGATATTTGTTGGTTACCAGTATGCTCCTAGCCTGGCTCAAAACAGCAATATCAGGCTAGGCTAAGGCAGGCTCTTAGGATGCAGGTGTGTTTTTTTGGTTGGTTGCATTGGAGATGCCCGATGTATGGTGTGATGGTATTCTAGCATTATCAGTACGTGTCATGGGATCTCCCAATCCCGTCAACTTGCTTGTGCCAACGTATTCAACACAACAATTATAGTTCATTTCGTCATTGTTTTGAAAACTAATTTCTAGTTCCATGCAGTGCTAAACAATGTTGGGTCACGGCTCACGAGTTGATTTGCTTGCTCTCACGACTTCTGGGAGAGTTAACTCCAACGGTTAATTAGTTGTGCTATTGTCGGGATCGGGTTTTCAAATCCGAACCATCTGTGTAAAATCTATGCTAATTCTAAAAAAGCTAGCACATCACTACGTATCCATATCACGAATAAAATAATATTAATTAAAACAAAATGTATTAGCCTTATGGCCAACTATTACAAATAAACAGTCTCACAGCTTGAATTCAATAAAGTAGTAGCGGAAATGAAATAACAGCAACAGGATAAATCGATCTATTTGCCCAACAGGCAATCGACTGGGGTACACGTCCTAGTAATTCAGATCGCCTTTGTCGTAACCACAAGCAAAGAACTCGTAGTCACCTTTTGCTTCTGTGCACTCCTATGTAGAAAGTCGGGATGTTGCAAGGGTGAGCATAGAATGTACTCCGCAAGTCTTCGAAACATAATGCATGTTAACTATATGCGAGGCTAAACAATTGAAGGCATAATATGGCTCCTTTAGCATAAAGCAATGTTTAACTTTAAATACGACTAGTAATTTCACAAAGCATCATTTGACCAAAATGTAATTGTAATAATTGAAATTGGATATGACAACTAAACAGATTCTAATGACCTGATTTGCTCCGACCGCCAAACCATAACCCGAGAGTTTCATCCACTTACGGATTCCCAAACCAATATTTTTATTTAAAACAATAAAATCTACAATGTGCAAGCATACCTCACCTGTCTTTGACCGTGGGCACGGCTACTTAAATAGTTTTAACTCTGCAGAGTGCGTACAACTTTACCCACAAGACATAATCGTCTCTTGTTGCCATGCAATTTACACACTTCCTTTGTGTATCGGCAGAGAGATTATGACAAGGCCTTTACAATGTACAACTTCGCTATTAACCTCGTCTATTAAGGTTTCACCACTGAAGGGTTCTATCCACCCAGTCAGAAGCCCCCTCTTGCGCCGTGTGGGAAAAAATCTATCTCCATCCGACACCCACATTCCATCGACTGGCGATGCTAATAACAAGACGCAAACATTAATTAGCCAGGTCGTATCTATATAGACTTGTGGTTGTACGGTAGTGCTCAGTCCATATTATCACATGCTTTGATCCTTAATTGACTACGATGGAACATTTACTTTTCAAAATCTTATGCTTCCTGCACCTGCTAAACATATATCGACTCCGATCTAAACCATTTTTCCACTTTATTGCATGTAAATAACAGCAGCAAAACCAATTGCCGCAACTTCACAAATAAGTTTAAACAATGCTTGAAATAATTTCTATAATGGCATAATACTGAAACGTTTAAGCTGGACTAAGCAATTCTACCGTCCCATGCTACTCTACTGACTATCACCAAATAGAATATATAATATCATCTAGGGTGACAAATGTTCGATATGATCAATGCCAACGAGAGTATAACAAATTCTGGAATTTAACTAGACCTTAAAACTATATTTAAAGTACATTGCATAAAAGTAAGTATGCATAATTCAAAACAACATAAGCATTTTATAAATTTGAGAATCAACATGATCAAGGAAGACTTGCCTTCATTGCATCCCGCTGGTTCTACCTCCTATTGTTGATCTGGTTGAGCTTCTACGACGTCGTCTACACGTGAAACGAGAATAAATAAATAAAATAAATTCGAACAGAAATCAAACATTGAAAATAATGGTACAAAAGGTAGATCTTGAATTTAGATAAATTTATAATTTTGAATCACTGGAATCGGAGCTCGAACGAAGGAGAACGGGCTCCTAGAAGATCCTCAGGTCAAAAATTCAGAAAAAAGGAAAAGGGGTGACGTGGCACAACACTATTGTTCGGAATTTCGGATTTTCTAGAAAAAGAGAAAAAAGAAAAAATAATTTCACTGACACGTGAAACCCACGGGTCAGTGGCTCGGTCCACGGTAGACTGCAAGCACCGAGGGGACTTGGGGTGACATGGTGAACTCGTTGAGGTGGCATGCCATGCAGCACCGACCTGGCTTCCACGCGGCACGCCCAACATGGCCGCCGCGTAGCCGTGAAGGTGCGAGGTGGTGCGGATGTGGGTGACGTGTGGTGCCGATGCTGGGCTCCGTCAACTTCAGTGACGGTGCGGGCAAGCCAGAGGTGGGGAAGAAGGTGCCGATCCGGGCTAGATCGGGGTCGGGTCTTGGGGCAAAGGAAAAAGGGCGTTGCAGGGAACACGACGGCACCAATGGTGGTGGTTTTTGCTCACCGACGGAGGAAAAACGAGGGATCTTCAATGGCGCGGCGATGATCCTGGTGCAAGGTTTAGGCTCCTTGTGGAGGAATCGCGCGACAAAGTTCGAGAAAAGGGAGAGGGGAGGGCGGCGGCCTTTATAGACGTGGAAGCTGAGCGAGGCTGGCCTGGATACGGTGTGGAAGCTGTGATTTTCGCTATGGCGGGTGCAGGCGAATCGAGCAACGACGGATCTCAGGTGGAAGATGGAGGCCAAACGCTGACAGGCGGGCCCCACGCGTCAACGAGCGCGGGCAGAAGGCGGGCAGCGAATCGGACCAGGAATCGGGCTAGGCCGAGGACGACATGTGAAAGAGTGGGCCACAGGGAATGCGGCCTACACCAGATTTTGAGGATTAAAATGATTTTTCTTTTTAGAAAATTCTAGAAAATGCAAAAAGCCAAAATAAATAGCAAACAAGTTGGGAAAAATTCTCAAAATTTTTTTTTTGCATTTGGAACTCAAAAAAATTATTTTGAACTTATTTTAACTTGTAAAATTTGATTTAATTAATTTGCTTGCACTAAAAAGGAATTTCAAATTCACCAAAAAATTTAGAAAATGAGGGAATTTTAAATTGGCCCAAAAATAGAATGTTACAGCTATTGACACCATGATTGATTGATTGTTAATACTAATTGACGTCTGAAAACGGGTCAACTCCGGGCAAATTCAGTTGCCATCGATCGGCTCGACTCGATGATGATCAATGGTGTAACAAATCGGGTTCAGAAAGCCATTTTTTATATACTCGGCATGAGGTAAGCCAGCTGAGGTGTTCTCTGACCCCGGTTAAAGAGGACTCGTAAGTACTAATTCAAATGGGCAAAGAAAAATCAAGTTAGGCTAATGAATTGTGCAAATGTCTAAGAATTCAAATCCGAATTGTTAATTTATTACATCGTCTCTGAAGGCTTCATGTTCTGATTTATTGAGTCATCGTCAGTCGTCGGGCAGGGCTTCACTTTTTAATCCCGATTATCAAAATCGATGTACTTATAACTCAGCCATCAAATTCGATCAAGTCAACCTTCTCTGATTACTTCCATGAATCATGTTGCCAGAAAAATTAAGTAGGCCCCGTAACGTGGATGACGGCCTCATTTCTTGTGCTTTCATTAAGTCATATCTAGAAAAGACTATATTACTTCTTTTTATTATATGTTTGGATGGTGTATTTTACTTTAGTCTATGATAGTAAATGACATTAAAAGTAGTTAAATGAGAGGGGTATAGAAGAAAAATATGGTAAAAAGTGACCTCAAAATTGTAGAGTGACATGTATTTATGATCAAAATTTAAAAACTAAAATGATATGTATTCAGTAATGGAAGGAGTAGATCTTTCTCAAACTCCAATATCTCTATTACGATGGTTCCTTGATGGATGATGACATCTTACGTCCCATTTCCTTCTCTTCCAAAATGTGATACTTCCTCCGTGTCAAAATATATGTCATTTAGGATATGAGCAGTGCTTCAATGCTTTCCCTCTCAATACAGGTTGCACAAATCTTGAAGCAAGCGAAGGGATAAGTAATCAACATCTACCATTCATTCATGCTTTAATATTTGTGCAACTGTCAAAAGGAAAAGCATGGAAGCACCTCTCTTAGGATATTGACAGTCCAAGATGACACTTTGATTAGAAATTTCTATAAAAATATCTTATTTCAAGTAAAAATAATTTTTTATTATGAAAGTATATTTCATGATAAATCTAGTGACATTAATTTTATATTATCAATTTAGGTAATTCTTTATATATTAATCGTCAAACCTAAAAATGTTTGACCAACACTAGATCCTAGACCAACTTATATTTTGACAGGTATATGTGACGAACTGTAGCACAAGGCTACAAGCTCTTTGTCTTTCATATTAGATGCATATATAGCTATAGATTTATTGGAGAAAGTTGTAAGATATACAATACATATAGTCCTCATTTGAAATTCAGTTTTATTATTCCCTTCGGTCATAAATAGTTGTTGTTTTGAACATAGATGCAGTCAAACTTTCAAAACATTGACTATCAATATATTTTTAAATATTTAAATTGGATACATGAAAATTATAATAGAAATTAGTTGTTAAAACTATATTTTGGAGACTATGTCGATGTCCAAAATAACAACTATTTGTGATCGGAGAGAGTATATTGTTGATGCGTATAAGAAATTAGTCCATGCATACAGCAAAAAAATGCACCGTCAAAGTCTAGTTCTTTTGATTAGCCTATGACATTTAGTCTACTAGGTTATTTTTATCAAGTGTTAGTCATATATTAGTCCCAAGAGCATAATCATCAAGTTTTTCTCTGGTCCAATCTGTCAATCAATGTATCATATTAATTTGTCCTTCAAAAGGATGGCATACACATTCATACATTTTCCAATCTCCATAGCCGGTTTCTTCTAACTATTACCCACTTATTTGGAGTGGAAATAGAAAATCAATATACTTTCCACACAAATCAATATACTTTCCACACAACATATCTTCTTCATTTTGACTACTGACTCTTAGGGTGACACAATGCACATGTAGCTACATGAACTAAGCTGCCAGGTGCCAAAGACTTCCAAACTGTGACCAAACCAAGCTTCCAAATTCCTCCATTGATCCTGATCGAGGTAAAACTGCATGCGTGAGTATGAAATAAACAATTATTCAGGCACTTAGGTTTCTACGTGAACCTAACACCTCTACATCAGATTATTTTATATCTGTTTGCACCAAAATTTGGCAGATAGGGTCAGAATCGACAGTCCAAGATCAACAAGATACGACCAGGATACAGATTGAAGATATTTGAAAACGAAACAGGTTGTTAAGGAAAGCACCATCCAAATAGAGGCCGATACGGATTCTACTCCTAACGTGTTGTACCAGGATTCTATCGGTCAATGGGTATAAAAGAGATCTATAGGTGATCAGAAAAGCTGCCCAGAGTCAATCAACCAATTCGCGTCTACTTTTCATCTACTTTTCTGTCGACTAGGAGTAGTTTCTGTAATTTAGTCTTCTTGTAATTCGATCTTGATCAATAAAGTTGCGCATCACCGATTGTTGATCTCCATCAATTACACCCAGGTTTGATTTATTCTAATTTTGCTGCGCATCGCTGACGAGTATTCATACAATGGGTATCCCCGCGGCCTAGAGTAACGAACGGGTCGTCCCATGTTCGGCTCCGACCAAAGGCCTCGCCGGTCTACAAAAAACATTCGACCCCGACCTAACGAGTTGCTCCAAGGTCGTCCCCGACCTAACGGGGCGTCCGACCCCCGCCATAGGTCGGACTCCCCGTCGGCTCCGACAAAGTTGAGGCGATCACCGCTAAGGTCCAGGTGTCAGGCCTCCGCCGGCCATCGGCCACGTGGTCTGCGGACCCAACCACTCGAAGTGACCGTGCGAGGGCAAGTGGCTCCTTCCCAAGACACCACAAAGGCTGCCAAAGTCAAGACTCCAGTCTCATCGTCCGGTTAAACACAGTACGGAGATACACTCCCTCCCGAGGCAGCACCAGAGTCACACACTATGACGTCAGTGCCCGTCAGGACCGCAGAAGGCAGGTGCGCTGTTTCCCAATGAAGCAGCAGACTGATCTACTCAATGAGCCCACCAACCCGGTATGGGCAGAAAAGGGGGACGACCAACAACCGAGACCAAGGGTCAGAGCTAGCATAGAGATCTTCACCCTTCCCTCTCTCAACTTCCCATGTAGCCTGCCCCCTTCGACTATATAAAGAGAGGCAGGGTCTTCTTGGACAGGGAGAATTCTCTTACACTCTCTTGGACGGTCTTTCAGGCTCCCTTTCTCTTAGCCTTTACGAACAGACAGCACGCGTTCTCGTGCTCGAGCTCCTAGCTCCCGCTTGTAAACACTGTGCAGTCTTCTGCGCCTAAAGCAATACGATAAACACCCCACGAACTGTAGTAGGGATATTCAGCCCGAACCAGTATACATCCTGGGCCTTTAGGTCTAACCATTTAAGGAGAGGGAGCGCGCGACCCTTTAGACTTACAAATTTACTTGCCGGTGACACGAAACCCCGACAATCGCCTTCTTCAGAATCGATCTACCTTTATCCTCTGATTAGCCTTAATCGGCTAGTTAGATTTACCCTTTTTTATCTTGATTTAATCGGCTTTGAGCTGATTGAATCTAAGCCGATTGATCTTCACGATCGGCTAGTGAGATTTATCCTGTTACCTTGATCTTGATTGACTTCAAGCTGATTGAGTTTAAGCCGATTAATCGTTACGATCGGCTTTGAGTGAATTTTATATTTTTACCTTGTCGATTACAGGTCAAATCGACTGGCACGCTCTGAACTGGTGTTCGTCTGGCTGTCGTTAGAAAACCTACTTCAAGTTTTTGACGCCAACAATATCATAAGAGACTCTATATATTAAAATGGCCATGCAAATAGCATGAGGCATAGTTAATATACTTAATAGAAGTACGGCTTGAAACTCCTTTAGAAATTAGAATGCTTGCTCTGAACATCTTATTGGAACCGTGTTGGACTGGACTGAATTTTCGAGCACGTGGCCCTATCCGCTTATGGTTAAGAAAATATTTGAGAGAGGCCAGTCCAAAGAAGAACGCCGAGGGAATAAGAATAAAAGACGAGACGAAAGAGATCGCAGGTTTTATAGACTCGATTCGATCGGTAGCTTTCTTCCCAACAAAATTGACCGGACGAGATGTACGGCTTATTTTGCAGTCGTTGATCGCCCACATTTAATTTATGCTTACATTGAGATTTTTTTAGCTCACAACCTTTTATTGGTGCCTATCTTAAAGACTTCCTAAAAGGCCATGGTATCAAACTGTCAAAAAACACCGAAAATAGTAACCCACTCAACTACAGCATTGGTCTTGAACACATGTTAATTGCTGCTCTAAATTCATTTTACTGTTGTCGCAGCAGTACCCAAGAATGAATTGCTGTAAATGATTTCATGTCTATGCAAATACTATGAACAAATTAAATCAAGATGCACAAATTAAACCGTCAGAAACCACAGAATGAGATTCAGTGAAAAATGGCAAGCCAAAAAAAAAAGGCAAGAATATAACTAAGTCTGACCTTTCTGTCAAAATCATTCGACATAGGAAGAAGCCATGAAACTGAGACCTGGCTGCCCGACCTGCTTCAAGAAAGGTGGCTTTTCTGACAGGGAAGGGTAAAATTGACACATGCTAATTATTTGCTCCCTCATGTCATAAATAGTTATCATTTTGGATATCAATATGGTTTCCGAAACTTAACTTTGATCATTATTTCTATTATAATATATTTAAAAATCTAATAAAATTATAAAGTATGTTTCGAGACGAATCTACACATACGATTTTCATGCATCCAATTTAAATATTTAAAAGATGTTGATAGCTAAAGTTTTAAAAATTTGACTGTACGAATTCCAAATCAACAACTTTTTTGGACAGAAGAGAGTACCATCCAAAAGCCAAAAGGGTAAAATATCCTTTTCTCCCTCTGGGTCTTTGAAGCCATTAGAAGACCTTGAAAAATACTGAGAGGAAAAAGAGGAGCAATTCCACTTTGCCTCTTGAGTCTTGTCAGGGATGTGGATGGATTGGTTGGCTCCTCCTCGAGGCCATCCCCCTTAGTTGATATATGATCAGAGTTCACAAAATCGTCGAAAATCACGGTTTTCAATCGTATCAAGCCGATTTGATATCCAAAATCAGTCTAATTAAAAATAATTTTTTTAAAAAAATATGTGACGTAAAACTAGTCGATTTTTAGTCAAAACCGGTCAGTTTTCGATCAAAATTGTGTGGCAAAGCCACAGTGATCAGCACCCACCAATTGCCTGGTCAATTTTCGGTCAAAACTGACCGGTTTTCAGTCAAAACATGTCGATTTTTCGATTTGTGATTTTTTTTGCAAAAAAAATTGAATTCTTAACCCTTCGGTTTCTGACGATTTTCGAGCAATTTTCGACTCGATATTTTTGATTTTTGAATTTCGAACGATTTTTCGAATTCGATTCTGTGAACCTATATATGACAGCTGTACGACTACACGCCTAGGTGAGGAAAAACACGCATGGTGCACAATTATTGATAAAAAAGAGCGAGAGAGAAAATAAAACGAGTGGACGGAATAAACAGTTGACCTTAGGCATAATCTATACCCCTTTATAATGCACCTAAGCAATTTTTTCTACGTCCATCCTAAATAACTAGTATAGTGCCTGTGCTAACGCTACGACGGCAGTACACCCGCTTAACAATTAAATGAGAAGATAAGTATAAATACAACACTTAATAATAAAAGAGAAATTTAGAATTTTAAATAAATTTAGAAAGAAAAACGGAACTAAATGGAGGTCGAATGGGCGAAGACGGACTCCCAAAAGATTTTAAATCAAGAAAGAGAAAGAAAAAAGAATTTTCTGATTTTAGATTATTTTTTTTGTAGCTTCCACAGAGAGCGTGCTCTCTCAGGCTTAGCCAGCGCAAGGGAGGAAGGCCGGGGTGGCGGCCGGTGTGATGGGTCGGACCGGGCGGCGAGATCGCCGCACCAACGCCTGCAGGGAGGAGTCACGGTTGCGGTGAATTTATTTGGGAAAGATGACAGATGATGGCTTGGGTTACCTCCAAAATCCGGCGATCTTTACAAAAGGAGCGCTGGGATTTACGCAATGCGATGGGGTGGAGGAGAGCTCACCGGCTTTATAGCCCGAAACAAGCATATTTATGGAAACCATATTTGGGATCAAATCAGTTGGGAGAAATTTTGGCAATAGAGCACGAAATTTGGGAATTAACACCATAGATGGAAAGAGGAGATTTGGTGCGGGATTGATGGAGCTTTGGAGCTTCTTTCTTGCTTTAATGGAGGAGAGAAGAGAAGAAGCTTCTGCAGTGCAGGCTATGACTAAAAGAAGCTACAGTGAGTTGCCTTCATTTTTTAAATATAGAAGGATTTTTGAAAAGATAGCACATTAGGTTAAAAATTCTAGAAAAATTATCAAAAAATTTTAGATTATTTTATACTTAATAAAATTATTTTCAAAAAAATTATGAATTTGCGAGAACGCGGCGGCATGTAGGTCGTGACGAAAGCAACCTCGCCGCGTCGTCAAAGCCACCGATGGCGACCGTGGAGCCATTGCGGACTGCGTTTTCCGACCGCTTGCCCCATCTCGGTTTCCTTTTCCCAGCACGTAATGTATGGTCATTTCCTTTTTCGGGATATTTGTTTCCTTTTCCTTGATTCCAAGACGTTTGTTTCCTTTTCCTTGTTGATCTTTGGAGGTGAGGAAGGTGCATTGTGGGCCACGAGGATGATTTGAAAAATATTGAAAAATAAAGCTGCGCTCGCCGACCATTTGGATCTGTAAGGAAAAAATATAAAATTAAGCGAGTGCTCGTCGTGCATTTGGTTCCGCGAAAAAATTAAAAAAATTAAAGCACTCTGCACCGTTGGTTCCTTACATAAAAATAAAAACAAAAATTCAAGCGCTCGTGCGTCTTTTGAAATTAAACTCTATGGGGCTAGATCAGTAAAAAGTCTCGAGAAGGGTTATATTCGGAAAAAAAATACGATCACAATGCCAGGACAATAAAAAATTCAAGTCTTGTTTCCTTGCATGCGAATCCTCCCTGTTTATTTCCTTGTTTGATTCACCCTCCTTTCAAATATGTAGTACGTACAATTTTGGCCAGTAAAAAATTTAAGTCTGGTTTCCTTGCATGCGGATCCTCCTTATTTATTTCCTTGTTTGATTCGCTCTCCTTCCAAATATGTAGGTGGGAGAGGTCTGCTGTGGGCCACAGAGATGATTAGACACACTAAATAATGTCCATCGGATGTAGGTGAGTAAAACTGAGGAAAGATCTGAGACGTTCATTTTGATGAATGCAAGTTTCTCGGGACGTTTTGCTGGGTGGTGCACGAACATTGAGCCATCTCTAATGAGGTGCATTATTTAGGGTGTCCGTAGAAAAAATTGCTTAGGTGCATTATAAAGGGGTATAGATGCACCTCATTAGAGATGGCCCAATGTTCGTGCACCCAAAAAACGTCCCGTAAATTTGCATTCATCAAAATGAACGTCTCGGATCTTTCCTCGCTTTACTCACCCACATCCGATGGCCATTATTTAGTGTGTCTAATCATCCTGTGGCCCACAAATGCACCTCCCACCTACATATTTGGAAAGAGAGCGAATCAAACAAGAAAATAAATAAGGAGGATCTGCATGCAAGGAAACCAGACTTGAATTTTTATCGCCAAAATTGTATGCATTTATATATTTAGAAGGAGGTGAATCAAACAAGGAAATAAACAGGAGGATCCACATGCAAGGAAACAAGACTTGAATTTTTATTGTCCCGCATTGTGATCGATTTTTTCCGAATATGACCCTTCTCGAGACTTTTTACGGATCTAGCCCCATAGAGCCTAATTTCAATGCACGGAGAGCATTGAATTTTGTTTTTATTTTTATCTAAGGAACCAACGATCCGTGAGTGTCGCTTAATTTTTTCAATTTTTCTCGCGGAACAATGGCGGCGAAAGCAATCGCTTAATTTTTATCTTTTTCCTTGCGGATCCAATGGCCGGCGAGCGCAGCTTTATTTTTCCATATTTTTCTCAAATCATCCCGTGGCCCACAATGCACCTTCCTCACCTCCAAAGATCAACAAGAAAAAGGAAACAAACGTCTTGGAATCAAGGAAAAGGAAACAAACGTCCTGGAAAAGAAAAGAACCATACATTACGTGCTAGGAAAAGGAAACCGAGAGATGGGGCAGCGCGGCCGCGAGAACGCAGGTCTGCAATGGCTCCACGGTCGCCATCGGTGGTTTTACCGACGCGGTGAGGTTACTGGTCAGCGACCTCGCGGCCGTCGTGCCTCGGCAAATTTATAATTTAATTTTTTTTGAAAATAATTTTATTAAGTACAAAATAATCGAAAGTTTTTTTGAGAATTTTTCTAGAATTTTTTAACATAATGTGCTATCTTTTTAAAAATCCTTCTATATTTAAAAAAAAATGAAGACAACTCACGTGTAGCTTCTTCTAGCTGCAGCCCAGACCAGAGAAGCTTCTTTTCTTCCCTCCCTCCATTAAAGCAAGAAAGAAGCTCCAAAGCTCCATCAATCCCGCACCAAATCTCCTCTTTCCATCTATAGTGTTAATTCTCTACATTTCGTGCTCTATTGCCAAAATTTGCCCGGTCAGTCATTCCCAATGAGCTCAAGCGTACACGGTGGTTGCATAAAATTTTGTTTAGCATCAGAGACCAAGTGTTCTACATCCGGTCTAATTTAGATCCCGTTTTAACAACTTCCGATGCCTATTTTATGGATTTTTCTTATTTCATCGTGGTTGTTTGCGACCAAGGATTCTATGGATGTATCGGAACCTCCACCACATCAAATTTACATTTAGGGAGGATCAATTGCATATAAGGTTTTAAATCATAATTTTTGAGGCGCTTTACAGCAAGGTCAAAAAAAAAGCTATAACAACTATCGCTAACTATCGCAGAAGCTATCATTCGTCGCGTTTTCAGTATTAAAAAAATTAAATATGTATGTAATATAAGTCACCTCTAAATAAATCATTAAATCATGGTACTTTACAATGTATTAATATTTTTATAATAAGAACAGGAGTCAAATCCAGAATCAACAAATATGCTAATACATGTCAAAGACCATAACTGATAACTATATCAGAATATTCTTAACAAAAAATACTTAATCATTAAGAAATAATTATATGAATGCTAGCTTATTAAAAAAGAGCGAGACGATGTCTTTTACTAGGTTTTTTCATACTTTATACTAATAAGAGATACATTTAAATCTTTTAGTAATGTTGGATTTTAAAATGGGCTCAATGTTTTGACCTTTGGGTACCTATGTAGGATAGCAAAGCTATCGCTAGCTACAAGCTACAGCATATAGTGGAGCTATTGTTAACCATAGCGCTTGTAAATATAAGAGCAAGTATAATAACAAAACCCACTACTTACTCTATCTCTCATCTATGTCATCTAGAATAAGCAATAGAGCTAGCTTGTACAATAACCATCTCTAAAGGTTGTCTCTAGATGCTGTGCAATAACTATCTCTTCTCTCTTGTACATAACTAATATATCTTGTTTCCCGTACCATATTGTCTCTTGCATAAGAGCCAACTCTCTTCTTTCTCCTCTTTTCTCACTGTTTCACATAGGACAAAACTGATGTATATAGACTAAGAGTAAGCTGAGGTGATAAAACATTGGCCCGTAGTTTCAAGTTTGGGATCAAAAAACTACTATAACATAGTTATATACTATTTATAACACTGATTGCATACTTGCATACAGGCATAAGAGGGAGTGTGGGGAACATACAAGTACACCTTTTGGGTGACATCTTCTAGTTCTATGTGTTGAACACATGACAACACTGAGTCCCTTTGTTGGTTGATTGAGTCAGTTCAAAACTTTGAACAAAATTAGATCGAACCATGCAAGATAATAAGCTCAATCTAAATTTGAAATTGGTCAATCTAGGCTACTGGAATCCCCATTCAAAGCCACAATAGCTACAGCCTACAGGTATGTGATTGGCCATGACCACTTGGGCCTATCGAGTGAGAAGGACAGCCATTACCTGCATGCGCATGAAAATAATACGCATTACTTGAAACTCTTGATAGGCCTACATTGTCCCCATCTTTAGATCTGAGAATAACTTTAGCATGTACCATCCTGTCACCCGTGATCTGATCATATCATTATATCAAAAGGGGAATGGATTGAGCAATTGTCATGCATTAGCAACAAAAAGAGAACATAAAAAATAGCATGATAGCCACGGTATATCATCTCTAAAAAAACAAGCCATTGCATGTGAAATGCCTTTTTTTATACTAGTAATTGTGAAATGGCTGCATGGCTAATGTGAACTATAGTGGCAGAATTTTCAAGCTACAGCAGCTCGAGGAGGATGTAATTACGCATTACGTCAGCGCTATTGGGAGTTTTGAACTTGTGGAATTTGGTTCCTTTGACCAAACAAAAGGCGGCTACTCGGATGTGCCGGGAGAGCTACAGCCGCTGAGGGCTAGTGCAGCCGCGCCGTTTGGAGGCTTGACCTTTGAGATCATCTAACCAAGTCTGAAAGTCCTTGTATTCAAAGTATTCTATGGCAAATAGAGGAAAAAGGTTGAATATAACCATTACACGTACTCTGTATCTTACGTCAGTTCTATATACATATACGTAGATACATATACGTACGTACATATACATACGTGTGTGTATATATATACACGTATATATACGTGTATATATATAATTGTTAGGTAAAAATACATATGTACTAGGGTGAAAACGGGTTGGATATTTTCTATCTGATCTGGAGCCGGATCCGATCGAGACCGGATTCTGAAAGTGATTTGATTATCCGGCCGGATTCGAGAAGGATACAGATACCTGAATTTGGATTCACGATTGGATTCGGAGTAGACAATATCCAACAAATCCGGGACGAGATCTGGATATAGTGATTTTTTCCTAGTTGATATCCGTCAACTATATTGGCCCAAGAACTTCGCCCAGCCCTAAGACCTATAACGGCCCACGGTAAGCTAGCAACTACCACTCTCAGTCTCACCACAGTCGTCGGTAACCCTAGTCTCACTCTCATCCAGATCCAGTGATTCCAGCCATGAGCCGCCACTCTCACCATCTCATTCTCATCCAGATCCAGATGCACACCACTCACGGCCACGAGCCACAACCACAATAGGAGGCAGCGCCAAGCCACCAACACATTGTCCACTTGGAACCATAGTCGCCAAAGAGGGACAACCGGAAGAGTAGACTCTCCGGTGACCTTTTGTCTTCACATATATGTTTTTATTAAGCCTTGAACCGTAATGTCCTTTTGGTGAACCATCGTGTTCCTTAGCCAGGCGTCGTAAGTTGCCAGATGGGCCAATAACGGCTCTCACGTTAATTACGTGGAAATCAATCATATCTCTCGACCAGTTAACCTGGTCGAAACTAACAGAAGCATATAATTGAGCATCATTGTCTATGACTGGTCATCTCTTAGTTATAACTAGTAGTCATGGGCTTTCGACCAGTTTGTTACTAAAGGAACAAGGTTTCCTTTGAATGTGATCGTAAATATAACCGTTATGTTAAGTCGATCCTTAATACGTGGACCCGTTTTTCATTGAAAACTATTGATCCGATCAAGAATCCTTATAAAGATATAAAAAAGATCACGCACAAGAACAATCAAACCTTTCATGTTCAACCCAAAAAGACCCAAACCATCCATCAATTTCTTTTCCCAAAATAGGGGCAGGAGCTCTGACTCAGGTCATTAATAGAAGGTGAGAATACAAACAATAATCCAAGATTGACGAAGCCACCTCTTACACACCAACATAAGAACCACCTACAACAGATGCATCAAACCACCGATATCATACAACCATCCATCTCATCCTCCAGAAAAGAAAAGGCTGGTTGTTTTGGGAACCATTTCGACCATTACGAAGATTTTGGTTTCACTCCTACACCAGCCTAGTAAAACAACCATGTGCAGATCACAGATGTACTACACGTACTATATCATCTGAGCATTTGGCTGTTCTTGAAAAGCTAATGCTGTAGTATATGTGGTACGGAATGCCAAAAGATATTCCCCATTCCCGACCGAATAGCATAAGACATTCAGCTAAATCCAAACGGCTAAAGCATCCTCGATTTTGTCACCATCAAGATCACTTCAATTTTGAGATCCTTGCATGGAAAACGAATCAAAAATCTAAGTTTGCACGGCCTGTGTGTGCTCGCGTGCAGTAAATTTGTTCTTTCAGGGATGCAACTGAATTTCTCATGAAAACCGTAAAGATAGGGTGAAGGGATGAACAATGGACACATGCACGCAGGCGCTTTTTAGATCTCAAGTTGCCTTCACCGACCCGTTTGCTCTCTTGTCCTTCGCCCCCTATCGTCCTGCATTATTGTCCACAGAGTATCATTTGGAAAGGAGGCTTCCTCTCCTTGTGCCCCCTCCATTTGATTACTAGTATTCCTTCTGCTACAAGGTTTTTTAAATTGCTTATGCTGCTGCTGCTTCGGTCAACTGCAAATTGATCATTGGAACCGGCATTTTTCAAGTGAATTATTTGCCCATCATGTAGAAAAATAAGTGTAGTAAAATATCTTTAGAGAATTGTACCGTGCTTTGTCGGTTCTCATGTCCCTTTTCTTATGAGCAAGATGTTCAGCACTTGCATGAAAAACATATACAGATGGAAATAGCTTTGAACTAGCTAGAAGACCCACACTGGACTGGAGTAAATAGACAACTCTCTCTCTCTCTCTCTCTGAAAAAAACACATAACCAGACACATTATACGCCTATAATACGATTCGAAACCCAGATTTCCATCAAAACAACTGTAGTATATATACATTTTTTTCTTGAACAGACAACCGAATATGCATGTCGTATTAGCTGACGACCATGAACTGTTCAGCCGGCCCTTGTAGGCTGCATTTTCACGAACAAACGAGTATACTTAGTACCAAAAAATAAACAAACGGCACTCCCCTAAGTAACGCTGCATTTTTTAGTTTGGTCTACGGAGCTAGCAGCCGCACCGTACAATTTATATCCATCGCCTGTGAAAAAGGAATCGCCACTATCAGCCGCACCGTACAATTTATATCCATCGCCTGTGAAAAAGGAATCGCCACTCATGATCCAGCACGGGCGGGCACCGGACTAGAAGCTTTGGTTTACCTGGCTCCTTGGCATATTTTATTTTACAAATTCGGCTGCAGTCCCAACAAAATTATAAAAAGGGTTTTGTCTCGATCACGGAAACAACGGTATACGTTACGCATCGTCTACCATACTCCCTTAGCTCGATAGTTAGCCGGGACCTCAACAACAACGTCTGTCGTGGTAGGTGGGATGGAACCACTACGAAAACCAACTTACCGAGCATGTCGGGTTTGACAGTACCCCTTTCCTACCGAGCTCGGCAGGAGGATATCTATGTTACCGATCACCTGCTACAGTAAGAAATCATGGTAGGTAACACGTATCGTCTATGGTACTTACCTGTTCAAGAAGTAAAGCTGAAAATAAAATATATATATATATATATATATATATACAAAGTGGCTACGTACACATGCTTCACCGTACCACACAACTACACAATGGCCGATCGGCACCCGGAGCCTGTTATCGCGTGATGCGGTTGGGGCCCACCGCCAAGTGGCTGACACCCACGGCTCCTCGGGGACGAGAGGCATGGCCAGGGCCACACCCACACCCACCTCTCCCTGAGTCGAGTCCTGGGGATACTTGTATCTCCACCCGCCCTCCTCTAAATAATGAACCCACCGACACGCGGGCCCAGCTCTCACGCCTCTGTACACACTGCCACCGGCTGTGATCTTTTTCCCTCTTAGGTCTTTTTGAGTCTCGGCGCGGCGGGAGGGCCTAACGTACCGGGGCACCCGAACACAGAGAGGGGGAGGGGGAACTCGTCGGACCCACCTGGCTACCGTGGGGCCCACCACGGTGGACCCGCCCTAGGGCTGATTCGTATGGCCCGGTGTGGAGGTGGGCGGGTATAAAGCGGGGAGGCGCGCTGTATAGGGCTCCCCCGTCTCCTCCCCCACCCTGCTCTGCTCACCACTACTAGTATTTCCTTTCTTCTCCAGACAAGAGCAGAGGAGAGGAGAGGAGAGAGGAGAAGCGTGTGTTTCTCCGTGTTGTATGGTAGAGTTGGGTCTCGGGGTTCGGCTCTCGAGTCTGCTCTTTCTCGGGGGAGAACAGCCGCACGCTGGTTCGGCGTGAAACCCACCACCGTCAGCCATGGGTGGGCTCGAGGAGATCAAGAATGAGGCCGTTGATCTGGTGAGAATTATCGCTGCTGTTGCCGTTGCTAGTACTCGATATCTGATCCTTACTCCTTAGGATGGTGCTTGTTTCTCTTTTAACATGTTCGTGTTTAGCCCGTGCTGCTTATTGCTTCTCTGGATGAATAATCATGTGAGATGCTGGTCGTTGTTTCTCTCTTTTGTTCTACTCTTTTGATGGACAAAAACAAAGGGAAGGGAGCAACTAGTGATCAAATGGTCTGAAACCAGTTCGATTTCATTTTTACAAAAACATGATATTTTCTTGTATAAATGCTTTCCATCTGAAGAATTTGTACCTTTCCATCTTCGTGTGCCTGAGTCCCGGCGGCCTTTGCGCCAGCTCTCTCACCGCGTGCCTTTTCAACGATGGAAAGGGCCAACTGGCCATGGCCACACTTCTTCCTTTATTTGCTCCTGTCAGCTGTTGCCTCAATTGATACTTACAGGCTTACAGCTTGCTCCTCTGCATCAACAGCCTATTGTTGGAACTTGGAGCAAGAACAGCTAATTTCCTTTTGATTTTTTTTTTCACTCATGTACCGTATTTAATACGCTTCCTTCTCCATGGACCAAAATATCGAATCTTAGATCTGTGCGTAATTAAATCTCCAGTTTTGACTCTGCTTTGGATTTCTTCCAGGGTGTATTACTCTACTTTTCTTCATTCATTAATAAATAAATAGATAAATACTAGTAGTATGAATATTGAGTAGAATTATTGGTGGATTACGAATTTGCACGCAAAGTCAAAAGCACCGGGGGGCACACCATTCACGCTGTGCAGATTAATGGGGAATCACCATAGAGCACAGAGGAATCCGTGCACTTGAGCCGTTCATTTTGATTTATCCTTGTTGACCAAGCGCAGGCGCAGCCCAATCCAAATAGCGGAGCGGACCAGTCGCTGCTCTCGCTTCTCTCTTGTTTTGTCCGGTTCAGTTCACACCTGCGCTAAACGCCTGAAATCGTAGTCGCATCTTCCCCACACGCATCTCCAAGCGGCCCTGAGGACACACGCGTACAAGAGGGGCCATAGAAACTGGAAAGTACGCACAGGACTGCGGGCCTGCGCCGTCTAATCGCGATCAGACGGCCGTACTGTCCCCAATCATTGGGGCCCCGTCGCCTTCGTCGATGCCCTCTGGACTCTTGCGTGTTCCGAGACCCTGACCACTTGGGCTGGTAGACGCCGACAGATGGGGCCCACGACTTGGAATCTCCCACGAACTGTTGCGCTGTCTGTTCTGACCGTGGCTGACAGAACGGGCCCACGCCTTGCAAGGCCCTCGCTCTGACTAATGGTGGTTTTGCGTGTCTGTGCGTGCAGGAGAACATTCCCGTCGAGGAGGTGTTCGAGCAGCTGAAATGCACCCGCGAGGGGCTCACCTCCGACGAGGGCGCCCAGCGTATCACCATCTTCGGCCCCAACAAGCTCGAGGAGAAGAAGGTATGTAGAACGGTTTGATTTGGATCCGTGCTTTTCTTTTGAATAAATGCATGTTGTCTCGTATTAACTCTGCTGCCTGTCTTGTGATTCTGCAGGAGAGCAAGTTTCTCAAGTTCCTGGGGTTCATGTGGAACCCGCTGTCCTGGGTCATGGAGATGGCCGCCATCATGGCCATCGCGCTCGCCAACGGCGGCGGCAAGCCCCCGGACTGGGAGGACTTCGTCGGTATCATCGTCCTCCTGCTCATCAACTCCACCATCTCCTTCATCGAGGAGAACAACGCCGGCAACGCCGCCGCCGCGCTCATGGCCAACCTTGCCCCCAAGACCAAGGTGAGCAAAGGAAGCAGCACGGAAAAACTAATGCGCTGAACAGTATGCGAACTTATTCCAATAGTACGGTAGCCATATTATATCTATGGACTAGTGGACATATAGCGGAAGGAGGAATCTTTTTTTTTTGTAGGTGCACACGTCTCTTAGGATACTGTTTATTTGATTAAAGAATTAGAATAGTTTAGTGAGCCTGAATTGCCAATTGCAGTTTATTTGGACAGTTAGTAGTACATCATAGAGGTTTTATTTTTCTGCTCTGGAACTGGAAGTCAAGTTCCCATAGTATAGATGTGTGGTATCTTAGTAGGATAGAAGTATCGTCTTGCACATGGAATTATTGCATCAGAATTTAAATCAACTGGCACATTTGTCGTTCTCATTAAGGAGGAGTCTCTTTCACGTATGTTAAATTGAGTAATGAAAGGAAAACATGGCAGCGTACGCATGCACATCGTTGTCTATGTGGACGTTTTATTCATCCAACTTGTGAAAGTCAAACCAGCCGAAATGTGTTAGGTACCAGGATGTAGTCATGTAGCACAGTAGCAGTTGGCAGCTTGGAGTAAGCTGTAGTAACTGTAAACGCTGTCGTAGATAACTTAATATTGCATAATTTTTTTTAACCTTTCCGTTAATCAAATTTGCCTTTTCCAGGTGCTGAGGGATGGCCGATGGAGCGAGCAGGAGGCAGCGATCTTGGTCCCGGGTGACATCATCAGCATCAAGCTCGGTGACATCGTCCCTGCCGATGCTCGTCTCCTCGAGGGTGATCCGCTCAAGGTTGATCAGTCTGCGCTTACAGGAGAGTCCCTCCCGGTGACCAAGAGCCCCGGTGACGAGGTCTTCTCCGGCTCGACGTGCAAGCAGGGTGAGATTGAGGCCGTGGTCATTGCCACCGGAGTGCACACGTTCTTCGGCAAGGCTGCTCATCTTGTCGACAGCACCAACCAAGTCGGCCACTTCCAGAAGGTCCTCACTGCGATCGGGAACTTCTGTATCTGCTCGATTGCGGTCGGCATCATCATTGAGATCATCGTCATGTTCCCAATTCAGCGCCGCAAATACAGAAGCGGCATTGAGAACCTGTTGGTCCTCTTGATCGGTGGTATCCCGATCGCCATGCCTACTGTGCTGTCAGTCACCATGGCCATTGGCTCTCACAAGCTGTCACAGCAGGGTGCTATCACTAAGAGGATGACTGCCATTGAGGAGATGGCTGGCATGGATGTGCTGTGCAGTGACAAGACCGGTACACTCACCCTTAACAAGCTAAGTGTCGACAAGAACCTCGTTGAGGTGTTTGCGAAAGGCGTCGACAAAGACCATGTTTTGTTGTTGGCCGCTAGGGCATCGAGGACTGAGAACCAGGACGCCATCGATGCAGCTATGGTTGGCATGCTTGCTGATCCTAAGGAGGCGAGAGCTGGTATCAGGGAAGTGCACTTCTTGCCCTTCAACCCGGTTGATAAGAGGACAGCTCTAACGTACATTGATGCCGATGGTAACTGGCACCGTGTCAGCAAGGGTGCTCCAGAGCAGGTTTGTAATAGTGCAGAGATGTTTCATTACATGTCTACATTTCAGATGGCTTCTTTGTTCTTTAACGTGACTAATTGATTCTTGTGATGAGACTTGAACAGATCTTGACCCTGTGCAACTGTAAGGAGGATGTGAAGAGGAAGGTGCACTCTGTGATCGAAAAGTACGCAGAGCGTGGGCTTCGTTCGCTTGCTGTTGCAAGACAGGTATCTTGATATTGCTGTTGTAGTGACTAGTGAGTCATATTCTTATACAAAATGCGACTGTATCACAGGAAGTACCTGAGAAGTCAAAGGATTCTCCTGGTGGACCATGGCAATTCGTTGGTCTGTTGCCCCTGTTTGACCCCCCAAGGCACGACAGTGCTGAGACCATCCGCAAGGCTCTCCATCTTGGTGTCAATGTCAAGATGATCACGGGTATATAGCAAACATGCAATTACTAATCGCATTTTATTTCACATGTTTGGTGTAATAGCTAAAGATTGTCGTTTGACGTACTTCAGGCGACCAACTTGCTATTGGGAAGGAGACGGGAAGGAGGCTTGGCATGGGCACAAACATGTATCCTTCCTCCTCTTTGCTTGGCCAAAGCAAAGACTCTTCACTTGAGTCAATTCCTGTGGACGAGCTTATTGAAAAGGCTGATGGTTTTGCAGGAGTTTTCCCTGGTACGTCTCGGCTGCATGCTTGTCTGTTTGTTTATGCAATCTTGCACTTGTTAATGGGGTTCATGTTATGCAGAGCACAAGTATGAGATCGTGAAGAGGTTGCAGGAGAAGAAACACATTGTCGGCATGACCGGAGATGGTGTCAACGATGCTCCTGCACTTAAGAAGGCCGACATTGGTATTGCTGTTGCTGATGCTACAGATGCCGCAAGAGGTGCTTCCGACATTGTGCTTACTGAGCCAGGTCTTAGTGTTATTATCAGCGCTGTCCTCACCAGCAGATGCATCTTCCAGAGGATGAAGAACTACACCGTAAGTTCTGTTTTTCATTATCAATTAGTAGCCTTCTAAGCATATGTTGGCATCACATTCTGATTCTTTTCTCTGTTTCATCTTGTGTAACACCAGATTTATGCAGTTTCCATTACCATCCGTATCGTGGTAAGTACCTGATAGATTTTTTTATTGATATGTAAGAGTTATTTCTCCGATTTAATATCAAATTTATTTTGCAGCTCGGCTTTATGCTTATTGCCTTGATCTGGAAATATGATTTCTCACCTTTCATGGTCCTTATCATCGCCATTCTCAATGACGGTATGTGTTCTTTGTTTTCCTACTAGTAGCCATGCTCGTGTAAGCATCCTTCTCAAGTCTCGAAAAAAAATTTTGCAGGTACTATCATGACAATATCTAAGGACAGAGTTAAGCCGTCTCCCTTACCCGACAGCTGGAAGCTGAAGGAAATATTTGCCACTGGTGTTGTGCTCGGTACCTATCTTGCTGTGATGACTGTCGTCTTCTTCTGGGCCATGCACAAGACCGACTTCTTCACAGTGAGTTCTCAAAACATTTCAAGAAAAATCTTTCATGCATCGAACTCCTTGATACGAATTTTTATTCTTGTAAGTTCGTTCTCACGAAGTGTGTTTGCGCAGGACAAATTCAATGTCAGGTCAATCAGGGACAGTGAGCATGAGATGATGTCTGCACTGTACCTCCAAGTCAGTATTGTGAGCCAGGCCCTCATCTTCGTCACCCGTTCCCGCAGCTGGTCCTTTGTCGAGCGCCCTGGTCTTCTCTTGGTCACTGCATTCCTGCTCGCGCAACTGGTAAGTACAAGACGGCTACTCAACAAACTAGCAAAGCCAGTGCAGTTCATGCCTAATCTGAACCTGAATTCTTTATTCAGGTTGCGACATTCATCGCTGTCTACGCCAACTGGGGGTTTGCCAGGATCAAGGGAATCGGCTGGGGCTGGGCTGGTGTTATCTGGCTCTACAGCATTGTGTTCTACTTCCCTCTCGATCTCTTCAAGTTCTTCATCCGCTTCGTGTTGAGTGGAAGGGCCTGGGACAACCTCCTTGAGAACAAGGTACTATTTTGATCCATATACATGCAGCTCTTTCAGTAGTTAGATATCAACTTGATAAACTTCTGAACATTGTTCTGCAGATTGCATTCACCACCAAGAAGGATTACGGTAGAGAGGAGAGGGAGGCACAATGGGCTGCCGCGCAGAGAACGCTTCACGGCCTTCAGCCACCTGAGGTGGCCGCCAACCCACTCTTCGCCGACAAGAGCAGCTACCGTGAGCTCTCTGAGATCGCTGAGCAGGCCAAGAGAAGAGCTGAGATTGCAAGGTATAGTTTGCACTTTCAAACTGCTACTAAGTCATCAAATGGTACTGGTTAGCACAGACAGGAGCAAACTCTGCTGAAAATGAACACTTGTTTTGGGTCATGGCCTGCAGGTTGAGAGAGCTGAGCACTCTGAAGGGCCACGTCGAGTCGGTCGTGAAGCTGAAGGGGCTGGACATTGACACCATCCAGCAGAACTACACAGTGTGATGGATTTCGGCATTTGATGAAAACATGTGATCCTTATTGGAGTTGGATTGGAAATGGAGCTCTCGTTTTATTCAAAATTTTCGATGAATGAATGAAACAAACATGGCTGATCTGACCAGCCCTAGCTGTAAAGTGCTACCAAATATGTGGTTCTGTTTCTGTTTCCTAGAGAGGTTTTACGTTCTAGTGGATTACCGTGTTGGAGTACGTCGTGTTGTAAACGGTTTTTGCGCTTTTCCCTTTCCCCTAACTAGTCTGTGATCTTGCAGAAGCAAGATGGAAAAATAATGAATGAAAAGTTTTCTGCCATCCTTTTGATTTGATACAAACACCATTGTCGCCTATGCTATCTGTGGATTCCAACTTTTTGAGCACAGGGCTTTCTTTTAGCTACTGTCTTCGATTGTTGTTCTGCATTGACTTTTCACCGTGTGTTGTTTCTGGGAATTGTTAGGCAAGTTAGCTCGTGGCATGATTACTAGCCAGGCAAGAGTGAAGCCCAATATGCACGAACTGAGTACTAAAATGTCTAGGAAATTAACAGCTATATAACTTCAAGCTACGTAAAGTACAAAGCATATGGGTCCTAAATGAAAATAACACTAGTTCAAGTAATCAAAGAGAATTTGATATGCATCAATTCCTTTTGAGTACTGTGACATATCTGGTCTTGATTTAGAAATGTGTGCGATCCTAGATGAATTGATTCTTATTTTCTTTTGGAGCATGATTTCTAATTTCTTTTGGAAGAGGATTAAGGAGGATATATAAGGCTGTGTTTGGTTGGTGGAATGAGGTTGAATGGAATGGGATAATTCTATACCATTTGGTTTCATTATTTTAGTTGAATGAAATAGTTCAATACCTATAGGGAATATTTCTCAAATTTGTATCTCACTATGCAAGATGAGATGGTTCCATTTAAGCAACCAAACATATGGATAAATTTTTTTGAACCATCTCATATATGTACTACTTGATGCAAGCAACCAAACACACCCTAAACATATAGGGAGTGGTCATAGAGAACCCATACAAGAGCAAGCAACCAAAAGGAGTTCATTCGAAGTAGAGGTGCACGAAAGGATTAGAGCCTAGATTATTCTTTAGCATTATATTCTTGTATAGGACAAGGATATGGGGATCCTAAAGGATTGAGACGGTTGTGAGAGAGCGATAATCACTTGCCTCAAAAAGCTGCACTTAAAATTTTTTCGCCAAATCTTCTCTCGCTGTGGTTGTTTCAACGTCGTCATTTTGGTTCTTTCTATGAGATTCATCTTCTTCGCCTCTTAGATTGTACACGCTCGTACCGTATCTCACAAAACTGTGATCTGATCGTATAACTACCATGGATAACCAATTTTTTTTTTAAAAAAAGGCAGGAGCTCTGCCAATGCATTAAAAGAGGTGAGACGGTTATAGTACAGCCGAAGCCGGGAGGATCAGAGGGAGAGCCTGTGGAGCTACACGCACAGGAATTCCCTGATCAGAAAGAAGAATTCATACACCAAGACAAAGGCGAAATTGGTAAGCACGATGGAAGCTTCAGACCCCCGAAGTAGCTTAACTCTTGCGGAACGGCATGCATTCCGGAAAGCACTCTTTCGAGTCTGGACTTCCTGAAGGATGGCATTGACCACCAGATACACCGCATGATATGAGTTCGAGAAGATCCTGCCATTTCTTTCTTTCCAAAAGTTCCACATGGTGACCAAATTCTGCCACTACTACGGATAACAATTACATTTGAAGATTTTGTACACCGGATGAGGACAGTACCAAATTCCAATTCCTCTCCAAAGCAGGGGAGAAACCAGCCAAATTGTTCCTTGCAAGGAGAGCCTTCCTTACATACCAAAATGCTGACAGTAATTATTCGAAAAGGAATACTTCTTCTGCGCACAAAAGCTCTTCTCGCCACACATATGTTGGAAGAGGGAATCTTTTCGTAACGAATCAAGCTCATCATTCCGAAAGAGATATAGTGGAATCTGTGTTCACCTCACACACAAACTCCCTTTCCCTTTTCTCTTTCCCTTTTACGTTCCAAAACGAATTCAAGCACAATTACCGTCCTAGTAGGAGACGTGTAAAGATCGTAAGCACGTAGAGCAGACGGTACACGCTCCAGAGTGTCACATCGCGTCCGTACGCCGGCCGGCGCCGGCTGAAAGGCAGCAGCCACTCGTTCAGAGACTTACAGATCACAGCGGCAGCAGCAAAGTAGCAGCAACATGACGACATCGATCACACGGCGTGTGGCGTATCCCGTCAGGTTCCATCCATCCATCCCGTTCGCTCCGCGCCACCGATAGTGCGCGTCGCTGCTCGTTAGCCTTAGCGGCAGGCGCGCATCGCCTCGCCGACAT
This sequence comes from Otatea glauca, assembly GCA_036346275.1. Lineage (NCBI taxonomy): Eukaryota > Viridiplantae > Streptophyta > Magnoliopsida > Poales > Poaceae > Otatea > Otatea glauca. The sequence goes on along the minus strand of CM070718.1, from coordinate 4,133,005 downwards.
GCTACTATACGGCCCTAGGAAAAGGCGGATTCCGCCGTGTTTTCTGCGGTTGCGTCCTACACGGACAGACGGGATGGATGGTTGGGGCGAGTTCGTTCGCTCAAAGTGGCCGGTGGGCGGGTATGCAGCTTGCATCATTTTATTGCAGACCCATACACGCCTGTCCCTTCGCCCAGTCATCGCATCATGCTATAGCTCATTAGCTCCTCTCCCGTGCCTTTGGATCCATGCATCGCTTTCCGTTAGCTGTTCCAGCGGAAAAAAAAGATCGGCTGCCGCATGCAGCTCACATTATTCCCCTCGACTTTACAAGTTTGCATCGTTTTCCTGGGGTCGGGAGCGTTGAAGTATCAGAATACGTGTGTTCTAGCAGACGTGCGCACGCTAGATTACAGTTTCAAACTTCTAGAGCGGCCATGTGTCGTTACTGTGCCTGACCTTCCGCTTCTTCTTTGAATAGCGAAGAAAAAAACTTGTAACTAAAACGACCCGTCACTGTGACGATATTTTTTTGGGTAGTAGTATGTTGGTGTTGCAACAAACCACTAGAGCTCGTGAATCTGGCCTTTATTTTTGGCAAAAGTGTGTGTGTTTCCTGATCTCTGAACGGCCTACATGCATATATCACTATTAAGATTTGATGGGGTCTTGGCCACTCGAGGGGGGCCAGAAGTGACTGGAGGAGCTTAAAAGAAGAGACAGGCGGAGCTGAGTCCGTGCGCAGTATAAGATATCGAGATGGGGGTAGGAGAAGCAAATGGCATCTTACAGCAGCCAAAAGTCGAAGCTAAGCTAGGCTGGCCGATTCAAAGGAAAAGTATGTAGTATTATTAGACTGGTCGATCGGTCCAACCAGTGCAGGCAGGATCTCCAGTCCAGGGACTGAGACATGTCGAGATATCGGCGAGATCTTCTTTGAATGAATCAGCACCGGTGACTCAGCACCAGCAAACGTTGCGATGAAAACTGGTTAGTAGCGGCCTGTGTTTCCACCAGTTTTTTCAAGTAAAAAATGATGGATACTTAATAAGTTCTCTCGTCGCTTCTTAAGAGCAAAAGTCTATGATGAGCCTACGACCGGATCAAACCTGCTTACGATTCCAAAGCAAGAATCAAGCTGTTTCCTTGTTGCTGTAATTATGGGGGGGAATCAGGATGATCAGAAACACACTTTAGTTCAAACTCTCCCCAATTTGGACCGTCAAAGAATAAGACCTTGCAATGAAAAGTTTCAACTTTGTACCACGAGCAGAGAAGGCTGGGACGCCCAGAATGTTTACTCTCACGAGGAAGGCTTAACGGGCCAGGTGGGTATTACGCTTGTCATTTTTGTAGCATACTGGGCCGAAGCGGTGCTTAGCCCTACAGCCCTACTTATGTACCTGTGTTCCAAAAATAAAAACTTATGTACCTGGCTGTATATCAGCTTGATGGAATGGAAGATTCAAAATATGATGCATTTTTGTTCGCGTAATTCCATGATTTGTATGCTTCATTTTGTTTTGGGGAGATGGGAGGCAACGCGCCTCATCACCAGCTTCTTTTACAGAATTTTGTATGCTTTCATGCTCGCGCTCATCAAACAATGCACTACTGTCGTTTGACGCAGTACGTATTTTGGAAGTTTGCACGATGTATTGAATGTGTACGTACGTACACACGACAGTACATAATATCATACTAATAGACCAAGCCTGCTGCTGCTGGCTGGTAGCATAATCGGCCTGTCATTCTTCCAAAAACGGTCTGTTACGACCATAAATTCACAAGGCCGCACTACATCTCTGCGTGTTTGCAATGTATACTCTTTCTCTTTCTTTTTTCTGCTGAATGAATACTGCTCGGTTTCCTGTTCGGTGCTCTGTTTCCAGGTGTAGGCCCGGCGTACGTTGTAACTCCTATTTTGGACACACAGAAAAGTGCAAGCAGAGGCTTCGTTTCCTTTAACGGAAAGAAGAGAGAAGAAAAAGAAATGTCGGCGAGGCACGCCCGCCGTACTCCGGGCGAACTGTTCATCTGCCGGGCGTGTCGGCACATGGCCCTAACCGAAGCCGAGAGAGGGACGAACGTCCAGTGCTCAAGATGCCTGCTTGTTCGCAGGAGAGCAGCGTTTCGCTGAAGTGTCGTCGACCAAACACACGGCGACTGGGCAGCTCAGCATCGCATTCGCGGGCAGAACGATGGGCTGGCCAACTAGCATCTGCACTCCTACAGAATTGGCAGCCCACCCCCCTGGCTCAGCACAGCTCGTGCTGCCTGTCGCCTCCAGCCCACCAAGAACCCACCCAATGGCTCTGATCATCTCTACCCAACCGTAGCTTCATAATCCCTCTCTCTCTCTCACACACACGCGCGCGCATAGATATGCTGCACACAAGGAGTAAACTGTATGGGTATACTAGTTAAGTGCCCGTGTGTTGCTACGAAAATTCTCAAACACAACCTTTTTAAGAAAAGTTTTTCAAAACAACAGCCAAGTTGGTTGATGAGAAAGACATATATGAAGCGAACTTGTTAGCTATTTAAGAGTGCTTCAAATTATCAGTTAATCATTGATGCTAGTACAATTTTAAAAAGCCTCGACATGATAGTACAACGGTAACTTTAAAGAATTTGGTCTTTTTCCTTTTTTTTCTCCTCCCCTTTTATCTTTGCAGTCTTCTGCACCTTATAACTTTAAACTTTGTTTTTTATACTCATAATTTAATCACAGCTTTAGCTGTCTTGAAAAAAGAGCGAATGAGCCATGGCCATGGCCTCCTTCCATATCGTTTCTTGTGTCCCCTTGAATCTTTTGTATTGCTTCTTTCTCTCTTTCTCTTGTGTGTATGAGCTTTCCTCTTCTCTATCTCTTCCTGCGTCTCTTCGTATATCCTCTATGATGGAGATGAAGGTGGCTTTTATAGGTGGAGGAGAGGGCTGCCAGGTGTGTGAGTGCTCAGCCTTTATAATACGGTGCCTTGTGATATCCGGGATTGGCACGTGATTTGATTATGCAATTCTTGCCTTTTAATATCTGCATTTCCATCTAAATGAGATACAATTAAATAGGGTTTTCATGTTATGGGATATGATGAGTATATCATTCCATCCAAGCGAGATATGATAAGGAAACTCTTTCATTTATAAGAGATATGAATAAAATCCATCTATTTTAAGGAGATGTGATCAGTAATATTTTCATAAAATAGAGGGAATCCGGATCGGGTGGGGGTGAGCTAAGCGAACAGAAGAAAAGGCTGAGCAAGAAGGTAAGGATGAGTGAACAGAAGGAAAAGGGGGTGGGCGGGCTGAGCGAATAGAAGGAAAGAGAGGGCCGGTATGAAGAACGAACCGCTGCCACCAAGTCGTAATTAGAAGTAGTAGAGATACAGAAACCGACCTAGTGACGTGTATATATTTCTAAATTAATTCGATTGCAAGGACTAAATTTACAATTAATTCAGCTATTCTCATCATTCGTGTGGAATGCGGCATCGGATGCCATCCCATCATATTTCTATGATTCACAAAGACACGTTTGCTACATGCATGTGACTCACCTACTCAGTTCCCCGTAGTTCTCACTTAGAAAGGGAAAGTAGTACTATTTTGCTTCCCTATTGTTACATCTTTTATCTACATAAACATCACAAGTCTTCATTTGACGTCCTGCATATATTACTGTTAAAAAAAACTAGCTAGCTATCTCAATTAAGTCGGTTTAAAAAAAAACAAGGACGTGCAGGAGGACTACGTCTGTACCACTACGAACACGTACGGCCTTTCCCTATCTTAAGTGTCAGCTCATGTATGACGATAATTCAGTAATATCCTCAATCGACTCTACAAGAAAACCTGGAACCAACAACAAATGACTAGCTACGAGGTAATCCCACATGCATATCCACCGTCCAAAAAAGTTCAGATTCCCGAACAGTGATATATATACATCACTCACTGTTGTTCGTTGTACAGCCTGCAAATATATGTGTTCTATCGTAATTGCCCGTGCCAACAGCTAAGCACCGGTCGCCGTCCGTCGTAACGATCGAATCTGACAAGATTCTGTTGGTAAAGCGTTCATCCTAATTAGCATGATGAACATGACTCCATGTCTCCATACATGCATGTCAGGTTTTCAGCTACACTGTTTATCTATTATGACATTGCTCAAGCAGTCATACTAGTCAGTAGACACAACATAATTTGCTTGTCTCTTAATCAAAGTACACTGGCAATTGACCATAGATAATTGCCGTATCCATTGGATAATTGCATGAACTAGCTAGCTGATACGAACAGTACATATACTAATAATCCTAATAAATTGTTGGAGGCCATGTGACACTGTAGCCTACTGTAATACTGTTCTTATTCTCTCCCTAGCTAGCTACTGCGGCTAGCATGACCGGCATGGCTGAAGCCTGAATGCTAAGATAATTTTAGCCAAAAAAAAATGTGCCTTGTACAGGCGCAGCAGCCATGCCAGCCTCTGCCTCTGCATGCACGCTTTCTTTTTTCCGGGGAAAATGGAAGCATCAAGATCGGCCAATCTCTAGGACACTGCGAGCGCGGCCGTGGGCCTCGTAAACATCACACAGCGCGCGACACATCACATGCGCCCCTGCCCGCCAGTTCTCATGCATGAGTTTTCCTTCCACGGAGCTTGCCAAGCCAATGAATCATCTCTCTTCTCCGCCACTAGCTTCGGAGTCTCAGTGAAAGACCATACATAGGTTTATCTATATTTATGATGAGTTATTGACAGTATTTGAATATGTGTTACTTAAGTTTGAGTTTGTTTTAAATTTTATTTTGAATTCGAAGCAATTTAAAGTGCTATCAGTGTTAGGCGGCACTGCCGGCCTTGTAGTGGTGGTAGTGCTGACCAGGCGACACTACCGGCTTGTGATGGCGGTAGCGCCAACCCTACGATGCTACCAGCAGTGAGTGCGGTAGTCTTTTTACAGAGAGGTGTTTCTCTGGAGTGTGTCTATGGCAGCACTACTGGATCTAGGGGTGGTAGTAAGGGGTGCGGTACTACCGATCTCTAATAGGCGGTAGTTATTTTCTAGAGAGGGTTCTCTCGGGGTTTCGCAGGGCGATCGGTACTTTGAATTTTGTGATGATTATTACATATATTGTGAACATTGCTATGTGATGGTTTGCTTGTCTATGTTAGTTGCAGGACTTCGGAGCTAAGTTATGGTGAGACGAAGGAGACCGGGACTAGGCTAGGAGAGCTAAGGTCCACAACAGTCAAGGGACGCCGGAAGATGACTGAGACTGGGAAGTGGTTACAAGTCGGGAAGACAAGGACTTAGGGCGTGAAGCACTGGTGATGGACATGGCAGGCAACAGCATGAATCGAGACTAGGCTTAGAGAGGAGTCAAGGTCAAACGGTAAAGTAAGCCGGTGCCGCCATGGTGAAGCGGTCAAGGACACGTGGTGCGCTAAGTGACTTGGGCCCGTTTGCAAGCGATGACAGTTGGGGGGGGGTGATCCGAACACGTGAGAGGCTTGGCGGAAAGTCATTGGGGCTACGTGGAAAGCAACGAAGCATGGGAGATGTTTCGAGGAGAAAGAAAACCGGTTGTTCGGGCAAATTGTTAATTTACCCATACCGGCGAATGAAGTGGTTTGGAAAACTGTGGAGATGGCATAAGTGGTTTAGGTCAAGCCAAAGTGGAGTTTGACGCAAATTCGGGCTCATGGAGCGAATTAGGCAGCAAGGTGAAGGCCGCTTTGAGAAGCGTGCTTATGTGAGCGTAAAACCTGTTAAGAGTGTTGGGTTATCGGGTTAGTCCATGTAAATGTGAATGGTATCCACATGTGTGTCCAGGTTTTAGGGTTATAGTTGCCTCCACTATATAAAGAGATGTAGTGAGAAGTGAGGCTTCAAGCCCTTAAAAACCCAGGAGAAGGATTAGGATTTCCACAATATTTTAGTTTTCTTGTGTTGGTGTGTGACTACACCTTGGGAGCTTTGCCCTCACGTGAGAGGCTTATAATTCATCCTCATGATCTGAAATGAAATCAAAATTCGTGCTCAAGTTTTGCCTCTTGTTTTGATCTTCCCTCTTCTTGAATTTTTTTATCCTTCTTGGTGATTTCTTCTTCTCTTGATCTTGTGTTGTCAAGGATGAATAATTGATGGATGGATTCTCTGTGGATCATATCTCAATCATTTAGGCAAGCTCTCACATGATCATCAAGAGATTTATCAAGAAATCGGTTTTTTGCTTGAGAAATAAGGATTTGAGGTAGATTTTGATCTTGCACGTTTGAGGGTAATTTCTTTTGAGTTCTTGCTTGCTATGATATGTGGGAGGGCATTTAAGGTTATCTTGATCATCAAATCCCCACGAGCAACTCAGGATGAAGTTTTGGATTTTGATTAGGTTTTGGTGCAACCTTCGGTAAATCCAAAAAAGGTTGGAGCTTTGACGTCAATCTTTGCGATTGATGGTTGGAATAGGTTCTTGATATCCTTAGGAAGGTGCATACAAAGTTTCACGAGTTTTGGATCATTCAATCAAAAGTTACCTCAATTTTTTTTATTTGAACTCATGTGAATTTTACTGTTCACTACGGTACTACCGCTTCTACATAAACAGTAGTACCGCCCCAGGGTTGAGATCTTTAAAAATTGATTTTTTTTTCGCTTCTATTTGATCTCTTAGAGGTTTATCTTAGTTACTTGAAGATAAAAAATATTTTGTGATCATTCACCCTTTATCGCCGTTTCAATCCTTTACTCAGAGTTAGTGCTGCCCCGCGCGAGCGGGCGTTGCATGATATGTTTGCGTGCGTGCGTGCGCGCGCGAGACCACACGCCCCCGCCCGCCCGTGTGGTATCATGCAATGGCCGGCATGCATGCAGGGACGGCAACGCGTTACAATCCTTGCGATTCTCTGGTACTACACTACTAGTAGTAGCAGCAGCAGCTTTAAGTTTGCCTCGTTCTTTCTCGCCATGGCAGTGCAATGCAAGCTGGCAGCAGCATTGCAGTGAGAGCTAAGTCAGTGACACTGGGATTTTCCTTGTCCTAACATGAAAGCAACAACTCGAGAGATATACTGTGGCTAGTAGACTTGGAACTGTTGAGGGGCTTGCATATGTAATGCTTGTTTGTCTGTCTCTGTGGGGTCCCTGCACACAGACAGAGAGAGAGAGATGGGTGCAGGAGATGCAGGCTGCATGAACCAGGAAATGGCGTACGTGCGCATAGGGTTGGTTTGCCACGATCGTGCATGCACACGCGGCCGGCGGGGATTGGTCGAATCGATAGGTTTACGAGCCTCATTGATGCCTTTCGTCGTCCTATGCGAATTTATATCATCCGATCCATCGGCCCGGTTCTGGCTGTCTTATGGCTGTCTGTATACGAAGGAAAGTTAACACCAGACCAGACACATTAATTTTGCAGTTTCAAGACGTCTCCCACAAAAGATCCGTCAGAAATTTGGAGGCCGGGTTTTAGTTAGCAAGTCCATTCATGCTTCCAAGTTCCAACTGAAGACCCTACATATATATGGCATGCATGTCTTGTCTTGTACACGACAATTCCAATCCTGACACATGATAGATATAGCTGCCACGAAAAGATTTGTATAGCGAAACTGCGGTAAATGAGTGCTAAGTCAGGACCCAATTAATTAAACAGAAAAACTACGTAACGGTATTATATTGACTGAGTTTTTAATGATATATGTAGTCATCTTTAGATTTTGGTAAGTCACTTTATCACAAAAGTAGCTTCAGCCGAGTTGGTTAAAAGCTCTTCACTCGGACATGAGGTTTAGAGTTTGAATCCCAGACCAACAGCGCATGTTGATTTTTCTTCTATTTTTAGTTACTCTTGCAGAACACCTCAAATAATTTAACCAGCCCAACTGACACAAAGAGCCTGTAGCTCAGTTGGTTAAAATTTTTCTTCTATTTTTAGTTACTCTTGTAGAACACCTCAAATAATTTAACCAGCCCAACTGACACAAAGAGCCTGTAGCTCAGTTGGTTAAAATTACGTAACGGTAAAGTTTCACGACGTTTCACGGACAAGATTCATGTTTTCACGTGAAACATATCTGTTAAATTATGTTTTGATGAAACTAAAACATTATGAAACTTATAAGTACACTACAAAACCTGGTGAAACTTAACTATTAAACAACATGAAACCTATCTATGAACGTTGTGAAACTCCTGAATCAATTAATGACCTGAAACATACTCCGAAACATGTGAAATATGCTCTAAAACTTGTTGAAACTCATGGGTTGAAACTTGGTGAAACTTAAAATATTCACCGAAACATGAAAATTTTCAAACGTTCTCTTGAAATTTGGCATAACATGCATGGAACTTACTGAAACTCGCCGAAACATGAATGAAACTTGCTGAAACTTCTGAAATACACATGTAATTTGCATAAGTTTACCGAAATACAAATGAATATTTATCGAAAACTTCTTTTAAAATTTGACGAAACATGCATAAAATATGAAACTTATAAGTACACTATGAAACCTGGTGAAACTCAACTGTAAAACAACACGAAACCTAGTTGCGAAACTTAGGTGTAAAACTTAGCTACGAAACTTAGCTGTGAAACCTGTTATACCATTGGAGTCAATTCCTTGATTCCAACGGTATAGCGTGCACTAGTACCACTCTTAATTAAAACAAGTTCAGTACTTTCCCTCCTTATATAAGTTACATAAATCTTAAAACAAACGAAAGGGTAAGTAATTATCATCTACCTTTCATTCATGCTTTAATATTTGTACAACTGTTTAAAAAAAAGCATTCAAGCATCTCTTAACAAACAGTCACAGGAAACACAGGTTCCAGTTGCGATCGGGCATATTTGAATTGTTTCTTTGGATAAGTCAATTTTTCTTTCATATATAAAATCAACATTCCATAACCGAAGAAGAATACACTTCTCCAGGCACATCTAACATCTATAAAGTTTGACTTAAAAAGATACGGGTGCCTAATTCGGGGATTGAATATAGCCAAACTTAAATGTGAATATTAAGCTAAGTTCACTGGTAATTAACCTTCCTAGCTATGTTGCTCGCAAGTCGCAATGAGAGACTGGGTAAAGCTTTCTGATATCGCGCGCCTCTCAACGACACGGGGGGGGGGGCAGGCCGATGATGCCTCTGCCACATTGATGACCAAGTCGAAGGCCTATTTTCTTGTAACATGTAATGTACGTATGTTCTTCATAACTACTACTGTAATATTACATATAACCGATCGTGACCCAGAAATTAGGTCGACCTACAAGTCAAATTGTCTTGCAACAGAGATGGCAATGCTCTGGTGATGGAGGATACGACACTAACACAATAACTACAAGGTGTGATAGGTGCAAACGTCGATGGTGGGCGGTGGCCCGGTAAGATCGATGTGGACAAGTGAGATTGAAAAGGATAGTCTCGATCATACTGACCAATGGCAAATTGGCAATGCTGAGTCATGCATGAGTAATGGAAGACACGATAGATGGGGAGGCTGAACGGCTTGCCAGGGCAAGAAAGGAGTCCTGACCGGGCCACGGGACGATCATCAGAACAAGACGAGTCTACTCACTGCATTGGAACAAAGGACACCTTATTACATTGTTGGGCCAATGGGTTATCTGTAAGATCGCAATGACTGTTTTTTTTAAAGACATTCTTTTCTTCTAAACGAAGATCCATTTTCACTTGGTTTTAAAAAGACGTATTTTCACCGCGAATTAGTTAAAACGAATACCCTTTTCTCTGAAAGTTTCTCGAAAACGTGTGGGGTTGCTTGGCCCCCACTAGTTGCACATAAATCCACCGTGTCCTTCACTGCTTACTTTCAGGACGTCCTTTTGATGGATTTTTCTACAACATATTGTTCTATAAAAGATATCCTCAGGCAGAACACTGTTCTCTTTCGGTAAATTTACTTGAGTGTGCTTGTTAGCTCACATGTGTGTACTAGTGAAAGTGAGTAAAAGAGTGGTAGTACTCGATCGAGCCGCCCGCGGTCCCCTGCCTTCCACAAAAGCTGCCGAAAGCCAATAATTGGGATGATAGGACCAGCCATCTATACTCCATGGTCGTAAGCTCAAAGTCACGAGCAAGTAGGGGTGATTACCGAATTTAACGAGTTATTATCGAGGTTCTTACAAAATTCACGTAGTTCGACACAAAATAATTTTATTTATCATTTAAATAATTATTTTAAATTAACCACTGTCTAGTCGAGTCTAGCTAGTTAACCCTAATAACCTTTTTTTTTCAAACCCTATGTAACGAAAGGATGGATCTCCCAATCAAATCAAGATTTTGTGAACTCCAAGTGATATGCACTGTGATGCCCGGCCTACCTTTTCCTTCATTCGAATCAGAGCAGCTGCTGCATATGTGCATGTGCATTGCCTGTATCTTGTGGAGCAGTCTGTGTGTATGTGCACGCATATCGATCCTAATCAGATTTTGGTGGTTATAGTTTGTCTCATTCAAATTTATGGACAGCTAGCACTACGTTACAAGGAAAATTTTGTTGTTCCACATTTATATCAACATAAACTGCTATAGTATTTCCATGAAATACTAAATAAAAAGAAAGTTGTTTTGGAAGCCAAGCCGGGCTGGGTCAAGCTAAGTCGAACTTAATTTGTTTTGACTAGCATGCAAAATCCGCTTGAAAACAACTCTCAGCTACAGGGAAAATAATAAAATCCTTTGACATTTATTCAATCAATTTATATGACAAATTTATAGGAGGGGAAGTCAATGCGATGTTGTACATGTGGAAGAAATTGCCCTTAGTTTCCTTGTTTAGTTAAGCATCATCATGTGCTCTTTATATTTTTTGTTAGTCGGTTTATTCTATATATGTTCTTATCCCTCCTCAGTCCAAGTTAATTTTCAGGCCATATTTACTTTTGGCATATAGACCAAGAAGATACTTAAAATGGTTAGACTACCCCTAATTATTATCTCTAATCACTATATTCAATGCATACATGTACAGAATATCAAGTAAAACTGGATATTTATCGGGAGTATAAATGGAACATCATACTAATTTGTATTGAAATATAAAATACATTATATATTTATAAACAAGATAAATTAAAAATACATCATTTAAACTTGAACGGAGGGAATTCTATTTTCCGGTTGTATGTAAAGATTGCTCTTTCCCCTTCTACCTTGACGATGAGAGACAGGAAGAAATGCAACCATGCATGGGAGATGTACAACAGGCTACCAAACAGTCGATTAAGAAAAGACACTATTTATCGTGACTATTCTCCTATTTGCCTTGGTATTCATGCCAAAAAAATAGGTGAATTAATCAATGACGATTGTAAAACTGACTGGTGGGCCCTGGCCTCTTTTCCATTTTTATCAGTTACTATTACCATCTGCCTTTTACCAGTTCTATTCACCTCCAAAGTAACGCATCCAGACACAGGTCCGTACGCCTCCCATGGACAAGCACACGTGGTCTGTCATGCCACTGCCACTTTGTACGGCGATTTGCGGCTACGTTGGATCGTTTGCGTCACATACGGCCATTCTTGGAAGAGTGAAACTTCTGCACCTAAAATCTCTTGCATGTTCGAGGTAGAAATGAACCGATAAGTAAAAATTAGTAAAGATAGATGAATTTTTGTTGAGATAATTTTGAATTTTGAAAACTTTGTAAAGTGGCCACTTGATTTTTAAAGTAACTAGCAGACTTACCTGCACAACTGCGTATCTAGATGATACAATTGTCTTTGGTATACAACTCTACTTTCAATTATTAAAATACAAATATATTTTTTATATAACTCTATTTATATATGATTAATCTGCATCATTATAATTTAGTCCTACCAAAAATAAGTGGTTGGGATCATTTATTTGATATACAACTCTACTTCCAATGATTGAGATACAATTATATTTGTTATATATGATTAATCTGCACCGTTATAATCTACTCTTACCAGAATAAGTGGTGGAGATCCTTCTCTTTTTCTTTCGATTAATGCGAGGATTTCTAAAATTTAGGATTATTGTGTGATTTTTCTTGCCCTTAAAACAAATAAGGTTCCTTGAATATCACAGGTTGTTTATATATATATATATATATATATATATATATATATATATATATATATATATATATATCTAAACTTATTTATATCATTAGTGGATGCTACCGGTATATAAGATAATTTTGTACTTCTATTTGATTATTTCATCAAGGCACCGACATGTTAGGAAAAGAAAATTAGGCCAGTTGGTGGGTTGCAGATCCACAAAAATTTCACCATATAATCCATATTGCTATATTTAATGCTCAGAAGTACCTTCCAACACTTCAATTGAGTTTGCAACCTCTAGGCCGGGACATGTCCTGGTGGTAAACTTGCTAGGTACTACCGTTGGTTGCCTCCGCGGCTTGGGGGCGGCGCAGAAGATCCGAGGGGCCCGTGGACCACACCACAGGGCAGGCTCGTCCACAATCCCGGGTCTGGTGACATGAGCCACAGTCGTGGCCCAACAAAGTGACGTGTGTCGAGTCGAACGGGCGGCCCCCATACACATGCATGCATTCGCCCGGAGGATCATTTCTCTTCTTTTGTACCCATCCTCTCGCAAAACCGGTCTGCTCTGCCTGCCAAAAGCCAAATGTAGTGCATCAACGGCCGGCGGTTCCGACGGCTGGACCTCGATTCGACGTGCTTGCATATGTACCACCACCGTACATTATTCCTAGTATGCCATACATGGTTAATTTTTTCTTTACGGTTATGCCATACATGCATGTTGAATCCTGCCCGTCAAATAGATATACCTAGCTACTTATAAACTAGCGCTTCTCTTCAGAAAAGATAAGGTCTATTCGGTAAGAGCCTGATTTCTTAAACAAAAAAGATCCTAATTAACACGGGCCAGTGGCGGACCCAACGGAGTGGTTAAGGGGGGCTAAGGAACACCCTACTCTCCGACGTGCAGAAGGACGGCTAGCTGAGGGCAAAGCAGAAAGGAGCAACGGTGTGGCGAGCTACAAGCCGATGAGCACCTCCTAAAATTTAGTTCTGAATCCGCCACTGACGGAGGCTGTACATAGTCATCTCAAAGGAAAAACCATTGTCGTCTTTTTGTATATTAATTGGCCAAGGGCTAGGGTGGAACTGCTATAGCCTACAACAGCACTGTGCTGAAGAGATAAGGAGGCCCTGGATAATTTAGAGGAAGGGAGAGTGATCGAGTGAGGCTGACCGATATGTCGCGTGTGTCAATTGCCATTTGGATGATTGTGTGGCCACTGATATGTCACGATTACATGAGACATTCGCTAGTGATGGAATTTGGACTTTGGGGTTTGAATTATTCCCTAAGAAATAGGTGTTACTAAAATATATGTAGAGCCAGTTGATTGAAGATTTCGCCTTGGTCACTATATTTAAACGTGTCTGGAGTGACTATATATATCAAAGTAGTTTTACTTTTGAAAAAAAAGCTATTACTAACATACAACGATACAACGTACAATGTGTTATAGTGACAGTCTGTGTCAAAGCTGGTCTTCGTGCCGCATAAATTTTTAATATTCTAGCTCGACGGTTTTTAATTCTTTCGAGTTTAGTCGTTGATCTGACGAAATTGCAAAAATAGCCTCTGAACAGTATGATCCAGCGGACCCAGAGCGCGGGTTTATACCATTTTTAATTTGGTTGAATTTTGCCGATATGGCTTTAATTAGGAAAGTAGCCCTGTCTGAATTTTAAAAAATTCATACAACTTGTTCATCATCAGAAAATTTTATGAGAATATTAATGATGCATCATAACCATACACAAAAAAATTCAAAATTATCTAAAGTGGTTTATACCATTTTTAATTTGGTTGAATTTTGCTGGTATGGCTTTAATTAGGAAAGTAGCACTGTCTGAATTTTAAAATATTCATAAAGCTTGTTCATCATCAGAAAATTTTATGGGAATATTAATGATGCATCATAACTATAGAAAAAAATTTCAAAATTTTCTAACATGGTTTGTTTTATTTTTCGTTCGGTTAGAACTTACTTGTCAGCGTTTCATCAAGACAGTTGCAATGTTCGAATTTTTAAAAAGTCCTCATATGTGATATTCTTCTAAAATTTTATGAAAATATCATTTATATTTCAAGAACCTCCACAAAACATTTGAAAAATTTTCAACATCGATGAAGTCCTACAAAATGTTTTTCCCACTTGCATCGCCCCTGCCACCCCCCGCCCCTGGCCCCCAAACCGCTGGAAGTCCGAAAAAAATATAAAAAATAGTTCCAACTCCGATTAAAAAAAAAAAAAATATCCCATGGATCCGATCCGCAGGAAAACGAATAAAAAAATCCTACACTCTAGGTCCATTGGATTATACTATTCAGAGACCATTTTTGGAATTTCGTCAGATCAACAACTAAACTCGAAAAAATTAAAAGTCGTCGGGCTATAACAGTAAAATTTTCACGTTGGCACGTCTCTTCACTCCACAATCACATCGAAGCAAGACGACGATAGTCCTGAGTCCTGACGCATGAGTACATAGTAAACTAGGCCTGCATACAGATCTCCTGTAGCATCAACGTGGTGCAAAGATGAGGTACGTACGTACGTACGTCGTACCCTTCACGGCGAAGCAGCTAGCTAGGTCGCCCCCCACCCCGCCCCAGCTAGGTAGCATGAAGGTACGTCGTATCGTAACACGACGGACGATCGAACGGACGGACGGATCCAATGCTGTGCGTGCAGCCAGCTGAGGCGGCAGCGGCCGGCCGGCCGGCCTGGCGACCTGCATGTCTCTCAAGTTAATTGCGACTGTTCGACCCCCATAGACACGCACGCACGCACGGGCCGGTGCCTCGTACGGGCGCTGCTCGAGCACGCACGCAGCGCAGCGCGGGCGCGACGTGCCCGCCCGGCCGCGCGCGCTGGCATGCACGCGAGCCGATGCTGCCTGCAACCATCCAAATCCACCGGAACAACGGTTTCAGATGGCAGGTGCTCTCCTAGGCTACAGCGATCCGCCTGCTCACGCACTGTAAAATCCTCAAAAAGGTTGCCTTTAATTGAAAACCCACGCATCTGCATGCGTTGCTGCCGTCGCTTCCGGCCGCTCCGCCAGCGCTCTGTCTCCCGATCGATCGACTAGCTAGCCACCTCCTCTGCCTTTTCTTTCTCTCTGCTCAATCCTGAATCTGATATTATGCTGCTGCGCTACAAATGCATGCATGTGTATCTCGATTTATGCGAGCCTGAATCGTTTCTGCGTTCGCGCCGTTTTGATTCGTTCTTCAATTCTCGCACGAACTTTTCGCGCGGCTGACACGTGGCCTTGCCGTATACAAACACACCATGGCCGGCCTTGCATGCACAGTGCAGCTAATAAACAAGCCATATCTCCTTATGCGAACGAGTGCAGTAGGGCATATATACGAAATCTAGTGAGTCTGGATTGTTCAAATGTGGAGAGCAGAAGACATGGACAGCGACCTGACAGGGTCGATATGCATACGTAAAGACAAGTTAATTTTTGCTGGTGTTTTTAAGGTGCACTGATATGTGTGAGGTCCTGTACTTTACTGTGCGTGAGTCAATGCGAATGATGCAGCCACAGTGGAGTTGGATAGGTGGCCCGGCCGAGATCAGTTGTGCACTGAAAAACCCCTGCTGCGCCCGGGCTCTCCACTCTGTTCATCTGATAAGGCCCGATCGAGATCGAGCCATGCATACTTGCTTCCTTGACGTATACATACATAAATGTATGTACGATGTAATGCATGAATGATGCATGCCAGCACTATACTAGTATAGTACTACGTAGGACCCGTTTCTCCCCTAATTAGTGTACGTCTGTGGAGATTTTGTTCTATTAACAGCTAGCTAGCTAGTACCCTTACTAACGAAAACATATCATTATTTTTTTACTTAATTTGGTGGCATAGTCAAGACTGGACAGATATGGCATAGTACGTGCCAACTGGGGCGAAAAGGATGTTTGGTTAGAGGACCGCCCTAGTTCAAGCGGAAGCTTTCCACTGCTAAAAAAAAACGTATATTAGATATTTTATCATAGACGGTTTTAAAAAATCGTCTGTGTTAATCATATAAGGTTTTTTGCTAGTATGACTATCAGGGCTGTACTTGACATTTTAGAGGCCTTGTGCTAAATTTAAAATTAAGCTATACACAATAAAAGCTAATTACCAAAATAATTATTTGATATTACAACTGTAGTACAATTTTTCTTACAGTACAAAGATTATGTGATACATCGCGCTAAAAAAACAAATTTGATATATGACCTTTACTTGAAAAGCACCATTCTTCTAGTATTATTTGAAACAGAATCTTCAATTATCCTTGTAATTAGTCTTTTCCAAATTAAATCAATTTCAATGGCTATTGTTAAGTCTTTCCTATTTCATTATAGAACACAAGTAGAACTTCAACTTTAATCTATATAAGCACTTTTTTTTTGCATGTGCAATAGTCATCGGAGTTGTCAACAAAATTCTATATGCAAAAATTGTATTACGGCAATAATTTAGCTGTTTCAAAAACTTTAAAATATCAAGAGGGCACATGGTTTTGCTTAGGAATGAATTTTTAGTAAAAATTTTAAAAAATAAAATGATGAGAATAAAAAGAGCTAGCATCTCTTAGTTCTTGTAAGGCCCCCATTTTTGATAACGAATATCAATAATGGGTACCATGTGCATACAGTACTAGTCCCATGATCAGTAGCTAGTACGCACAAATACAAATTGATATCACAGTCATACACTGTAACAGCCTCAAAAATCATAAAATAAAGAAAAATGAAATAAAAATCTTTTGTGTATTATTTTCGAAATTTCTGGATTTTCTGTATATTCTTTTGGCTTTTCTTTAATGCAAGAAAGTGAAACAAAGAATATGGCAAATAGAAAATGGTAAAAAGTAAAAATGTTAATTCAACAAAAATTTACCAAAGCCTCCAAAAATATCTGAGGGCACTCCTCAGCTTGCTTAAGTCGGTGGGTAAGCTGGATTAATAAAAAAATAACAATTAATCAAAGATAATCATGAGTAAATATCTCAGGGTAAAATGGTAAAACAATTTGGTAAAAATATCTATAAGTCATCCTGACCCAATATTTTTATCTTGCCGACATAAAAACAGTATCAACCTTCAGTAAAAATATCAAGAATTTATTAATTCATTTTATAATTTTAAAAATTCAAAAACAGTGAATAAATAATCTGGAAAACAGTAATGTCAGAATTTTTAAAAATTAAATAATAATAATTAAAGTCTGTAATTTTTACATAAGGTGTATAATTTCATTTCGAACCATAATAAAAAGTGTTGTAAAATAATAACTTCGTTTAAATCGCAAATTAAAAGAAAAATCGAATGGGCAATGCAGCAACTGTTGCAATGTCAGAATTTTATAAAAATCTGCATGCATCATAAAATAGCGAAATATTTTCAGGAGGCTGGTAATATCCTTTCCGACCTATGGTAAAAATTTTATAAAATTTCACGTCGTTTTGACCGTCGAAATCCCCGTTCTAATCCCGTTCGGTCGTGAGCCTTCGCCAGAGTTCTTTTTCTGTTTCACTGACATGTGGGCCCGGGCTGTCAGCGAGCCAACTCAGCCGACAGCCACCGCCATCTGGCCCACGCGTGGCAGCCTCTCGCCCGTGCCTTCTTCTTCCCCTCTCTCTGCCTCTCTCCCGCGCCGACGCTGCTTCTCGGTCTTTCTCGCGCCTGCGCCCGAACCGCCTCTTCGAGCCTCTATAAAACACCCTCGTCTCGTCGTAGCCGACCTAGCTACCACCCCGTGCCACCCATTCCGCCGCTACTTTGGTCGTCTTCCCAATTCGTGAAACCGCAAAGAGGGCAAAACACCGTATCTTCCTCTCCTCGCCATTTCGCCCCGAACCACTTCACCGAAGCTTCCTTGAGCCTCCAGGAACCCGTCCCAAGCCTCGGCCGAAACCCTTTCTTCTCCGGCGAGCTTCTCCGCCGTGTTCTTCTTCCGCCGCCACCGTGCACGGTGAGAACCCTCCTCTGTCGTTCATTCTTCGAACCAAAGTCAGAAATGGAATCCTTGAAGCTCACTGATGCTCGTAGGGGTGATCTTCAAGCTCGGGATAGCTGTAACAGCCTCAAAAATCATAAAATAAATAAAAATGAAATAAAAATATTTTGTGTATTATTTTCGAAATTTCTGAATTTCCTGGATTTTCTGAATATTCTTTTGGCTTTTCTTTAATGCAAAAATGTGAAATGAAGAATATAGTAAATAGAAAATGGTAAAAAGTAAAAATGTTAATTCAACAAAAATTTACCAAAGTTTCTAAAAATATCTGAGGGCTCTCCTCAGCTTGCTTAAGTCGGTGGGTAAGCTGAATTTATAAAAATATTAATTAATCAAAGATAATCATGGGTAAAAATCTCAGGGTAAAATGGTAAAACAATTTGGTAAAAATATCTGTAGATCATCCTGACCCAAAATTTTTATCTTGCCGACATCAAAACAGTATCAACCTCCTGTAAAAATATTAAGAATTTACTAAATCATTTTATAATTTTAAAAATTCGAAAACAGTGAATAAATAATCTGGAAAACAGTAATGTCAGAATTTTTAAAAATTAAATAATAATAATTAAAATCTGTAATTTTTACATAAGGTGTAGAATGTCATTTTAAATCATCATAAAAAGTTTTGTAAAATAATAACTTCATTTAAATCGCAAATTAAAATAAAAACAGAATAGGCAATGCAGTAACTGTTGTAATGTCAGAATTTTATAAAAATCATCATGCATCATAAAATGGCGAAAATTTTTCAGGAGGCTGGTAATATCCTTGCCGACCTATGGTAAAAATTTCATAAATTTTCGTGCCCGTTTGAACGTTGAAATTTCCGTTGAAATCCCGTTCGGTCGTGAGGCTTCTCCAGAGTTCTTTTCTCATTGTCGCTGACATGTGGGCCCGGGCTGTCGGTGAGCCAGCTCGGCCGACAGTCGCTGCCACCTCGCCCCACGCGTCAGCGACCAACGGCGTCTTCTTCTCCTCTCTCCCTTTCGCTCTCTCGCAGAGACGCCTTCTCGGTCTTTCTCGCGCCGGCTCGCTCCAACCGCCTCTTAGCCCTTATAAAGCCCCTCCTCTCTTCGCGCCGACCCAGCTAGCTCGGTGCAAGCCATTCCACCGTTGCTTTGGTCATCGTCTCCAATTAAGCGAAAACCGAAGAGGCAAAACCCCAAATCTTCTGCGCAAGCCATTTCGTCCCAATTCCTTGGCTGAAGCATCCTAGAGCCTCTGAAGTCCATCCCGAGCCGTAGAAACCCATTCTTCCCGGCGAGCTCCTCGCGCGTTTTCTTCCCGCCACGCATGCGGTGAGACCTCTATTCCGCCGCTCATTCTTTGAACTAAACCCATAAATGGGATCCTTGAAGTCCGCGATGCTTTTGGTAGTGATCTTCAAGCTCGGGAAAATCTCGTTTTGCGAGAACGCCGGTGGCCGTGAGCTCGCCGCCCTCTCCGGTGGCGAGCCGCCTCCGCCATCTCCGGCCAAGCGCCACCACCCAAAGATGCGCACAAGTGTGTTGAGCATGAATCCGGAACCCATTCCGTGATTCCGCCGTGCCGCGCACGCCGTGGCTCGTCTTGCCGCGGTGATCTGCTCTGAGTCACCGCCAAGCGGCCGACTGTCGGCCCGCGTCTTGTTGGGCGTGACGCCACGACATGCGGACCACCACGGTATTGCCGATCAGTAGCGCAGCGTAATGGCAGCCAGCACCATCGGCCCGACCGATGGGCCGCGCTTGTCGCGCCTCAGCGGTTCCGCCGAAATGGAAAGCGCGTTTTCGCGAAAGCGTACTTTCCATTTTCGGCAATTTTCGATTTTAGTATTTAATCAAAACCTAGATATTCATTTAGCCATATCTTTCAAATCATTTAACCAAATTTGATGAAATAAAATTCTAAATTCATCTAAAATCCAGTAGATTCAGAATATGCAAAAATATTTCAGAATTGAATTTTATTTGAAATTCGAATTTAAATTCAAAGTAAAGGTTAGAAATATGCCATTCATGGAAATTTTGCAAATAACCTCCAAAATTAGTAAAATAAATTTTATTAGAATCCTTGTAATCTCAGGAACCAGAATCTGTAAAAAATACTTAGGGTGTGTTGTAAGAAAAATCTAAGTTATAAAATAAGTAGAAAATAATGCAATAATGGTTTAAATAGATCAAATCTTTAAATTGCAAAAGAAAACAAATAACTCATGTAACCATTCCTGAAATTATGAAATCATTTTATTTGAATATTTCCATCTGATTTTTTTGGCCTTATTGAAATTTGGTATTTATTCTATGTCGCCTTACGACGTGTAGAACCCGACGAACCCGGTACATTCGACGACCAGGAGTTCGAAGTCGAGGAAAATCAGCAAGGCAAGCAAACCCCCTTTGATCATATTGATCCCAGTTTTATAAATGTTTTCATTAAGTGTTTTACTGCATACTTTATTTTATTAAAGTCTGCTATATTTGAGTGATGGTAATTGTACCAAGAGACTTATAGAACTTCCTTGATAAGTAGGAAATTGAAAACCTTGAAAACCCTAGATTAGCTTAGACAATATTTAATGTCAATCTGGGTTACTCACATTTAGTGAAATGCTTAGCCAAAGCTAAATGAGTTAAAGCGTGAAATGATTAAAGACTTTGGATATAACATTTAAATGGGTATGACCATTTTTGTGGTTGGTATTTGGTTGGAAAATGAAAATAAAACTATGGTTTAGATGCGGGCAATTATTGGCAATAGCCGGTTGTGCATGTTTTTGCACGTAGTGTAGGGTGGAGATTATTGCCCGTATCGGATTAAGGACCGAACTATGAGTTGTTTTCAGGCCAAGAATATTCATACAACCACAAGTGCTGGTATGGGACAGCTCTAACTTATTAAGTTATTTAAAACTAGCTTTGCACTTGGAAGGCGGAGTAGTCTGTTTGTTTCTTAATGAATTGCTCGACGGGACGTCCACACCGAGGTGATCATGGATTAAACGTCTACCAATATAACGATGTACGCCATATTGTGGGTAGTTCCATCATTTCTATGCTCTGAGTTCTTACTCCACAAAATGGGTTTGTCGTCATCGTGCTGGTGCAAAGTTAGGTTTAAATAATGTAAAAGTTATAACATGACTCTCTGCGGCACACCAAAGGCAGTGTGCAAATATCGATTGCTCAAAGAGTCAGTCATGTCTTGTGGGGAAAGCTGTATACCTCTGCAGAGTGTAAAACTAATCGATTAGCGCGTCATGATCATGGACACTTAGTAAAGTCATCACATAGTTAATTTGTTTTGCTTATTTTCATAAAATGTGGTTTCTACCATGCGTTGATAATATTCCACTTGTGTTGGTGGAATTATTTTGGATATGGTCGTTATACCTAAGCAATTGTGAAATATTGATGTTACTTTACGTTACTTCAGAATTTACTTGCTTTTACTTAAATCTGTTTTACAATCTACTATTTCGTATTTACATGTTAAAAACCACTTTATGCAAATTAACCTTAATAGCCTTTCTTTGAAATGGCTGCATGTATTTTAGGTTTTGCATAAGTCTTGCGAGTACGTAAGTACTCAACTTGCCTTATTGATATTTTTAGGTGAAAAGCAGATTTCCCAGCGAATCTTACGTTGATGCGAGGATACGGGAATTTAACGATGACTATTTCTAAGGATTTTCCTTGTCGGTTGCTGTGGGACAATGGGTTAAAAGGCACACTACTGAGGATGTTGTCTCACTGCGATTTTACTTTTGGTATTGTAAAATAATATGAAATCTTACTTCATTTGTGTAATAAAGTTTGTGTATGATTGTGATAACAATTTGTATTTGTGCGTACTAGCTCGATCATGGGACTAATCTTTGTATGCACATGGTATCCATTTTGGTATTGATTTATCAAAAATGGGGGCCTTACAATAGCTTAGTTTGCGAGTTCGGCCGGCGTGAGTTCCGCCGCCCCTTGCGGTGCCGACCGCCTTCCGGCCACCTCCGGTCACGCGCCACCACCCAAAGGTGCGCCTTGGTCCGCTGGTGCCTCGGTGGAATCGATTCCTTGGCCGCGGTGATGGTTCGCCGCCGGCGAGCTTCGCTTTGCCGCAGCTCGCCTGTCACCGCCAAGCGGGCCGGCTGTGTCACCGCCGACGCTTAAGCGTTATCTTTGTCTTATGCTTCCATCTGGGCCGGCCGGTCGATCGCGTCTTGGCCGTCTTGCGTCGTCAGACATCACGGACCTGCTGTCGACCTCGCAGCGCGTCACCACGCGTCACAGCGTCGGCCATGCAGCAAGCCTTGCGCTAGCCGACAGGTGGACCCGTTTGTCGGCGCCTCGGTGCGATTCACGCTGAAAAGGAAAGCGCATTTTCCATGAAAGCGCACTTTCCATTTTCGGCAGTTTTCTAATTTTCAGTGTTTATTCAAAACCTAGATATTCATTTAGCCATAACTTTTGAATCATTTAACCAAATTTGATGAAATAAATTTCTAAATTCATATAAAATTCACTAGATTCAGAATATGCAAAAATATTTTAGAATTGAATTTTATTTGAAATTCGAATTCAAATTCAAAAGAAAGGTTAGAAATATGTCATACATGAAAATTTTGCAAATAACCTCCAAATTTAGTAAAATAAATTTTATTAGAATCCATGTAATCTCAGAAACCAGAATCTGTAAAAATACTTAGGGTGTGTTATAAGAAAAATTTAAGTTATAAAATGGGTAGTAAATAATGCCATAATGGTTTAAATAAACTAAATCTTTAAATTGTAAATGGGAATAAATAACTCATGTAATCATTCCTGAATTTGTGAAATCATTTTATTTGAATATTTCCATCTGATTTCTTTTTGGCCTTATCGAAATTTGGTATTTGTTATATGTCGCCATACGACGTGTAGAATCCGACGAAACCGGTGTATTCGACGAACAGGAGTTCGAAGTCGAGGACACTCAACAAGGCAAGCAAACCCCTTTGATCATATTGATCCCAGTTTTATAAATGTTTTCATTAAATGTTTTTCCTGCATACTTTATTTTGTTAAAGTCTGCTATATTTCGGGTAATGGTAATTGTACCAATAGACTTATATAACTTCCTTGATAAGTAGAAAATTGTGAACCTTGAAAACCCTAGAATAGCTTAGACAATATTTAATGTCAATCTGGGTTACTCACATTTAGTGAAATGCTTAGCCAAAGCTAAATGAAGATAAAACTGTGACATGATTAAAGACTTTGGACATGACATTAAAATGGGTATGACCATTTTTGTGGTTGGTATTTGGTTGGAAAATGAAAATAAAACTATGGTTTAGATGCGGGCAATTATTGGCAATAGCCGGTTGTGCATGTCTTTGCACGTAGTGTAGTGTGGAGATTATTGCCCGTGTCGGATTAAGGACCGAACTATGAGTTGTTTCGGGCCAAGAATATTCATACAACCACAAGTCTTTGGTATGGGACAGCTCTAACTTATTAAGTTGTTTAAAACTAGCTTTGCACTTGGAAGGCGGAGTAGTACAAGTTGTTTCTTAATGAATTGCTCGACGGGGCGTCCACACCGAGGTGATCATGGATTAACGTCTACCAATATAGCGGTGTATGCCATACGTAGGTAGTTCCATCATTTCTATGCTCGAGTTCTTACACCACAGAATGGGTTTATCGTCACCGTCTTTGGTGCAAAGTTAGGTTTAAATAATGTAACAGATTATAACATGACTCTGCGGCACACCAAAGCGGTGTGCAAATATCGATTGCTCAAAGAGTCAGTCATGTCTTGTGGGAAAGTCGTATACCTTTGCAGTGTAAAACTAATCGATTAGCGCGTCATGATCATGGACACTTGGTAAAGTCATCACATAGTTAGCGCTTTGCTTATTTTCATAAAAGTGGTTTCTACCATGTGTTGGTCATTTCATTGTGTGCGGAAGGAAATGGTTTTGAGTATATTCAGTATACCCAAACATTCGTGATTTATTGATGCTTACAATCTATCACTTTCAATATTAAATTGCTTTTATTTAAATTCCATTTTACAATCTATTATTCGTATTTACATTTCAAACCAGACTTTATGCAAATTAACCTTAATAGCCTTTCATTGGAATGGCTGCATGTATTTTAGGATTTGCATAAGTCTTGCGAGCACGTAAGTACTCAACTTGCCAATGTTGATGTTTTTAGGTGAAGAAAGCAGATTTTCCGATGATTCTTACGTTGATGCGAGGATACGGGAATTTAACGATGAATTTATCTAAGGATTTTCCCTTGTCAGTTGCTTGTGGAACAATGGGTTAAAAAGGCATACTACAAGAAGTTGTCTCCCATCGCATTTTACTTTTGGTATTGTAAAAATAATATGTAATCTTACTTCATTGTGTAATAAAGTTTGTGTATGACTGTGATATCAATTTGTATTTGTGCGTACTAGCTACTGATCATGGGACTAGTACTGTATGCACATGGTATCCATTTTTGGTATTTATTTATCAAAAATGGGGGCCTTAAATACACAAACTTTATTACACAGCGGAAGTAAGGTTACATAATATTTTTACAATACCAAAAGTAAACACAGCAGTGGAGACAACTTCATGTAGTATGCCCTTTTAAAACCCATTGTTCCACAGGCAACTGACAAGAGAAAAACCTTAGAAAAATTCATCGTTAAATTCCCCGTATCCTGCATCAGTGTATGAGTCGTCGGGGTAATCTGATTCTTCACCTAAAATTATCAACATAGGCAAGTTGAGTACTTACGTACTCGCAAGACTTTTGCAAATCCTATAATACATGCAGGTTATTCTAACGGAAAGGCTATTATGGTTAATTTTGCATAAAGCCAGTTTGAATGGTAAATACAGAATAATAGATTACAAAACGGAATTTACGTAAAAACAATTTAATACTGAAAGTAATAGAATGTAAGCATAAATAAATCTCAAGTACCTGGTATGAAGACCATACCCAAAACCAGTTCTACTGACACATAGTAGAGTTCACCGACACACGGTAGAAACCGTATTTTATGAAAATAAACAAAACTGCTAACTATTTGATGACTTTACCAAGTGCCCATTACCGCAGGCGCGGCTAATCGATTAGTTTTACACTCTGCAGAGGTATATAGCTTTCCCCACAAGACATGACTGACTCTTTCAGCAATCGATATTTGCACACTTCCTTTGGTGTGCCGCAGAGAGCCATGTTATAACTGTTACATTATTTAATCCTTACTTTACACCAGCACGGTGATAATAAACCCATTTTGTGGCGGAAGAACTCAGAGCATAGAAATGATGGAACTACCGACAGTATGGCGTACACCGTTATATTGGTAGACGTTTATTCAATGATAACCTCAGTGTGGACGTCCCGTTGAGCAATTCATTAAGAAGCAGCCCGTACTACTCCGGCCTTCCAAGTGCAAAGCCAGTTTTAAATAACTTAATAAGTTAGAGCTATCCCATACCAGCACTTGTGGTTGTCTGATAATTCTTGTTCTGAAAACAACCCATAGTTCGGTCCTTAACTCGACACGGGCAATAATCTCCCTCTACACTACGTGCAAAGGCATGCACTCCCGGCTATAGCCAATAATTGCCCGCATCTAAACCATAATTTTGTTTTCATTTTCCAACCAAAATACCAACCATAAAAATGGTCATACCCATTAAATGTCATATCCAACATTTTTAATCTATGTCAATGTTTTACTTTTATTTAAGCATGGCTAAGCATGACACTAGATGTGAGTAACCCAAATTGACATTACATATTGTCTACGTCAATCTAGGGTTATCAAGGTTCACAATTTCCTACTTATCAAGGAAGTTCTATAAGTCTACTGGTACAACTGCCATTACCCGTAATATAGCAGACTTCAATGAAATAAAGTATGCAGTAAAACATTTAATGAAAACATTTATAAAGCTGGGATCAATATGATCAAAGGGAATGCTTGCCTTGTTGATTTTCCTCGACGTCGAACTCTTGTTCGTCGAATATACCAGATTCGTCTAGTTCTACACGTCGTATGGCAATACATAGCAAATACCAAATTTCAATAAGGCCAAAAAGAAATCAGATGGAAATATTCAAATAAAATAACTTCATAATTCAAAAGTGATTGCATGAATTATTTGTTCTTATTTGCAACTTAAAGATTTAGTTTATTTAGATTATTATTGCATTATTTTACCACATATTTAACAACTTAAAATTTTCTTATAACAAACCCTAAGTATTTTTATATATTCAGGTTTATGAGGTTACAAGGAATCTAACAAAATTTATTTTACTAAATTTGGTGATCATTTGCAAAAATTCCATGTATGACGTATTTCTAACTTTTTCTTTGAATTTAAATTCAAAATTCAAATAAAATTAAATTCTGAAATATTTTAGAATATTATGAATCTAAATGATTTTATATGAATTTATAAATTTATTTCATACAATTTGGACAGTTAGTTCAAAAGATATTCAAGTTTGCATATTCTAGGTTTTTGAAAATACTGAAAATCAGAAAAATGCCGAAAATGGAAAGTACGCTTTCACTGGGAAAAACGTGCTTTCCCTTTTCGGCCGAGCGGCCGAGGCGCCGACAACCGCCCTGTGTGGCAACGGCTGGCACGCCGCGACATGGCAATATGCTGAGCGGGCGCGCGACGTGCTGCGATCGACATGCGGGTCCGTGACGGCGGCGACACGCTGGCGCGAGCGATCGACCGATCGGGCCCGCATGTCAGTGTCGCAGCATGGCACCTGGCGCCTGGCGCATGCGGTGACAGCTCGGGCCAACTTGGCAGCGACCCAGAGCAGGGGTCGGCTTTTCAGAGCTCGTCGGCGACGAACTGGCGCCGGAGCGACGGAATGGGTTCCGCTCCAAGCGTCAACACGACCGTGCGCACACGTGGGCAGTGGCGCGACGGCCGGCGATGGCGAGGAAGGGTGGTTCCACCGGCGGGGTGCAGCGGCGGTTGCGGGCAAGGCTCGCCGACGGCGAAGAAGGCCCTCCGAGGCGGAATGGGTTCCACCTTGGGCTTTAGGGTGTCCGTGTGCACTCAGGGGAGGTTTCGTGGAGGCCGAAGGTGGCCTGCAGTGGCACGTCACAGTGTGGGGGCGGCGGCAGCCATGGCTGAGCGGTGGCGGCGCATAGGCAGCGATCCCCGAGACCCACCTTCACCTCTACGAGCATCTGCATGCCTCAAGGGTTCGATCTAATCACTACCCTTGAAGAATGAATGAAGGAGTAGAGCTCTCACCGTGCGCAGCGACGGCGGAGGAAGAAGTTCGACGCGGCGGCTTGTCAGAGAAGAACGGTCCAAACTGAAGGTGGGGATGAGTTCCCGACGATGCTAAGAAGCTTCGGTTCAGCTGGTTTGGGGTGAAATGGGTTATGGCTGTAGAATTTGGGATTTCTCCTTTTCTCGTTTTCTCGCCGGAGCTGGAGAAGACGGGCGGAAATGCGACGGAATGAGGCAACCGGGCAGGGAAATGGCTATCTGAGGCGATGCGCGAGGCTTTATACGAGTGAGTCGATTCGGCAGCGCGAGAGGTCGTGGTCAAGGTGGTAGCGCGCGAAAGATCGAGCGGCGGCGTCGTATGAGAGAACAGAGAGGGGGAGAAGAAAACACGAGCCATTCGCTGACGTGTGGGGGAGAGGTGGCAGCGAGATCCGACATGCTTGGCTGGCTGACAAGCCGGTCCCACAAGTAAGCGAGAGAGAGAAAAGAATTTGGGTGAAGGCTCTGGACAGAATGGGGTTTCTTCAATAGTTCGAACCTCCATTTGAACTTTGATTTTTATGAAAATATTTACCTAAGTCGGAAAGGTAATTACCAAATTCCAGTAAATTTTTTACCATTTTATGATCTGTGTATAATTTTAAATAATTCTGACAATGCAACTGTTGCTTTTCTGCCAATTCTGTTTTTCATTTAATTTATGATCTAAATTAAATTAATATTTTATAAAAAAATTTATGAGAGTCTGAAATTTTACACCTTATATAAATTTTTTATATTTTTTTATTAACATTTTTATTTTAATAATTCTGACATTACTATTTTCCAATTTATTTCTTCACTGTTTTTGAATTTTAAAAATTATAAAATGAATTATTAAGTTTCTTATATTTTTACACGATGTGTATACTGTACTGATGTCGGCAGGGTAAAAATCTTGATCCAGGACAACTTCCTAAGAATTCTACAAAATTCTTTACCTTCTTTCCTGATTTTCTTTTCACATGATTTACTTTGATTCATTTATATTTTATTTGATCCAGCTCTTCCACCGACTTAATCTGGCTGTGGAGAGCCCTTATATTTTTCTTATGATTTTGGTAAATTTTTGTTAACTTGTCATTTTTACTTTTTACTTTTACCATTTTACTATATTCTTTAATTCACTTTCTTGTATTAAGGAAAAGCCAAAAAAATATCCAATAAATCCAGAAATTTCAGAAATAATACACAAAATTTTTTAATTCATTTTATTATTTTTGAGGCTGTTACAGTTTTTACTCTAACTAATACAAAGTTTAACAAGTAGTTACAAAAATAAATAAAAAAATGATGCCCTTTAATTTTGGGGGCCTGTGCAGCAACCCATGCTGCACAGGACTCCCATCCGGGCCTGATGACTATCAAAGTTACAGGATATGATAACAACAGTCTATGATTAATTAATGTCACATACAGTTTTGTAAGGCCCCCATTTTTGATAATGAATACAAAAAATGGATACCTTTGCATACAGTACTAGTTCCATGATCAGTAGCTAGTACGCACAAATATAAATTGATATCACAGTCATACACAAACTTAATAAGTTAGAGTTATCCCATACCAGCACTTGTGGTTGTATGATAATTCTTGGCCTGAAAATAACCTATAGTTCGGTGCTTAACTCGACACGGGTAATAATCTCCACCCTACACTATGTGCAAAGACATGCACTCCCGGCTATTGCCAATAATTGCTCACATCTAAATTATAGTTTTATTTTCATTTTTTTAACCAAAATACCAACCATAAAAATGGTCATACCCATTTAAATGTCATAACCAACATTTTTAATCATGTCACAGTTTTACGTTGCTTTAAGCATGGCTAAGCATAACACTAAGTGTAAGTGACCCAGATTGACATCAAATAATGTCTATGTCGTTCTAGGGTTTTCAAGGTTCACAAATCCATACTTATCAAGGAAGTTCTATAAAACTACAGGTACAACTACCAGTTTCCATAATATAGTAGACTTTAATAAAAATAAAGTATGCAGTAAAACGTTTAATGAAAACATTTGCAAAGCTGGGATCAATATGATCAAAGGGGATTGCTTGCCTTTTTGATTCTCCTCGACGTCGAATTCCTGATCGTCGATTAAACTGGATTCGTCGGGTTCTACACGTCGTATGGCAACATATAACAAATACCAAATTTCAATAGGGCCAAAAAAATAAATCAGATGGAAATATTCAAATAAAATAACTTCACAAATTCAGAAATGTTTACATGAATTATTTGTTCTTATTTGCAATTTAAAGATTTAATCTATTTGAATTATTATTACATTATTTTACCTCATATTTAATAACTTAAAATTTTCTTATAACAAACCCTAAGTATTTTTACATATTCTGGTTCCTGAGGTTACAAGGAATCTAACAAAATTTATTTTACTAAATTTGGTGGTCATTTGCAAAATTTTCATGTATGACATATTCCTAATCCTTTCTTTAAATTTGAATTCAAAAATTCAATTCTAAAATATTTTTGTATATTCTGAATCTATGTGATTTACCATGAATTTAAAATTTTATTTCACACATTTGGTACAGTTTGTTCAAAAGATATTCAAGTTTGAATATTCTAGGTTTTTGATAAATACAGAAAATTAGAAAACTGCCGAAAATGGAAAGTACGCTTTCGCGAGGGAAAACGCGCTTTCCCTTTTTGGGCTGAGTCGAGCTGAGGCGCTGACAACCGGGGCCCATCCGGCAGTGGGATGGCATGCTTGCACGCGCTGGTAGGCTGTGAGCCAGCGGTGCGTGGCGATCAGATGTGGAACCCCATGTCGATGTGCTGACCGGCGCGCGCTGGTGATAGCTTGGGTCCACACGGCAGCGACTCTCTCAGCGCGAGCGACTGATAGTTTGGGCCCGCTTGGCGGTGACCCAGAGCAGGGCGCGGCGAGTTTGAGCTCGCCGGCGGCCAACCATCACCGCGGCGGCGGAATGGATTCCGCTCCGACCTTCGGCGCGGGGTGCGATGGCGGCTACAGGCGAGGCTCGCCGATGGTGATTCACCGCCGGAGGGAAGGAATGGGTTCCACCCTAGGCTTCAGCGTGCCAAGGCGAACACGAGGGAGGTTGCGCTGTGGTCTGAGGTGCTCTGCAGCGTCGCGTCATCGTGTGAGGGCGGCGGCGACCATGGCCGAGAGGGGGCGAGGCACCGTCAGCGATCCCCGATGTTCATCTTTACCTCTACGAGCATCTGCATGCCTCAACGGTTCGATTTCATCAATAATCTTGAAGAATGGATGAAGGGGCAGAGCTCTCACCGTGCGCGGTGGCGGTGGAGGAAAAGGCACGGCACGGGGTCTCGTCGGTGGTGAAGGGCTTCATGTAAGGCTCAGGATGAGCTCCTGATGATGCCAGGAGGCTTTGGCGAGGATGGCTTGGAGTGAAATCGAGTGTGGAAGCAAATTGCGAAGTTTTCCCCTTTTCGGGTTTGGCCGGAGCTGAAGACGATGAGCGGGAGAGGCGGTGAATGAGAGGCACAGGGGGCTAGCTGGGTCGGCTGCGACGCGGGCGACGCCCTTTATATGGCGCGAAGTCGGTTCGACGCGAGAGAGGGAGGTTGTCAAGGCAAGCTGGCGCGAGAGGTCGGCGAAGCGGCGTCTCAGCGCGAGAGAACAGAGAGAGGAGAGGGAGAAGAACGCGAGCGAGTCACTGACGTGTGGGGGTGAGCTGGCAGCGACTGGCGCACGTGCCGAGTGGCTGACACGCCGGGCCCACAAGTCAGCGAGAGGGAAAAAGAATTCTGACAAAGACTCGGGACAGAACGGGAGGATTATGGTAGTTCCGCCATTCAAACCGACTCAAAACTGTATAAAAATTTTACCCTAGGTTGGAAATGGAATTTTAAGCCTTATGTAAAATTTTTATCATTTTATGAAACATGTAAAATTTTAATTAATTCTGACAATGCAACTGTTGCTATTCTGCCCATTCGGTTTTTAATTTAATTTGTGATTGAAAAAAGTTAATATTTTATAAAAATTTTTATGAGGGTCTGAAATGGTATTATACACATTATTCAAAAATTTCAGATTTTAATTATTAATATTTAATTTTTAATAATTCTGATATTACTATTTTCCAATTTATTTCTTCACTGTTTTTGAATTTTTAAAATTATAAATTTATTTATTGAATTCTTGATATTTTTACTGGGTGTTGGAACTGTGCTGATGTAGGCAGGGTAAAAATATTGATCCAGGATAAATTCCATAGGTTTTTACACAATTCTTTTACCCATTTACCTTGACTTTTTCTCACATGATTTGCTTTGATTAAATTATATTTTATTTAGTCCAGCTCTTCCACCGACTTAAACTGGCGATGGAGAGCCCTTAGATTTTTATTATCACTTTGGTAAATTTTTGTTGACTTGGCATTTTTACTTTTTACTTTTACCATTTTACTATATTCTTTATTTCACTTTCTTGTATAAAGGAAAAGCCAAAAGAATATCCAATAAATCCAGAAAATTCAGGAATTTCAGATATAATACACAAAATATTTTTAATTCATTTTTTATTTATTTTATTTATTTTGAGGCTGTTACAAGTTTGTCCCACGAACCGTCTGTGAAGTATCACATATGATTTTTAGTCAAAACTGTCTGTGATACCACACAAACGGTTCGTTGTGCAAATCGTCTATGATACTGCACAGACGGTTCGTGGTACAAACCATCTGTGATAATAAGATATCACAGATGGTTTGTATCAAGAACTATTTGTGTTATAACACTTATTATATATATATATATCGTTTTAGAGTTTTTTTTCCACCGCAATCTTCACTCAAACGAAATCTTTCACCATCCTTGACACCATTGCCGCCACCTGTCCTCGACGCCGCCTCCCCCGAGACCGTGCATCTCCTCCCCGAGGACGTCGTCGTCTCCTCCTCCGAGCCTGTCTCCGCCTCCTCCCTTCAGTCTGTCGCCACCTCCTCCCCGAGCCCTAAGATAAACTTCATAAGTCATAAACTATATCGATATGGATACCAAATTGGATTGGATTAGATTGGAAGTCATAAGCTATTCCACTGCTTGTCAAATTGGATTGGAAGTTATAGTTTTTATTGGATTCAAATTTGGATATGGATAGCAGGTCTTTATTCGTATGGTATATATCAATGTGAACAACATACAACTGTACGTTGGTAGTTGCGATTCACATTCCAACAATCTTCTTTCAAAATGAACAAAAAAATACTCGACTCATTTCACACTTCATTACTAGGCATTGAAATTAGACGAGTTCATTAGAAAATAAAGGTAGTAGACTAAAATATGCATTCGATTTTGCCAAACCACTATTAGATGGATGTATGTCCAGCTGTTGACTATTTCATTATTTGAAATTCAAATATATCAACCTGGTTTTCTAATTTATTCTCATGGAATCCAAGTTAATCCTGAAAAATTCCGTGCCATTGATGCTTTACGACCATCTGGTACAAGGTTTATTTGGTTGAACGGTGTCAGAAGAATGTGGTTTGCCTTTCTTTAAAGTAATACGTAAATATAATAAATTTCATTAGTAGAATGAAGCAAATAAAGCCTTTGAGGACATAAAAACTAATTTGGCAAAGCCACCAATACCAGTTTTACTACCTCCAGGGGAACCTTTATTGACGTATTTGTCTGCTGCGCCTAATGCAGCTAGTGCAGTATTGGTTGTTGAATGAGATGAAGTACAAAAGCCAAATAATATGTAAGTGAAGTTTTACATGGAACAAAAGGGCGATATTTTGAGGTCCAAAAGTTACTTTAGGCTTTATTAATGGTTTATCGTGAGCTAAATAATTGTCTTGATGGCTTATAGTAAGCTACATAATTATCTTGAATAACATAAGATCACTGTGCCTACTTCCTTTCCCTTTAGGAGTATACTCCAAAATCAAGAGGCAATACTACCTTTCCTAATCCCAGAAGACTTCCTGGATGGGGAGCTAGCCCACGTGTCCCTCGCGAGCCGGAAAAATATTTACGTTTAGGTCATTTTTTAGAAAAAAAAATTACGTTCGGATCCTTTTTGGGAAAAAAATTACGGTTAGGTCATTTTTTCCGAAAAAGAATATATATTACGCTTAGGTCCTTTATGCGTTTTTAGGGCTTGCGCTCGGGTCCTTTTTCATAGAATTAAAATTACGTTTAGGTTCTTTTTCGGAAAAAAAAATACGTTCAGATCCTTTTTTCCGAAAAAGGAAATACATTTCATTTAGGTCCTTTTTTTCGTTTTTTTAGCATTACGCTTAAGCCCTTTTTCGAAAAAACAAAATTTTCTTTAGATCCTTCTTGAAAAAAATATGTTTTTTTCTTCTATTTTTCGTTTTTCCCGACCCGGGCCTTCTGTTCTAGTGAAATTTCATATTATATTCTTTCAACTGTTTCTCTTGTTTTCTCGATTTGCTTACATAGAGAGCAACAGTCACACATTTTCTCGAATTTGCTCGCGTGGGGAGCGGCGTGTCACACCGTGCTCGATTTTCTAGTTGTTTGTACGGCAAAATGGGCAGTGGAACTAGGAGAGTTTGACATCTATTCCATTGGCTTAACAACAATAAAATCTCAAACTTTGGTGGACTTTATCACTAAATAGACTAATTAACAATTGGAACAGAATGAATCTAGTTTGGATGACGCGCGCTATCTTCTGATGGGTCTTGTGAACTCAAAGGTTCTACGGCTAGTGTAGTATTGGTTATGCCACAAGGCGACCAACTACAGTACGCATGCCGTTCTAATACAGTTTTCCGCCACCAATAATATGGTAGAGTGTGAAGGTTTTTTAGCTAGGCTTTGACCAGCCCTAGGAGTCCGTCGACTTTTAGCAAAGAGTGCTTAGTTTACGACTAGTCGTAAACCATGTTAGTAAAAAACATCAGTGTTCCAATGAGATAGTGACTTTGTAACAGCCCAAAAATAAAAGAACAGCATATAATAAAACGGAAATGAATGTTTTGGATTTAAATATATTTATTTCTGAGTTTTCCTGATGTCATTGGTTTTTATTGGAATTTCTGGAATTATGCTTTGTATGAAAAGTCCAATTAATAGAATTATCAAATGGAAAATGGTAAGAAGATAAAAGTAAAAATAAGAAAAATTACCATTTGACCATGACCAATCTGTTAAACCAGTAAAAATACTTAGTAAAAATCTTTGGTGCTGATTTGGAGCAAAAATAAATACCTGAATTCTTTCTTTTGACTAAAAACAGTAAAGTTTGAATTAATTAAAAGTAATCAAAATTGAACAGGAGCCCCAAAAATTACCAAAGAACCCTTAGATCAGTAGTTACATCTGGTAAAAATATCAGCAAATTATCATGTAGGTAAAGCCTCCTAAAAATTCAAAAACAGATACTATTAAAAACAAGAAATCTATATGTCAGAATTTTTATAAAATATTAAATTGAGTTATTGACTTGAAATTTTTATGGAGACATACATATGACAAAATTTACCTCCATAAAAAGTTTGGAAAATAATTAATAAATTTTACACCTTTAAATAAATAGAATACCGAAATTTGGTTCCTGTACCAGTCCTCAGTGTCAGAATTCTTATAAATTAACCATAATGTATTTTTATATGAAAATTTAACTGGACGCCGTGAACTACCAGATAAACCCAGTAAAAAAGTTTGGAAAATTTTAAAAGTGATTTGATGGTATTTTAATGCCCACATGGGAGCTGTCCCGGCCTGAGTTATCCTTTAAACTCAGCTCCACTCACTGACATGCGGGCCCGGCGTTGAAGCGGCTTGATGCGCTGGCAGCTGAACCGATCCCCTCTCACTGCCGGTGGGACCGGACCCACATGTCGGCCTCCTCTTCACGCTGCTCTCGCCCTTTCTTTCTCTCTCGCGAGACGAGTGACGCCTCCCAGTCTTCGCCGACTCTCCTCTGCGTCTCAGCGCATTTCGCCGCCGGACTGGCTGCCGCTGCCACGAAGTGCCTCGAGGCTCCCGCGCCATACCCCGTCCATCTCGCGTCATTTCTGCCGGTGAAGCTTGCGCCACCTCGCCGAGCGGTCGAAACCGAACCGCCGCAACTCCTCGTCTGTTCAAATCCGGAGCTGCCACTTTCCGGGCTATAAATCGTGATAGCGTTGCACCGAGACTTCCATTTCTTCATCCGTTCTTTGAGCCAAACTCGAGCGATCGCCCCTCTTCGCCATTTTCGCCGAAGCCAGAGAAAGGGGGGGGATTGGTAGAGCAAGCCAATTAGGCAATTATTCTCGAAATTTCTTTGTCCCAGAGCTTCGCCGCATCCCATAGAATACTGATCATCCATTACTTTCACCTGTTCTCAACTGCAGTTCATCTTTCCGTCGTTCTTCTTCCTCACGGCCGGCGACCGTGGGCAGCTATCTCCGGTGATTCTTCGGCCGCTCTAGCAGGTGAAATAGAATCCCTAGCTTCCGCTGATACTCTAGGAGCCCTTTTCCGGTGA
Source organism: Otatea glauca (assembly GCA_036346275.1). NCBI lineage: Eukaryota > Viridiplantae > Streptophyta > Magnoliopsida > Poales > Poaceae > Otatea > Otatea glauca. Next base: position 4,097,131 of record CM070718.1, on the reverse strand, counting down.
AAAGATGGCCGGTGGCGAGCTTAGCTCGTCAGCGACCATTAGCGCCACAAGACCTTCTCGATCGCCGACCACCTTCCCGCCATCCTCGATGAACGGGTACCACCCTAGGTGCGCCTCGGCTCACGGTGCTCGAGGTGCTACCATTCGCATGTGGCACCGGTTCGCCGCCGGAGGTCGAGACCCAATCGCCTGCTTTGGTCACTTACCGGTGGGTCCAGTCGTCGATGCGTATTGTCTCTTTGAGTCGGCTCGATCATTGACGAGCGAGGCCCATCCGTCAGTCTCCAGGCCATTTCCGCGCACGTGTCAGCCCGGTCGCTGACAGGTGGGGTCGGCCTGTCGGTCAGACCGAGTTCGCGTTCAAACGCGTGCGCGCCAAAAGCCGAAAGGCGTTTTCCTTCGGTGAAAACGTATTTTCGAATTTCCATTTTGATTTACAGAAACTGAGCTACTTCATTTGTGCATAACTTTTGATCTATATCTCCAAATTGAGTGAAATAAATTTCTATATTCTTGTAAAATCAAGATCTTTCAGAATATGTAAAAACATTTTGGAAACCATCACTGGGTAATTTTGAAATTCAAGTTTGAATAAAGAAGCTAAATAGAAGCTGCATACAAAATTTCTGTAAATAAGCTTAGAAGATTATGAAACTAATTTTTCTAGGATCCTTATGTTTCCAAGAACCCAGATATATAAGAATATTTAATTTTCGTGCTGGTTTGAATTATATTCTACTTAGGTTTTGTTTCCAATACACTAGTAATTCAAATAGGCATAATAGTATTGAAGAAATATAAAAGAAATAAAAGTTTAACTATAAACAATAGGATGGCAGTAGCATGGTTAAATTTGATGAAGTAGGAATTTTGGTTTGATTTGACTTTAAATCATGTAGTAATTATTGTGCCAAATGCACTCATATATATATATATATATATATATATATATATATATATATATATATATATATATATATATATATATATATATATATATATATATGTGTGTGTGTGCATTGGAAGCTGAATAGCTAGAATCTAGTTTAATTGGTTCAAGTCATGAACATCTTAGTAACCTAGTTTAATAAAATTTTGTGTAATCAACCCTTTATCTTGTGAATTAAATTTTATTAATTCAAATAATTTTAGCATCTATAATTCGAAGTTATAAATACTAGAATTCACATTTTTAGCCTCTTGAATTCGTAAATTCCAAACAATTAATCTGTAAGAGAAACCATGTTGTTCATTGCGCAAAATGTATTAGCGTTCTAAATGTATAATTATTTGCCGTGTGAAATCTTAAAATTTATATTTCAACTCTCAACAGGATAACCCTGTTTTCTGCAGTTTTTCTTTATTTGACTTACTGTCTGTTTTTGCCCTTTTCTGAATTTGGATATTTACTATTCTTCCGCTTGATCGTCGTGTAGAGTCCGACGTCCTCGAAGAGGAAGACGACGTCATCGCCGATCCAGATCCAGAGCTAGACAGCGAGTTGCAAGGCAAGCACCTCCTTGAACATGTCGAGCCTAATAATTTACCTACTCTATGTTGTTTTTGCTTATGTACGATGCATCCGGATAGTTCTCCCTAAAACTGCTAATTTGGGATAGAACAGTAGTTAATCCTGTAAATTATGGTTTGCCTCAATCTGTATGAACATGTGAACCTTGTAAGCCTTAGTTGGAAAACTAGACATGTTTAATGTCATTTTGGGTATAACCGCTAGCATAGAATATCTGCTTAAAGCTGTGGATCGTGCTTTCAATCCTTCCAACGAATGTATGATTCTCTTTTGGGAAAATGTTGCGGGTACTTTGATTAAAAAACCCAAAACTAAAACTATGATTTTGATGCGGGCGATTATTGGCAATAGCCGGAGGTGCAGTGGGTTTTTGCACGTAGTTAGGGTGGAGTATCGCCCATGTCGGATTAAGGACCGAGCAATGGGACGCTATAGATCCAAGAATTTCGTACAACCACGAGGGCTGGTATGGGACAGTCTTAGCCTATTAAGTTGTTTAGGTGTGGCTTTGCATCTAAGGAAGGCGGGAGTAATGCACAGGCATTCCGGTTCGGTCTGTCTGTAGGGGGTTTACTTACCAATGCAACGGTGTACGCCTTGCCGTGAACAGAAACGTGGTGTTGGGTGTGATGTGAAAGGATCCACGTCTTGGGTGAGTATTTCTGTTTTTATGGCGAGGGTCAAACGTCCCGGGCTGGTTCAAAGCCACATCTAAATAATGTAACGGCTCTGTATGATCTCCTTGCCGACACACCAAAGGAAGTGTGTAAGTTGGCCTGGCAAAAGAGGTTGATCATTCCTTGTGGGTAAAGTTGTACACCTCTGCATAGTGTAAGAACTAATCGATTAGCCGTGTCCACGGTTATGGACGCTTGGTGAAGTCATTCCAATGTTAGAATGATTTGGTACTTTTTCGAAAAACGGGTTTAAAAGGAAACCGTTTTGCAACTAACTTTGGGTCGAGGACGGACTCAGGGGATCTTTGCGATCGGGTAGGCGGGTTGAAGGACTTGGTTATTGATTATCACTTTATATTCCAAATGCTCTCTTGAAAATGCGGTGTTTCAATTTATTATGTCATTTTCTCAAATGTTTGTGCAACTGCAAAATAACCTTTAACCTGCCTTGATTAGCCTGCATAATTACTTTATTGCATCCGTCAAACACTATAAGTCTTCTTTGAGTACCAAAGTACTCAATCTTGCATCTATTGTCTCGAGGACAAAGCACGCGGCGCTGACGACTTTTACTTTCACGCAGGGTGCGGGACTTTTGACGATGAGTTTCCTTAGGTTTGCCAAGTCAGTTGCCTGAGGGTTAGCGGGCAAACCACGTGGCTTTTGGAGTTTTTAATTCCTCTATTTTTCCGCTGTTGTAAAAATTTAACTCTGTATAATTATTACTGCTTGTAATATATGCCTGTCAGATATTTATATTGTGGTCGTGATATGAATGTTGTAAACATGTGAGTGCTAGTCACTGATCATGGGACTGGTACAGTAATCACATGGAGGTTCCTGTTTGCAAAAACGGGGTCTCACAGACTTGCTCCAACATATGTATTTATTGAATACTTATCTTTTGTAGTTTTGAAATTGATAAGTGAGGAAATTGGCAAAAGCACTTTTGTAGTTTTGAAATCTAATATATTTCACAAAACACTACTACAGAATGGTACATCACTATCGCTTCATCTGTGTCGGTTCTTAAGTTTTTTGGAAGAAACGATTGTGATAGATGACTTAGGAGAGGCATTAATCATAATCACTATCGGTTCTCGGGTTAGAAGTGATAGTGATGTAGCTGGGGAACATTACAATCGGTTCTTATGCGAAGTGATAGTGATGTGCATTATCATCACTATCGGTTTTCATAGAAGCGATAGTGATGAGACATACACATCACTATCGGTTCTTATTTAGAAGCGATAGTGATGATAATGCACATCATCATCACTATCGGTTCTTTTGTGAGAAGCGATAGTGATGTGCATTATCATCACTATCGCTTCTTAAATAAGAACCGATAGTGATGTGTACGTGCTCATCATTATCGCTTTTTATGTGGGAACCGATTATGATGACTATGATAATCACTATCGCTTGTCTTGTAAGAACCGACTGTGATGTGCATGATCACATCACTATCGCTTTTTATATGAGAACCGATAGTGATGTACCTCGTTAGGTTATTTATACCACTGAATCGAACTCTTCTCTGTTATTGTTCCAGAGGAGGTTTCTCGCCGCCACCAGAAAAAATAGCTCATATACGTGGTTGGAAGCAATACTTGGGTGAGAAAATTTGAAATCCTCAAGGGTGGGTGTTAAGAGGGTAAATTTGAAGCCCTAACTTGAGGAGATTTCCCCTCATTTTGCATAATTTGTGGTTTTCTTCAAAATGTGAGCATTCCTTCAAACCCCTTTAATTTTGCACTATGTAATTTTGATATGTCGAAGAAAGTTTAGATTGCACTTGGTATTGTGTATATCCTATCGATTTCACACCCTTTATTTCACAAGCATGTACACATGTATTTAATTATCTTAATTTGTAGTGCTTTGATGTTAATATGGAATTATTATTGCTGTCACCGGATGAATGCTAGAGTTTAGGGTGCGGAACCTACGTCTCCCGTTCGAGGATGCTTGTTTATAAATATACCGAACGAAATGGCATATTTATAAGCGGCGATCTCGAATTGTCCACGTTCTTTGATAGATTCGAGGATATGTGCTTGTGCAAGTTCTGGTGTGTTGTACAAGCTCAGAGTAGAGATTTGGTAGCGTCTCCTGGTATTCTCCGGATACACACCCTCTTGACCTGTTGTCGAGACGTGTATATGGAGAATAGCGGGGAGATGCTGCAAATTTTCTCTGGAGTTGTACAACGGCTTAGGAACTTGTCGGAACCACATATCCTCGAATGGGATTAGGACCAAACCTATTTAGAGATTAGGAGTCATCGTTGGTACCCTTGTATTGTTTCGTTGTAGTCAAAAGATCGTGAGGCTCTTGCACTATATAATTAGATTGTTTGATATCATTGTTCATGTTAAAAATGTATGTCTCTTATCTAGGAAATTGGAAGCTCTAAACCAGGGAAGAATCTAGGTATCGATCGGAGTACATATTTCATATATGTTGCAGAAATTGTCATCTATTTTACAAAGGTAATATTAATCAAATGATGTCTCAATATTTCAAATAACTAGCTTCTTTGTCGCTCCGGTTTGTGCATAATTTATTGGGTGAAGTTTAATTGCGGATGAACCGTAAGGAATGGATGTATGCAAAAAGTCGTGTGAGTGTTGAATTTCGAGGGTGTTAAGGAGTTCAAAAAATTGCGAAGAGGACATGGTGAGGAGGGTGTAAACTTCATATATTGTCCTTGCATTGATTGCACCAATCGAGGAGATTTAACAACTCGGCTCAAATTGAGGACCACGATTCGACGTGGCTTTATGAGGAATTACACGTGTTGGATCCATCACGGGAGGCAGTAGTACCCTTTGGTATGCAATGAAGACACGGTGGAACCGGATGATGAGTTGCAATTTGATATGTTTGAGGAGGAGAATTTGGAGCAAATGTTGCGGGATGTGGAGGTAATTACACGTAAAGAGAGTTTGGAAAGTTTAAAAGCCCGATGGAAGGCGATGCGAAACAACTGTTCACAAAGTTGTAAAGCGAATACACTAAGTTAGGTTCGGTCCTTGCATTGTTCGAATCAAGGCAAAACACCGTTGGACAGATACAAGTTTTAATGCACTTCTAGTTCTTCTATCGGATCTGCTTCCGGAGGGAAACGAGTTGCCAACAAGCATTTATGAAGCGAAGAAGCTATTATGTCCCATGGGAATGGAAATAGAAAGGATACATGCATGTCCAAATGATTGCATCTTGTACCGTAACGCACATCAGGAGCTGCACATTTGTCCAGTTTGCGGTGTGCCTCGGTACAAACAAAAGGAGAAGCGTAACGACAAGAAGCGTAAGAGCCGGGGCAACGAGGGTGAAGAGGTCACTAAAGGTGCACCGGCCAAGGTATTGTAGTACTTGCCCATCATTCCCCGTTTGGAAAGGTTGTTTGCAAATCCTAGAGAAGCAAAATTGTTGCGTTGGCATTATGAGTCTCGAAAGGAAGATGGCAAGCTGAGACACCCTGCTGATTCGGCTCAATGGAGAAACATCGATTGGAAACATGAGGAGTTTGGTGCCGAAATGAGGAACATAAGATTTGGATTGAGTACCGATGGAATGAATCCGTTTGGTAACATGAGCAGTCGTCACAGCACGTGGTCAGTTTTGTTGTGTATCTATAACCTCCCTCCTTGGTTGTGCATGAAGCGGAAGTATATCATGATGTCGTTGCTAATCTCGGGACCCAAACAGCTGGGAAATGATATTGATGTGTACCTCGCTCCATTGATCGAGGATTTGGTAAAATTGTGGAATGACGGGGTCATTGTGTGGGATGCGTACAGAAGAGAGCATTTCACCCTACGGGCTATGGTATTTTGCACCATAAATGATTTCCCGGCTCTTGGTAATTTGGCGGGCTACAGTACGAAAGGAGCAAAAGCGTGTCCTATTTGTGAAGAGGAGACCGAGAGCCTATGGTTGCCGAATTCCAAGAAAACTGTGTATATGGGTCACCGTAGGTTTCTACCTCGAAGTCATCGATACCGTAAGATGGATGACAAATTTGATGGGAAGAGGGAAGTCCGTTCGACACCGCAGCCTATGAGTGGAAGGCAAGTATATTCACGTGTAGAGGATATCGATGTTCAGTACGGAAAGAGCCGTAAATCTGTTCGTTCTAGGACCATTTGGAAGAAGAGGTCAATATTTTGGGACTTACTGTACTGGAAGGAGTTAGATGTTCGGCATTGTATTGATGTCATGCACGTTGAGAAGAATGTCTGCGACAATTTGGTTGGTATCCTGCTGAACATACCTGGAAAGACAAAGGATGGTGTGAATGCTCGTCGCGACATGGCCTACATGGGAATCAGGCCCAGGCTTGCAGTGATAGAGGAGGATGGAAAAGGTCCATATATCCCCGCTGCATGCTACACCCTGTCCAAGAAGGAGAAAGAGGACCTTTGCAAATATCTCCATGGTATTAAAGTTCCATCTGGCTACTCCGCGAACATTAAGAAGCTTGTGTCCTTGGATGATTTGAAGTTGTTGGGCATGAAGTCCCACGATTGCCATGTTGTAACATTCCATAAAATTCAAAAATATGAAAAATAAAATGTTTAAAATTTAAAAATGGAATTGAATAAAAATTTCAATTGGAATCAAGATTTTAGTTTAAAATAAATATCTTTTCCTCTTTTTCTTGTATTCTAATTCTAAAAGAAAAGAATATTTCATTTATTAAAACTATTTCTTCCGAAACAAACAAAATATAAAAATAAATTTGAGATGTAATATTTAATTTGAATTTGAATTTTCTGAGTTTTCTGAATTATTGGTTCTTCTTGAATTTTTGCTCTAAAAAGAAAAGTAATATCTATTGAAATGGTAAAATGGTAAAAGTAAAAAGATAAAAATACCGTATCAATAAAAATCTGTAAAAATAATATTAAAATATTATGAACTGTCATAGACATTGACATGCTGTCAAAAGTGATCTGAACACATTAAATAAAGAAAAGATATTGTAATCTTGAAAAGATAATCAACAATCTGAAGTTGCAAGATTTCTTCAGAAGTTACCTTAACCTAACCTGAGTTAAAATTTTAACCTTGCCGACATGATTATCTTATCTATGTCTGGTAAAAATATCAAGAATTTATCCTATCGTTTAATAATTTTAGAAATTCATAAATAGACAATGAGGAAAGCTGAAAAATTCAATGTCAGAATTATTAAAAATAAAATCTACAATTTAAAAATATGAAAATTTTCTATCATGTAAATAATGCCATTTAAGATCTTCATAAAAAGTTTCATAAAATAATAAACTGTTTTTTATCTTAAATTAAATAAAAATAAGAATCAGCCAAAATCTACAACAGTGCATTGTCAGATTTGTTATAAATATTTTTATCAATAATTTTTATCTAAAATTTTTACTGGACCCTTATCTATTCCTTGCCGACCTACACAAAAAGTTCCAGAAAATATTAAGCCTGTATTCTGACCCAATCTTTTATTGTTCTCCGTCTGTTTGTCGAACCTAGCCGAACTTTTCTCCCTTCGGTCCATCGCCATGTGGGCCCGTCGGCTTGAGCTGACCCTTGCCGACTTCCCTCACCACCCCTGACTGCCATGTGGACCCTTGCCCCACTCGTCAGCCTTCTTCTCCCTCTCCCGAGCCTTCTCCCCCTTTCTTCTCTTCGCTCGCTGCTCTCACGCGCGAGCACAGCCGCACCGCCTCCGTCTTTTGTCTTGTTCGCACCGCGACTCGTCGCCCGAGCTGCCAACTTGACCCTGCCAGAGCACTATCCGGCTGTCCCTCTATCACCTCCTTCTGCCGACTTGCTCATTCCCTTCACCGAAGCAATCCTGAATCCTCACCTCTCTGCCGTCTCTGCCAATCCTCTGTCGCGGCGAGATCCTACCATTGTTTTCCTTGCCGCGGCACGTTCTGGGCAGGCAAGTGGTCGCCGACCTGCCCATCTTGTCAAAAGTCTGTCACGACAGCCATTCTTTCAAAAGAATTGCTGCCACGGCAGCAAAGCCTTGCGCGTGCTCCGCCACCGTTTCCCTGCCGCGTTCAAATCCTATACCTCACCGCCTTAGTCATCTATTTAAGCAACGCAAGTCTCGGCCAAACACTTCCGTTCTCCTCCTGGCCTACCTCTCAGCCAAAATCGACCGGATTTCCTCTGTCTTCTCCAAGTCCGGCGAAATCGGAGAATTGGGAAAAACCTCGATTAGCCAACCCGATCAACAAGACTCGCAAGAAACTCAACCCGAGCTTCTACTCACCACCTAAAGTCCACCACCACCGCAATTTGAGTGTTATTCCCGAGCACCGCCACACAGTGCTTCCTCCGCCACCTCTGTGTTTCGCACGGTGGCAGCCCTTCTCAGTGCTTCTCCAAATGATTCAACCACAAAATGGATCTCTTGGGCCACCCCGATGCTTGAATCGTTACCCATTCGAGCTAAGCCGAGCTCATCTTCTTCTCCGCGAGCGCGCTCTTCTCCGCGCAAGCTCTCGGTGGCGACCGACTCGGTCTCCTCCGCCAAACCGTAGCACCTCAGATGCGCAAAGGCATGCTGATTCTCATCGTGCCACCGATTCCGTCGCTCCGGTGCTCCTCCGCCGCCGGCGAGTCTCGGCACCGCCTCCCCTGCTTTGGGTCACCGCCAAGCGGGCCACGCCTGTCATTCTCTCGAGTGCGCTGTGCCTCTGCCGAGCGGTCCCGCTTGTCAGCCACTCGAGCGCTTGTGAGTCACTGAGCCGCGGTCCCGCGCGTCAGTCGCCTGTGCGCAGCCCAGTCGCTGCCAAGATGGGCCCATCTGCCAGCGATTCAACCCAGCCAAGCCCAAATCGGAAAGCGTATTCGGGGATCGAAGACGTACTTTCCAGTTTTGGTAATTTTTCTATTTTCTGAATTTTCTTAAACCGAATACATTCTTTTGTTCATATCTTTTGAAATATCAATCCAAATGAAATGAAATAAATTTATAAATTCATGATAAATTCAGTACCTTCAGAATATGCAATAATATTTTGAAAATAATCTCTAGGTAAATTTGAAATTCAAATTTGAATAGAAGGCCTAGAGATGTGCCAAATATAAAAATGTTGCAAAAGAACTTAGAATTGAATGAAACCAATTTTAATGGATTCCTTATGTTATCAGCAACTCAAATGTATAAAAATATTTAGATTCTAACTTTGTTTGAATCATTTTCCATTAAAGATTGATTTCAATACTATAAATATTCAAAAACGCATAGTTGGTGCAAAAGGAATCTAAAGTAAGTCAAATTGATTTCTAAATCATTAAATATCAGTAGGCTACCTTATGATGCTAAAATAATTAAGGTATGAACTTGATTTAGACTTGTTTTATAAATAGTAAGCTATTCAAATGGAAAAGGGTATATATATGAATAAGTGCATACAATAATCCGTAGCGATAAATAGAGGTATATGCAAAGTATCTAATGAATTCACAAAGACAAGAATGAGTAATTTATCACCATTTAAATGTTTGAAATAAAATATCATATATGCATAAGTTTGAATTACATTAAGAGCATAGGCCTTGTGTATATGGGAAAATGTATACATGGAGAGATAATGAAAGGTATGATCATAATAAAGAACTAAATTTCCAAACATCTAATATAATCAAACTATTTTATTTAGCAAGAATCATTGCAATAAAGTCATAATCAATACTTAACCAAATAGTGTATCTTTCGCAAACTAAATTCAAATTTGATAAAACCAAGTCCTGGTAACCTAAAAAGTATGAAATTAACTTGAAAATGTTCTTTAAAGTATTAGACTATAATATTCTGAAGAAATAATCTTATTTCACCATGTTTTGCAAATAAATTAAATAAGTCCTAATCGCCAAGTAACCCTAAGTATTATGTTTTATGAACTCAATCATATGAATAGGCGAACTTTGAAATAATAAACAAATATGTAATTTGTATCACCAGAACCTTCTTAAGAACCAGGAATAAATCCAATAACTTTGTTCAATGGATCTAATAAATTCAAGTCGCTTCTTATGCAAAATCAATTGAAAAGGATTAAGTGTTATTCATTTATAGTTTCCAGCTCAATTGTCTAATATGTTAATTCTATTATCCAAATAATTTTAGCATCTATAATTCGAAGTTATAAATGCAAGAATTTATAATTTTAGCCTCTTGAATTCGTAAATCAAGAATAGATAATCTATCAAAGAAACCATGCTTTCTTTATCATAAGACATCAACAATATGTTTGTATAATTATCTAAATCACAATATCTTGAAATCATTCAATCAGAACCCTAAAACATTCTTGTTTTCTGTAATGAATCTTTATTTGGTTTTCTATCTGTTTTCTTTTTGCCCTTATTAAAGTTGGATATTTGCCATATTCCCGATTGAACGACGTGTAGAATCCGACTCCTTTCCTCCGTCATTGCCTCCATCAGCCGTGGCTTCGTCTTCGTCGTAAGCAATAAATAAGCAAGGCAAGCACCCCTTTGATCATATTGAACCCAATTTTATAAATGTTTTCATTAAATGTTTTACTTCATACTTTATTTTATTAAAGTCTGCTATATTTCGAGTAATGGTAGTTGTACCAGTAGACTTATAGAACTTCCTTGATAAGTAGAAAATTGTGAACCTTGATAACCCTAGAATAGCATAGACAGTACATGATGTCAATTTGAGTTATTCACATTTAGTGACATGCTTAGCCATGCTTAAAGAAACATAAAACTTTGACATGATTAAAAATGTTGGATATGACTTTTAATGGGTATGACCATTTTTATGGTTGTTGTTTTGGTTGGAAAATAAAAATAAAACTATGGTTTAGATGCGGGCAATTATTGGCAATAGCCGGGAGTGCATGTCTTTGCACGTTGTGTAGGGTGGAGATTATTGCCCGTGTCGGATTAAGGACCGAACTATGAGTTGTTTTCAGGCCAAGAATATTCATACAACGACAAGTGCTGTTATGGGACAGCTCTAACTTATTAAGTTGTTTAAAACTAGCTTTGCACTTGGAAGGCCGGAGTAGTACGAGCTGTTTCTTAATGAATTGCTTGACGGGACGTCTACACTGAGGTGATCATGGATTAAACGTCTACCAATATAACGGTGTATGCCATATTGTGGGTAGTTCCATCATTTCTATGCTCTGAGTTCTTACACCACAGAATGGGTTTATCGTCACCGTGCTGGTGCAAAGTTAGGTTTAAATAATGTAACAGTTATAACATGACTCTCTGCGGCACACCAAAGGCAGTGTGCAAATATCGATTGCTCAAAGAGTCAGTCATGTCTTGTGGGGAAAGCTGTATACCTCTGCAGAGTGTAAAACTAATCGACTAGCCGCGTCCGCGGTCATGGACACTTGGTAAAGTCATCACATAGTTAGCAGTTTTGTTATTTTCATAAAATGCGGTTTCTACCGTGTGTTGGTGAATTCTACTGGGTGTCAGTAGAACTGGTTTTGTGGATATGGTCAGGATACCCAGGTACATGAGATTTATTTATGTTTACATTCTGTTACTTTCAGTATTAAGTTGCTTTTACTTAAATTCCGTTTTGCAATCTACTATTCTGTATTTATATTTCAAATCAGCTTTATGCAAACTAACCATAATAGCCTTTCCTTTGAAATGGCTTGCATATATCATAGGCTTTGCAAAAGTCTTGCGGAGTACGAAAGTACTCACCCTTGCTTAATTGTTATTTTTAGGTGAAGAATCAGATTAGCTCGATGAAAAATAATTGTCGCAGGATTCGGGATATTGACAATGAATTTCTAGGGATTATGCCTTGTCAGTTGCCTGAGGGATTGGATGGGCACACTACAAGACTTTGCTTCTTTACTGCTATAAACTCTGAATTGTAAGATTATTGTGTAAATTAGCTTCCGCTTTAATAATATAATGTATGGTTGTGATTCCAATTGTTGTAAATGTGCGTACTAGCTACTGATCATGGGACTAGTACTGTTTGCACATGAGATTTCCATTTTTGCATTTATGTGAAAATGGGAGTCATTACATATGTCTTGATGACCCAAATGCTCCCAGTTGCAATAAGAAATATTCTGCCAGAGGATGTCAGGTTTGCAATCACGAAGCTGTGTTACTTCTTCAATGAAATCTCCTGCAAAGTTATTGACCCCGACGTGCTAGACAACTTGCAGAGTGAGGTGGTGCAGACTCTATGTCAGCTTGAGATGCATTTCCCACCGTCGTTCTTCGATGTCATGGTCCACCTTGTTGTTCACCTCGTTAGAGAGATTAAGATATGTGGACCGGCATTCCTACGTTATATGTACCCGTTCGAGAGGTACATGGGTATATTAAAATCCTACGCGAGGAATCGGTCAAGCTCGAGGGTAGTATTGTGGAAGGTTATGGTACTGAAGAGGTTATTGAGTTCTGCGTGGACTATCTCGGGAAAAGACAAGCAATCGGTGTTCCTCTATCTCGCCATGAGGGCAGACTTGCTGGCAAAGGAACCGTTGGATCGAAACTAACGAGGCCACGGTTTGATATGTATTGCAAAGCGCATCCGATCTTGCGCAGAGCAGAAGTTGCAGGTACATCGAGCAAAGACAAGTCGATATTACGGAAGAGAATCCACAAATGGATGAGCTTTCCATCATGCAAGAACACAACGATAGATTTCTCACATGGTTCAAACAAAGGCGGAGGTCTCAGTAGTGAGACTATCAAATGGTTGGTCGACGGACCTAGATTTAATGTCTGAGACATGGCGGGTGCGATATTAATGGGTACACCTTTTACTCGAAAGTCGGGATGCTAAGAGTCTTGTTCAAAACAAAGTGGTGTAAGCATAGATGCTTTTTCCGATGAACATCACTCGAAAGGAGGATCCTCAATGGAAATGAACTCTTACTTCGGGGTGATCGAAGAAATTTGGGAGCTCGATTACAGAATATACCAAATTCTATTGTTCCGATGTAAGTGGGTGGGACTCCTACATGGAGTGAAGGTCGACAAGAGAGGTTTTACTCTTGTGGATCTCAACAGACTCGCCTATAAAGATGATCCATTCGTACTTGCGAAGCAAGCAAATCAGGTCTTCTATGTGTGTGACCCGGCCAATCCGAGGTTGCACATCGTCCTTCATGGCAAGCGGCGGATCGTTGGAGTCGAAAATGTCATAGATGAAGAAGAATACGACCAATTTGATGAAATACCTCCGTTTGCGGATGGGGCCTGTCTTAGTGGCGACGATGACACACATGGAAGAAATTAAATGCGTGTAGATCATCAGGAAGGGTTGTATTGCAAATAAAAGGAGTACATCATTGTATCAGTTGCTATGTGTTTGAAATGTTTGTATTGTACATAACTGTAGTTTCGTGTTTGCAAAGGTTATGTGTACGTATGAAACTTTTGCAATTTTTTTGAATGGATTGTGGTATGTATCATCTACTTGAAGCAAGAAAAAGAAGGCACTCCACACCAAATCATTTCTCGCAATTTTCAAAATACTCGGACTTCATTTGAGAAAGATTTGACTTTGAGACACTTTGAACAAAAAATCTAGCCTACAAAGTGACTTTGGGCTTCTTTTTTTCAATGCTAACTCTTTTTTCCAGAATCCTTTTTGGAATAGTTTTGTAGTATCACAAAGTACGTTCCTGCAAAATTTCAAAAAATTCCAACTATGTTTGCAAAATTTATGGCCTTTTCACTCTTTGATCAGATATTTTTGCAAGTTCAGAATTCATGGTTTGTCAGGAAAGCAAATAATGCATTGAACAACATTTGTATCAGTTTTAATAAAACACCGATAGTGATTTGTACTTTTTTGTGTCGGTTTTTATACAAAAACCGATAGTAAAATTATATTGTGTCGGTTTTATAAAAAAACCCGATAGTATTATTATCTTTTTTGTGTCGGTTTTTCACAAAAACCGATAGTAATGTTTTAAATTTGTGTCGGTTTTTTCAAAAAACCGATAGTAAGATATTTTTTTTTGTCAGGTTTGATCCAAAAACGGTAGTGATGTTTATTTTTTTATGTCGGTTTTTCAAAAAACCGGTAGTATTATAATCTTTTTTGTGTCGGTTTTTTAAAAAAACCGATAGTAATGTTAGTTTTTTTCTGTCGGTTTTTAAAAAATCGATAGTAATATTGAGTTGTTTGTGTCGGTTTTTTCAAAAAACCGATAGTAATATTGAGTTGTTTGTGTCGGTTTTTTCAAAAAACCGATCGTAATATATATTTTTTTGTCAGGTTTGATCCAAAAACGGTAGTGATGTTTATTTTTTTGTGTCGGTTTTTCAAAAAACCGATAGTATTATAATCTTTTTTGTGTCGGTTTTTTAAAAAAACCGATAGTAATGTGATTTTTTTGTGTCGGTTTTTTAAAAACCGATAGTAATATTAAGTTGTTTGTGTCGGTTTTTTCAAAAAACCGATAGTAATATATATTTTTTTGATCCGGTTTGATCCAAAAACGGTAGTGATGTTTATTTCTTGTATCGGTTTTCTAAAAAAACCGATAGTAATATTATATTTTTTGTGTCGGTTTTGTCGACAAACCGATAGTAATGGAAAATTATTGCGTCGGTTTTTTAAAAAAACCGATAGGAATAGAAATTTTGGTGTGTCGGTTTCCTTGGAAAACCGATAGTAGTATATAATACTTTGTGTCGGTTTAATGAAAAAACCGATAGTAATATTATAGGTACTGGTATTTTTGTGACGGCCCTCACTAAGCCTGGACTCCACGCCGCCTAACTCCCCACTCCTGACCGATTCGCCCCCAACCCCGCCGCCACTCTGGCCTCCGCCCCCGACGCGACCCCGTCGCCCACCCATCCGCCGCCGATGCCACCTCGCGCCCCCGCCGACGCCCCTCCGCCCCTATTCCACCCCGCCGCCCCTACCCCGCCGCCTCGGCTGCGCCCCGACTCCACCCCGCCGCCCTCCCTACTCCACCCGCCGCCACCTCTCCCCCCCCGACCCCTACCCCTACTCCACCCCACGCCTCTACCTCCGCCTCCGGCCTCGCCCGACCCACCCGCCGCCCCCGCCTTGCCAGCGCCGCCGCCTCCCCCCTGGCGCCCGCCCGCCCCACTTCGCGACGCCTCCGCCCCACGCCCGACCCACCCCGCCCACCCCGCCGCCCCCCCCTCCACCCCGCCGCCCCTAACGCGCCCCCGGCCTCGCCCCGACTCCACCTCGTCGCCCTCCGCCCCACTTCGCCGACGCCGCCCCCGCCCCGACTCCACCTCGCCGCCCCTCCGCCCCCACTTCGCCGACGCCGCCCCTCCACCCCGGCCCGCCCTCCGCCCCCCAGCTTGACGCGCGCCCCCCCCCACGCCCGGCCTCGCCAGTGAGTGTTTGCCCATGCTACAATGATTGCGGCTTGAGCTTGTCATTGCGGTGAAGAAAAGCGCGCCTTGGTCGGTGTGTGCATATTTGGTATGGGTATCATGCTTGCCATAGAGAACTGTGAACTTCCAAATGCAAATTTGGTATGGGTGTGTGCAATGGGACATCGCTGCAATGAAATAGATAACTTTGATGTAAATGGTGCAAACTGCAATAGTGTATTGGAATTGAAGTGGACTAGATTGTTAGTTGTGTGCACATTATAGTGGAAATATTGACAACATGATGCTAATCTTTCGAGGTGATAATACGACAAAAGTATCCCGCGTTCTAGCTACCTTCTTTTTTTAAAAAAAGGACAAGGGCACTCTTTTCTTGGTATGAATTAGTTGGTTGCGGTTGTAGTTTCTTCTTTTGAGAGAGGGAGAGGGTTTAGGATGTTCGGTACATTAAACTTGTTATGAGAAAGAATTGTCGACTTAGTGGGGGTTCTGTTGTGACCGAGTGGGGGTTCTATTTATCACATAGAAATCTCATCATCCTGTTTCCATTATATATTCAATTGATGGGTTGCCCTCTACATTCAATTATTCATGATATACATGTTCCCTCATCCTGTTTCCATGAATGTTACGATGCTTTTTTCATTACTTTCTCATTTGTGCTTCTGTACTCAGCATATGTTAAGAGTTTAGGTTGCGTAACCCACGTCTCCTCGAGAGTGCTTATTTATAAATATCCGTAATGACATATTTATAAGCAAGCGATCTCGAATCCACGTTTTTGGTTCTGGTTCTTGCAATTTCCTTAGGCGTTGTACAACTCACGAGTAGATTTCGATAGCGTCTCACGGTGTTCTCCGGATGCACACCCCTCTTGACCAGTTGTCGAGACGTGTATCTGGAGAACAGCGGGGAGATGCTGCCGAAATTTTCTCTGGAGTTGTACAACGCCTCAGGAACTTGCCCGAACCACATATCCTCGAATGGGATTAGGACCAAACCTATGTAGAGATTAGGAGTTATCGTTCGTACGTATTTAGAACAATGATTTATTATCAAGTTCACATAATAGCTACGAAATTTTCTCTGCCGAACTTTTCTTGAAGATCATTCTTTCCTCTATTAATGTACTGCAATATACTAGAACAGTGATTTATTATCAAGTTCACATAATAGCTACGAATTGCTTTCTCTCATGTCAAATATTTGTCCATGGTAGATAGGAAAACTCAAAATGTCGCAATTAGAGAGCATCGGCTCATCGCCAGAAAGAGAAGAAGGTGCTCCGAGGGCGACCAACTTCAAGTGTCGAGCCGACCCAGTTCGAAATGTCGAGGGGCCGAGTAAGGTGAGGAAGGCCGAGGACCGAGCAAAGGGGCCACGGGAGAACTCGCAAATTCTCCACTTCAATGCGACGGGCGTTTGCACGGGTCCTCTCAAGTGTAAGGGGCGATACCGCTCATTCCTCGGGCAACTGGTGAGGGAGAGAGTTCCCATAACGGTTAAGGATTGGAGAAAGGAGGTCGTCGAGCGTAAGAACCGGTGTGGGATGAGGTTCAGGGAAAATGGATTATAGAAGAGGAGGATGAAAACAATGCGGACGTGCGCCTTGAAGAGGATGGGTGTGGCTCGAGGCGCCGGGGTCTACATGCACAGTGAATACGTCTTTGAAAGGCCGTACACCATTCGAGAGGTATCCGTTCGTGACTCCGATGTTTGGGAGGAGTTCACGAGGATCAAGAGTACGCCGGGCGCAGGAGCCGAGACGAAGAACGTTGCTACCGGAGGTGAACACGCATGCGCACCACCTCGGTTCAGGCGGCTACAAGGGAAGAAAGCAGAATGGGCATGACTAGCCGAGGAGTGCGCCAACTCCGGGACAATGATGCCTTACTCGCACATATGTGAGGAGCGAGCACGTGATTGGGTATTAGCGAGGACAAAGAAAACCGCGGACGGGCAGCTGGTAGTACCAAACCCCACTACCGCGCAAGTCGTCTCCACCATCGTAAGATATCAAACTTACTACATTGCGAGAGACCATTCCTCACGTATTTGAGATCTAATTCGTACTCGCTTCTTGCAGGAGGAGGTAAGCCAGAGGAAAGAGCAGGGGACCTTTCTTAGCCAAGGGTCAAATGACATCCTATCCACTGCGATCGGGAAGCTCGACCATAAGGGTCGGGTGCTTGCCGCAGGTCGGGCATCTGAAGAAGTCCTACTTCCAAGATCTTGCCGAGTACGGATCAAGAACATGGGAGGCAAGTGCGGGCGCTGAAGGACACGCTTAGGGAGCAGCTGAGGGAGGAGATCTCGAAGGAGATGAGGGAGGAGATGAGGGTGCAGATGATGGCACGTGAGGAGGAGATGAGGGTGGAGATGATGGCACGTGAGGAGCGCCTAAGGGCCGAGATGGTGGCGATGATCTCCCAGTCGAGCCGATGCCCCGCCTCTTGAGAGAAACACGTGCCCCCACCAAGTAGTGCGGTTCCAAAATGATAAGTCCGGTCCCCAGTGAAGGTAATAATTAATTTTGCCTTACTTAATGGTGCGAGGGTAACTCTTCATATGTTTTCTCTCAAGTTGCGCACTTTTTGCAGGCGCCTACCAAGTGCCAGCTCACCCTGACGGAAGACGGATTTCCTGTTGAGGCTGCACGCGGGGTTGCATTTCCATGCAAGGAGACCGACACGGTGCATGGTCAGCCTTTGGGGAAGGGCTACATGAGGGTCCAGGTGGACTACGTCCACGAAGCCTTCTTATCACATGTGCTCGAGTTCCCCCCTAACGAAGACATCACCACTCTCGGGCTAGCGCGGATGTCGTTCATCAAGTGGCCCACGACAGACGTCGTACTGGTCAAGGTAAACATCCCAAACGTCTTCTGTACCATTCCAGTAGTATTGCAACAAGTTACTTAATTATGCGCGTGCTTTGTAGGTTCCTACCGTACCTGCGCCTGCTCCCACGACCGTGACAAGCCCTGCACAAAGTCTGAGTGGTGCATAAAAGGACTAGCACGACAACCACGTAACCACCGGAGGCCTCTGCTAAAAGGCTAGGCTCACAAAGGCCACAGCGCCCCTCGGTACATGAAAAGCCCATCGCCCGGCCTCGAGACTCCTTCGCCCGTAAAGGGAGCCACGCAGACCACGATGAAGCCTTATGAATTTAAGGCCTACGACATGGAAAGCCCTTCGCCTCCCGGCAAATTGAACGCTCTAGGCATATGGACTCGGCGACTCCATGGATGGTACATTGACAAAGCGAAAGAGAGCGGCGTGTCGACTTCAATGTTAGATACTGAGAAGGGACATTTTCACCGCGAGGAGGATGGGACATTCGATTAGTTTTGAGGATCTGTTCTCGCTTGTACCAACCGATAGCCATCGATATTTCTATGCACGATCTCGACGCCGTGAGTATCGCACCACGTTGTACGACCTTATGACTTCCATAGGATTTTGCATTACGCTTTTTAACATTCAATGCGAGTTGCGAGGCGATGAGGCAATGGTCGTGACGAATCGACAACTAGTTGGGTTAAATCGACCCGAACTTGTGTCCATGACGATGGCTAGGCTTCAATCGGAATGGGTTGCGGCTACATCAAGAGGGCATTGCAAGTCGAGTCGAAGAAGGACTTCATTCTATTCCCGTACCACGAGGAGTAAGTACTACTTCACTGTTCAATTACTTCTACACACTGAAACCGTATGTGAACTTATTTTCTTCAGTGCATACCATTTAATAAGCAACCATTGGGTTCTACTCGTGCTCCTTTCGAGCGACAACAAAGTGTACACTTTTAATTCGCTTGATAAGAGACCGATGGCCTACGCGATCAAGCCTCCTTTGGAGCAGTAAGTGCACCACTCTTATCTAACATTTTCTGTATTTAACTACATTCATTATTTTTTTACTCAACGACATCTTTCCAATGTATATAGGGGTTTCAAGGAATACGTCGAAGCAGGAGGGACACACGACGACAAAAAGGGCTCCAAGCTGGAGTATGTCAACTTCAAGGTACAAGTGGCTATCATATATAAGATTTAGATTTTCGACATATTTTCTTTGTCTCTTAATTTATTTTTCTTTCTTCACGGTGTCATCATCAATCAAAGGCGAGCGACGGCTGTGGTTTGTATGTCATGCAACACATGGTGATCTTGATTGTTGACTCAGACCGTTTCCCTAAGGTAGTACATGCATATACAATTAGTCTTTCACACGAAAATTTGAAAACTCAAATTAGAGCACTCGTTTCTATCTTGCAGCATACCGTTATCCCCCAGAAGAGTGTAGACAGCACTGCACTCAACAAGATACGAGACCACTTATGCCAGTGGTACTGGATAGAATGCTTATCGGATGACGGACGGTTTAGAGATCCCAAAAGCTCCTACTAGACCAGATGTGAACAAATATTACATATCTGAATGCGATTGCATGTGTACTTATGGTTAAGCATGTTTATGTTCTATTTTGTTAACGAATGTGATATGTGTTTGTTGTAACAAAGTGTTCATGTTCTTTGAATGTGATATGTTGTCTGTAATTTACGTGTGAATGTGATATGTGCATATTGTGTGGAATATGTCTTTGATTAGAATGTGATAGCACACCACACCCCTTCATCTCTGTCGGTTCTCACAAGAAAATGATAGAGATGTGACGGTCATCTCTATCGGTTCTTTGAAAGAAGCGATAGGGATGATGAACTCATCTCTATCGGTTCTTTATAAGAAGTGATAGAGATGAGTATATTCATCTCTATCGGTTCTTTCAAAGAAGTGATAGAGATGATTAGATTATCTCTATCGGTTCTTTTTAAGAAGCGATAGAGATGATACAGTCATCTCTATCGGTTCTTTATAAGAAGTGATAGAGATGATGGTATTATCTCTATCGGTTCTTTGAAAAAAGCGATAGAGATGGTATGTTCATCTCATCGGTTCTTTGTAAGAAGCGATAGAGATGATGGTCTTATCTCTATCGCTTCTTACAGAGAACTGATAGAGATAAGACCATCATCTCTATCGCTTCTTATAAAGAACCGATAGAGATGACCATATCATCTCTATCGGGCAAGAACCACTACCTTGAAAAAGGCCATCAGTGGCGGTTCATAACTGCCATCAGTGGCGGTTTTTGAACCGTCACAGATTTAGTGCCACTGATAATTGAGGATTATCAGTGGCGGTTCTAGAACCGCCACAGATAACACTATCTGTGGCGGTTTTTGGCTAGAACAGCCACTGATATTCGGGTATTAGTGGCGGTTCGAGCCAAAAATCGCCACTAATAATACAATTATCAGTGGCGGTTGTTGGATAGAACCGCCACTGATACTCAAATATCAGTAGCGGTTCTAGACCAAAAACCGCCACTGATAATACGACTATTAGTGGCGGTTTTTGGCTAGAACTGCCACTGATACAACTATCAGTGGCGGTTGTATATAAAACCGCCACTGATAGACCTAGTATCAGTGACGGTTTTTTTATAGAACCGTCACATATATTACTTCAGTAGCGGTTTTGGGCTAAAATCGTCGCTGATAATCCCACACACGAAAATAAAAAACTGGCATTTATGGCTAGCCTCAGGCAGCGCTAGCCATGCCTCTTCATTATGTACACAGGCAGTAGGAATACATTGAATTATTGAAATTTGAGTATACATATTAGTACCTATTATTGTTATAGACTAACCAATATAATCCGAAATAACATGTATTGCTAATTGCTGATACAAACCATCCAGGAAAGAAAGGAGGAAAAAGAGAGCTGCTTACCTCTAGCTGCATAGTGCAAAGCTCATAAATGATATGGATAACACAGAGTAGTGAAGTTTGCGGGAAGAGACACAAATTTCTAGAAATACAAAAATGAAGAATCTAGGAGATAGTACATGGTAGCAAGATTAAAGTGGATCAAGAATCCAATATATCAGATTCAAGAAAGACAGAGGCATGAACTAAATACTGAAAATTCCATACCTCCGTAGCAAACAAGGTTCTTTTTTGAGAGTTCCTTCTGAGACCACTTTGGTGACATTGTTTGCCATTGTTTCATACATCATAAACTGAATTGATGGTTTACATACATAACAATTTACAGTTCACCCTATGGAACTACATATATAGCCATTAAATTTTGGTTACGATGTTCGTAAAATAGACAACCAAGCATGATTCTTGTCACAACAAGTCCTTTTCAGAATCTTCCTATGCCTGCCAAGCTTGCAATTCTTGCACACAAATTTCATGTAGCAGTGAGGACCTATGCACATGCGTATATGGATTGCCATTTCAAAGATATTGTATTTAAGTAAGTGAACCGATCTAGTCCTCTTTTTGTTTATTAAAAAACAGACCTATAAAAAACACATAATATGTGGTTGTAGCCCACTGATTTGTAATATAAGTATGGCTTATTTGCACATAATATCATGACATGATATACATAAACCAACTAACAATTATAAATCTACACTCATGTATAAGATTGAGTTGTCTTATTTGCCTCCAAAGACAATTTTACATATGTAACCAAACGCAGTTTTGGAACCACAATACAAACATAGCAAACTTTGAAACGTGAGGATTGAGAACATCCTGGAAGATCAAAGCATCCAAGTAGCTTACTAAAAATATGAAATAAGAGATCGTTCATCTTATATGCACAACATACCCACACACTAACCTATGCCCTACATGGTATGCCCATACCTATGGTTGTTATATAATTAAGAAGATAACCTATAAGAAGATGCATTTTGATTACTTGTACCATGCTATTCCATTAGCTCCTTCAGTGTGATCTTGGAAATGTAGAAATTTTTCTCTACTCCACAAAGCAAATATATAATATAGAACTAAAAGAGAATGGCAAATACAACTCCATATTCGATTTATTTGGATAGAGAAACAACAAAGCTCTACCTTAGCAATCAACTGGGCATAAAAAGTGCAGCGTTTATATGCAATAGGAAAAAGAAGTAACAAACTGAGTAGCTATTGCATTAAACACAAACAAAACATTAGTCTTGACAATAGAATATCAAACTAACCATTCCTTTCTCTATAACCCTCCAAAAAAACGAAGCGATCGATCCATGTACCATGCATGTAATCGCTGCATCATGGGTGTTAGACTTTTTAACTTGAGCGGTGACTAAGAGCTTCCTACATCTTGTGCATGATTCTCAAGACATGGATTCTTTGGCAGGAATTGATGGCGCTTACCATAAAAGTTGAGTTTGAGCATAGACCTTGACAAATTTGCATGATGTTTATCTTCATCGATGACCATGACACTAAGCCCATCGAGAGTGCGCCCTTACATTCTTGAGCCATGAGTTTCTCCATGCTAGAGTTATTCGGTTTTAAGATTTATTTTTGTGTGTGAAGCACTTGATCACGATGAGCAATTATTTCTAAGAAGAAACCAGCATGATAAGCAAGAAAAGCAAGATTCACTCAGAAAGTACATGCTACACTAGCACAACCACTAAGAAAAGAAGTGGCATTGACGAAAGTACATGCTACACTCAGAAAGTATATTTATAAGTGTCACTCGCATGTGTGTGTTCCTGAAGAAGACAAAAGTACATGCTACATTACCACAACCACTGACAAAATAAGTGACATTGGCAAAAGAAGGGGTTCCCATTTGAAAGGAACAAAGAGTTATTTACACTTTGTAATGAAACAAAATTGAAGTAAAAAAGCCTAAACTAGTGGAGGTAAACTAGAAGCCTACGGGTCTTCGGAGGTTGAAGACATGTGATTTGTGACAATAGTATGGATGACTGGATCGTTGTTGTCTTCGTCATAAAACTCGCCATTTTTGTTGATTATTTCCTTCATGATGAAGTAGGCGAGCGGTGGCCCTGAATGCCTTGGATTTGAAGGAAGCGATCCTACCGTAGACAACTTGAGGCGCTGTAAGTATAAAAACAAAATTAAGAGAGAATATAGAAATTGAGTGGTGTGAATCAATGTGTCATGTCAGCATGACTGACCTCTACGTCATTGTCTTTTATTGTGCATGATAAGATTTGGCGCATGTCTTGGCACACGAAGTACCCACATAAATTTGTTCCTTTTACCGCTTGTGACATCGCAAAATCGAATGAACTAAGATGTCGTCGAAGGAGCTATTTACTATGAAATATGATATAAGAGTATTCTTTTCGTATGCGTCTGGAAACTTCGTGACGGATTGTAAGGGATTTGTGGTATGGGCGGTATCTCGAGCTCTTCCGACAATATCTTTTGAACGCCTCATTCACTAAATGTGTCATCTCTTCAAAGTCTTTTTAAGTTTATCTAGTGGATCCATGATCGACATCTTGCTCTTTTCTCGGATGAATTATTACGAGAATCCAATGGAAGCTACATACACATGCATGATGCGGTCATTAGTCCTTACATCAGAGTAAATAACGAAATAAACGAGTAATTTAACTAGCTAGTGAGCAACTTACTTAAAATTGTATGGCAAAAGTATAAACTCCTTGTCTTGTAGTTTAATCAAAACTTTATATACGTACTCCTCGACCTCCTTTGGTACTCTTTTGACTTCATGTTGGCAAACCGTTCCCGGGTCGAGGAATCCCATCGCCCTTGGTTCTTCGTACTTCAATCATCTCGTATCTATATAACGAATTAGTTAGACATGAAATTTATCGGTATTACGTGAATGTAGGCCAAGATTAATATATTAGACACTTACAGTGACCAGCATCTCAAAAAAGATATGTCGAGGGCGTCGTGATAGAACAAGTTGTGCAAGTTATCGAATTCTATTAAGAAGTAGCCATGGCCCTCATGGTGAAAATGTTCCTCACGGAAAATTGCAGTGATCATCTTTGGGAGTACGTCTTGGTTGGATCGATCTAAGTACCATGCATGTAATCGTTGCATCATGGGTGTTAGACTTTTTAACTTCGAAGCGGTGACAAAGGGCTTCCCTACCTCGAATTTCAATCTTTGTTGATCATCTTGGTCATCAGACTGCGCCTTGCCCTTACTTTTTTGTCGCACGACATCATACTCGGTCTGGCCTCGCTGATCCGGCCGTCTGACTTGTCTAATGTGCCAATTTTGGGATCGAGGTTGTAGGTTTGTCATTTGAAGTACCAGTGTTATAGGTTTCGCTTTGGAGTACTAACGGTGGCCATCTTGATGGGGTCCTCAATGCATTTCTTTTCTACCTCATTTTGCTTCTTCCCGTTTCACTCTCAGTCTTTGGTGACGGATGCGAGGATTGTCTGCGCAGAGAGGATGGCACTGCATGGTCCAAGAGCGATGTCACGCTTGCGCCATTGGATGAATGAGTGGGCGGCACTTCCTAGAGTAGTTATCTCATCATTGGTGGGTTTTTCGGTCCGATCTCAAAGAATCGTGCAAATACCGTGTCCACTTGGACCTTTGCATAAACTGGCGCTATCGGGTATTGTGCGAGACACCCCTTCTTGCACGGATAGACTACCCCTCAGAATAGTACTGCACAAATATGTTCATCACGCACGTTGAGTCGACAGTGTGGGGTCTGTATGTCGTCCACAGGATAATGGTTGTTGTCCGCACGCCAATGGCGTGGGACGCGCAAGCTCGCTGCGACGACACTGTAGGATCGAGAAAACGTTGTGGGCTGCGATCGACTCAAGGCTTGTTGTACTTGTCGTTCAACTTGTTCTTCAATGGTGCCTTGTATTTCTCATGAACCCTTTCCTTCATCATTTCCATTTCCTTCTCGGCCCGCTCATCTTTAGCTCTCTTCCGACTCCTATAAGAGTCTCCGTGCTCGAGAATCCACTCCTCCATGGAACCTTGACCCGACGCCGTGTCCCACTGTGGTGCTCTTTGTTTCCTAGGGCATTTGTTAGCTCGTCTTTCTCCTGTGCTGGGTGAAAAGATCCTTGGGTGGATAGGCGTGAAACTCGTGAACTCGTTGCGTCATTGCTTCGTCTTATTTGCTCTTGAATGATAAACCCCCAGGAGACAACATATCTGCCCTCGCTAGCATGTAGTGCTTCACTCGGTCTAGTAGTCCGATCAAGGGACTTGTGCCAGCCAATTGGACCGCTTCTAATTCTTGCCTCTCCCATTGAGCAATTCTACCCGTGTACCCACTCGTGCCAAGTCTGTGAGGGTGAGTATTCCTTCTTGCGATGCTAATGTGGTCCTCACTGGACTTCCTTGCTGCTTCCGATTGCTTCATCGCCACAAACTCATCCCAATATGGCTCCAATCTTGGGTACTCTCCGATGGCTGACCGGTTTTGCTTCACATAATTTGTGTTCAGCCACGCCTTGAAGTTTCTCCACGCCGCATCCATGGTCATCAATGCGTCGCGACGCACAAGATCTTCGGCTCCTTCGGGGAATTCGAAGGTTTCTTTGAGCTCTATCCACAGATCCTCTTTGGTGGCTCGGGGCACTTTATGCCAATCCGAATAGGTGATTGGCACTTTATCCCTACGATGTACCCGCATGTTGACTGTATTTTGTCTTGCTGATTTTCTCGGTGCAACAGGGCCCCAGATCTAAGACCTCCGAGATGGTGTACCGCCTTCAGCTTCTTAGTTTTCCCTCGTCCTCGGCGTCTTGCAACAGAGCATCATCTGCAGCATGGTGGAGGCCTCGGCACCTTCGGTGGTTGGGTGGAGGGTAAGGTACCTACTCGGGCTCTCCTCCACTATAGGCTCGGTTTCGGGCTCCATTAGAACTACAGTTCAACCCGAAACATAATTTTTGTCAATTATTACAGAATCATCTCACGGAATTTCAAAGTACAGAATCATCTCATGAAAATTATTTTGCAAGTACAATTAATTGAGTAAACAAGCTTTGAAGCTAAGGTTGCCAATGGCAATGGTAAACATGACTAACTTACAGTGTATAACAGGATTAAATACTTCGTTACTGCGAAATGGATTTCCCCAAGTGTTGGAAACACATGGAAACTATTTAAACACTGAATTATATATACCCACTAAAAGGGCACATCAACTGGCATATAAAATTTGTATAGTTAAAACAATGTAGAAACAACTATGCAGCAAGGGCACTCATAAATGTTCTTTTTGCTTATTACTCTAGCCATATCAGACTGTCATGTGGAAGGGGAGAGAGCTTTTTATTTGTATGTGTAACAAGTGGTGTACTTGGAGGAAGAAAAGGGAAGGGAAGGTAAGGAAGCTGGAGAGAGGGAAAGAAGGATAGCATGCATGTGGGTCCTCTTTAATAATTAATTCATTTTGATGACCATGGATGCCACTGATATTCTTCCCGCCATTTTCAATATAGAACCACACCGATAATTATATTTGTGGCGGTTCAAAAACCGCCACAAATAGACCGTCACCTATTGTAGGTTTTGGCGTATTGAGAGCTAAAAATTTCAAATGGCGAGAGCTAATTCTCAATACAATATTGTTTTGTTAGAATTTACTTATATACTATTAGGTTTCATGTCCTAAAAAATTATTTTATTATAACTTAGAATTAACCGCACTAAGTATGCATTTTTTTAAAAGTTCCATACTCACAGAGTACGATCGCCACCTTGCATATACCGTTTAAACATAGAAATTATATGAAGTCATAATGGCCACCTATTACGCTGCGTGAGTGCGCTTTAGTAGAAATTATATGACGTCATGGATTTATTTTTGGCCTCTGTCTATCTAAACATGTGCTAAGGGGCATATTTGCGTGTGTATGTGTGGTATGCATGTTTGTCTTTCTTGTAATCGCAAAAGAAAGTGCACTCACTAGATGCTCCCAATTGGTCGGACTATTTACGAGGCTCATGGTGAATATTATTCGACCTTTGTGCTCAAAGTTCTAACAGATCACTACAATTTTGTAATATTCGTTAGTAGATTATCAATCTTGCAGTGTGTGCTCCGCAAATACCACACATATTTTTGTGCTATCCTCACTACCGAAACCACATGTTTAGTGATGGTTAAGAATTTTCTTAGACGAGCCCACAACCAATCGTTGGGAATTTGTCCTCTAATTAAACATTTCCAATCATTTATGTGATGAAATCGATTAAATAATTTTTTCGCCAAAGTATTCATTAGTATTTATACTGGGCTAATTTAGGAAAAAGAAATTGAACTTACATCATTCTCCCAATTAAGAGGCGGAAAAAGATAAGGCGATGTGTGAAACTCGGTTGAAATGAAGCCAAACACAAATTAATGGAACATGAATAATGAAGAAAGGTACTCCTCGGTGCACTCACTAGATGCTCCCAAAACCTTGACGGGACGGCGTCGGTGGTGCGGCGTCGTCGGCGGCGTCGACGGGCGGCGTCGTCGGGAGGGCGGCGCGCGCGGGCGCGGGGCGAGGTGTCGGCGTGGCGGCGTCAAGCGCGGGAGTTTGGGTTTAGGCGCGTAGAAGGCGGGAGTTTAAGGGTTTAGGATGAGTTAGAAGCGGTGGTATCTATTATTTATAGGCGGAACATTATCGGTGGCGGTTCTTAAAAAGAACCGCCATCGATCTGATATCCGTGGCGGTTCTTTATACGAACCGCCACAGATAATTATCGATGGCGGTTCTTTGTACGAACCGCCACAGATATATATATTATTTGTGGCGGTTCTTTATACAAACCGCCACAGATAAGCAGATCGATGGCGGTTCTTTTTAAGAACCGCCACTGATAATATATTATCTGTGGCGGTTCTTTTGAAGAACCGCCACTGATGTGCCTCTATACCCTGAAATTTGTTTCTGAATCTTATACGCTGTATTGTCGAATAGCGCGCTGAGTTGAAGACCTAGTTTTTGGTGTTGCGCAATTACTGACATTTTCTGATTTTGTCTAATACTTGTAAAGCAAATACATAAGCAGTTTACAGGAAAGAATCCGGACTCCTTTCACCTGATGGACTCAACAAACTCTCCAAACTTTCAACCGGATAGAACACTATTTTGTCATCCGGCAAAACAAACAAGTACTCTTGATTAATCAAACAATCATCAAAACTAGCAAAGTCCAAAACTGACTCAAAGACCAGAAAAACTAGCACATAGCTAGGAAACAAAACCGAAAACAGACTTTAAACTACCATGCACAAGATTATCTTCAACAGTGGTCATCATTAGGGTTGATTACATAGAAGAAGACTTGTGCGGCCTGGTCATCGCCGGCGAATCCGGGAAGGCGCTCGCCCTGCCCAGGAGCTGGCTCCGCCTCTGATATTTTGCCATTACTCGTATATAGCTAATTATTTTCTTTCACAATTTGCCCTTCTTCATGATCGTCGCGATGATAGGTAGCTTCCTGAGTGGTTTCTTCCTCGAGCCTGATGTTGCCATCTACGAAAGGAGGCAACTCATCAAACTGGTTGTACTCTTCCTCATCCACGACATTCTCAACTCCGACGATCCTTCTTTTCCCCTGAAGAACTACATGG
Organism: Otatea glauca; assembly: GCA_036346275.1. NCBI lineage: Eukaryota > Viridiplantae > Streptophyta > Magnoliopsida > Poales > Poaceae > Otatea > Otatea glauca. The sequence continues at coordinate 4,068,113 of CM070718.1, read as the reverse complement.
CGCTTCTTATCTGCCGGGTCGATTACATAGAAGACTTGTGCTACTTGCTTCGCAAGTACGAATGGTTCATCTCTGTATCCGACATGTTCGATGTCCAAAGTAGTGAAGCCGTACTTGTCCACCTTGACACCCTTTGGGAGTTGTACCCAACAACACCGAAACATTGGGATCTTAAAAATACAGTAGTCGAGCTCCCAAATCTCTTCTATGAACCCATAGAAGCTACTCTTCTTACTGCCTGTGTTGTCATAGGCATCTATGCGAACACCACTATTTTGGTAAGTGCTTTTGATATCCTGAGATCTCGTGTAAAAGGTATATCCATTTATGTCGTATCCTTGCCATGTCAAGATTGTACCTGATGGCCCTTTTGCCAGCCACCTCAACATGACACTCGTTTCTTTCCCAGTCATATGCTCTTTGAACCAATGATTGAACAAACGGTTATGCTCTTTTGTTACCCAAACCTCTGATCGTCCACGATTTTCCTCTCGTAGCTTGTCCTTGTGCATGTCCATATACGAGGACACCTCAACTGACTGTTGCAAAACTGTGAAATGAGCTTTTTCGAATAATCCATGATCGTAAGAATTTATTGATTTCCTTCCAATCGTCCCTTTCCACCAAACCTACCCTCATGTCGAGATCTGAGCACTCCTACCGGTTCCACCCTCCATGTAATCCACGCAAAACTCGATAACCTCCTCGGTTGCATAACCTTCCACAATGCAGCCCTCGTACGAGATCGATTGCGTACATACTTCTTCAGATACCCATGTACCTTTCGAGCGGGTATATCGATGCAAGAATACGGGCCACATACATTTATCTCATTCACAAGGTGAACAATGAGATGAACCATTATATCGAAAAATGATGGAGGGAAATACATCTCTAGTCGGCATAGTGTCTTGACCACATCATTCTCGCAGATTCAAAAGTCCGATGGGATCGATGACCTTCGTGAAATCGTGTTGAAGAAGAAACACAACCTCATGATTGCCTCTCGGACCTTTTCAGGCAAAATACCTCTAATTGCAATAGGAAGCATTTGTGTCATCATCACATGACAATCATGAGACTTCATGTCAGTTAACTTCAAATCTTTCATCACGCAACATCTGAGCAAGATTATTATCGTCATCAATGTCCAACCTATCATCATCAGATCCATAACTGATGTCAGCTGCCATAATGCCTTCTCCATCATCCAATACGTTATCACCTTCATGTATGTTTTCCTCTTCACCGTGACTTGTCCAACGTGTATAGCCAAGTACAAAACCTCTTCGAATCAAGTGCAAGTGGATGTGCTCTTTGTCTGAAAACATTTTCTCATTCTTGCAATCAATGCATGGACAATGTATGTACTCCGTCTTCTTGTGCAACTTGTTCTCCTCAATGCTCTTAGAAAAGCAGATACCCCATCGATGTAATCTCTACAGTAACAGTTCGCATTGTACATCCATCTCGGTCCATCTAAAATCAATTAACATATAAAAATTGATTAAAAACTAATCTAATTACTTATCATCTAAATGAGCTAGATAATAAATTCATCATCTAAAAATGATGAGCATCCACCTACCAAATTAGCTAAAATTTCATGTATATTAATATCCAATAATCTTAATTAAATAAATTTAATATATGTCCGCACTAATGGAACCAAATTAATAGTAATTAAAAACTAATCAATACTTTTCCTGTAAAGAAGCTAGATAATAAATTCATCATCTAAAAATGATGAGCACCCACCTACCAAATTAACTAAAATTTCATTTATATTAATACCCAATAATCTTAATTAAATAAATTTATTATATGCAAGATGTATATGTTCGTACACTAATGGAACTAAATTAATAGTAATTAAAAACTAATCTAATTACTTATCATCTAAAAGAGCTAGATAATAAATTCATATATATGCAAGATGTATATGTCCAGTACACTAATAGAACCCAATTAATAGTAATTAAAAACCAATCTAATTACTTATCATCTAAAGGAGCTAGATAATAAATTCATCATGTATCAAATTAACTTAAAATGCAATTAATATTAAATATATGCTTAATCATAATTCATCATCTATAAAAGGAACACAACATCATCTAATGAACCTAGCTAGAAATAAATTCATCAACTACAAAATGGTAGCTAAATAAAAATAAACAAAATCTAAACTTTTCATCTCATCTACATATAAATCCTAATTAAACTTGGTTTAAAAATTAAATTGCAATAAGATTAACACAAATCAAGAGAGGAGAAAAATAACTCACCAAGGAACAACTAGAGGAAGTACAAGCACAAGAATTGAGAAAACGAAATCAAATTTAGAAGTTTTGGTTTGCTCTCGGGAAGAAGAAGACCAGGTCTTTGCATCGACCACCTATTTATAGGCAATATTATTAGTGGCGGTTTTAACTAGAACCGCCATCGATAATATTATCTGTGGCGGTTCTATCCTCGAACCGTCATCGATAATTCATTATCAGTGGCGGTTCGAGGATAGAACCGCCACGGATAATCCAATAGAATCAGTGGCGGTTGGAGGATAGCACCGCCACTAATAACCTAGTTATCAGTGACGGTTCTAGCCTCCAACCGCCACTGATAATGTATTTGTTATCAGTGGCGGTTCTATCCTTAAACCGCCACTGATAATTAATTATCAGTGGCGGTTCGAGGATAGAACCGCCACTGATATTTTTTCCGCCATTTTTGAAATAGAACCGCCACTGATAATTATCTTTGTGGCGGTTCGAAAAAAACCGCCACAAATAGACCGTCACCTATTGCAGGTTTTGGCGTAGTGAACCGACTGTAATAATGCCCGTCTCATCTCTGTCTTATGACTTTGTGTCACCACTAGAACCGACTGTGATGACGAAAAAGAACCGATTGTGATGTATATTTGTGTAGTAGTGAAAAGACAATGTTTTAGCCAACAGTTATCAATATTAAGATCCTCACGATCACTTGTTCCAACATATGTATTTATTGAATACTTATCTTAGGCGGCAGTATACAACAACAGAGTCACAAATGGCCACATCGGGGTCGTTGTTCTCGAGCATGACACAAATTGGATCCAACCATTGAGAAGCTATCTTGCGCATGGGACAATGCCCGAGGATACCGATGAAAAAGATAAGTTAGTTCGAAAATAACGAATGTATAAACTAGTTGATAATAACTCGTATGCGATGCATACCTCAATAAAATGGAATTAAACTTTTAAAAGATATACATGTGGGCTTACGTAGAGTACATGCTTCCTATAGAATATTAGTCGATAAAGCATTCCGATAGGGTTATTATTGACTCACTGCACTACAAGACGCCGTGCATCTTGTAAACTTATGAGCAATATCAGTTTCATACTTGACAAGTGCACCAACCAGCAAATCAATTATATTGTAAAATACCTCTAGACTCGGCCCCAATTGATGGTGGCATGGCCGATACAAGCTTGCAGAAGCCTAGCGGTGATGATATATCAACTAGTAGAGCTAGAATTCTGCATACTTTATTTTCCTAACTTTTATTGAAAGCTAATAGTGCGTACAGAAAGCTAAACTGCTGGGGACATCAGCTTACGATCGAGACGCGCGTTACCAGCCGGAGCTTACAAAACGTTCCTAGTTTTTAACAAGCCTGCTTACAGAACCTTTCCAACCGAACACTAAGCAAATCCACGCCCCCCTTTACGTACTAGATGATCTGTGACTCTTGTTTTTCAAAATTAAATAAAATCTACTGTAGGCCGCCGGCCGGGGCCTTTCCTCCGGCTCGCAACGATTGCCCAGCGCGCCATCCGCCAACATCGTGGTGCCCTCGATCGCCGCCCGTACTCGCGCGTACCTGTTCGGCGCATGCGCCGGCGGACAGCCAAACCAAATGCAATAGTTGGTCTCTTTTCCACGTCGACGTTGAGCACTCGTACGTACTTAATTTATATGCAGGGGCATGTAGTAGTTGACGGACTAGAATTTAAAGAGGCGGTACATAAGATTTTCTTCCTATTATGTACAGGTGAAGTAAAAGCTAGCTAGGAAGTAAATTTGCTAGGACTGGGTGCGAAAAATTGACTCTCTTTTTTAACGTTCGAGAAAAAAATGACTACGTTGTTTGACTGGGCATGTAACGGGTAGGGCTGTCAATGAGCCAACGCGAGCGGGCCCGGCTAGGACGATTGTGTTCAGACTCCAGCAGTCCAGCTTGTAACTGGTTTGAACTTGTATGCTCAACGGAGTTTAAATAGGTCACATATAAATCGAAATTACAAACAATACAAAATCAAAATTTAACTGCAGACCTTGATCAGCTCGTCTTGCTAAACAAACAAATGGCACATTCCACAGTTGCACGCATAAATATTATGTTAGATATTTATATCTAAATAGACGTTGTATCGTAGATCATGTTTCTAAATTATTCTACGAAACAAACTTTTTCACATCTTATATTTAAAAAAGCAAACTTGTCTCAAACTTATTTTTTAAGAAAATAAACCTGTCGGCCACGCCATAAACCATCTCTCTCTCTATATATATATATATATAAACAATCGGTGATATTCAATGCGCTTTATTTGTTTTAAAGACAAAAAATCCCACAATAATCCTACATTCTAGAAATTCTCACATTAATCGAAAGAAAACGAGAAGGATCTCCACCACTTATTTTGGTGGGATCAGATTATAACGGTGCAGATTAATCATATATAACAAATATAATTATATCTTAATCATTGGAAGTAGAGTTGTATATCAAAGAAAGGATCACCACTTATTTTGGTTGGACCAGATTATACCGGTGTAGATTAATCATATATAAATAGAGTTATATAACAAATACAATTGTATTTCAATCATTTGAAGTAGAGTTGTATATCAAAGATAATTGTATCATCCAGACGTGCAGTTGCGTAGGTAAGTCTGCTAGTTATAAATGAACTTTACATGACCATGAATAGTCCTAAGTTTATTTGCAGATCTGAACCCTTGTTTGCCCTTGCAATGCCACAGGTGTAAAACGACGTTGCAAGGGGTCCATGCTTGCAGCACCACCCTGCACCTAGGGCCTTCCAAGGTTCACTAGTTGCAAAGAGGTTTATATTTCGTAAATATGTCCGGCAGGGATTTATTTTGAAAGTGTTATTTAAATAAATTTCAAAAAAGTATATATCTACTTCTACTTTACATAAAAATCTCATGGTTATAATTTTGATCCAATAAAGGAAGTGTAGATTTTGTTCTTTTTTGATGAATGTGAGAATTTCTAGCCTATCAGAGTGAATAAAGAATAAGCTCCTTTTAGCATCTATTGCCTGCTTCCTCCGGTTACAAATAGTTGTTATTTTGGATATATGTTCACTCAAACTTTTGAAACTTTGACTATCAATAACTTTTTAAAATTTTAAATTAGATACATAAAAATCATATGTATAGATTTTTCTTGAAAAGTACTTCCATAATATTACAATTTTATTAGGTTTACAAATATATTATAATAGAAATTAGTGGTCAAAGTTATGCTTTGGAGACGACAATTATCTGTAACCGGAGGGAGTACTATATAACAAAAGCTAATAACATGTGATTTACAACGGATAAGAAAAGGAGAATATGCTATACTTGTTTTTTTTAAAAAAATAAAGACATGTAGCCCTTAATTTGATGGAACCTAATTTTAACGGGTTAGGTTTCATAGTTGTCCCAGATATATAATAATTTCAAAAAAAAATCTCAAAAATAAAAACATCAAGCCCAAAGTTTGTTAGACCCTAATTTTAAATGCTTAGGTTTGATAGTTTGCTTAACGGTATATTCATTTGAAAAAAGAAAAAAATACCTACTTATATATAATTCAAAGGTTGAGAGAGTGTAAGTTTGCTATAGGGGCCTACCTCTTAATCTCCCTTCCACATATGGGGAGAGAGATCTCAAAATAAGTTGCATTGATTAAATATGAATGAAATCAAATATTCTAAATATATTTTGTTTGCGAAATAGGAATTTCAACATATAAAATCCACGAAGAGACATGCTATATATACTTTACAGTACTACACCGCGCGCATAATTGTGCGGACCAATCGGCTAGTTGTTTGAGCAAATTCTACTGTGTCAATTTTTTCGTTGGCACGGAGAGCTTATTCAAGTTTAAATATGAACTTAACTTAAACTCATGATTGGCTCAAATCTCGGTCGGAGATGGGGATCATTCGCTCTAACCCGGCGACGTGGGTACTCTAGGAGGCCAGCAATATCTTCCGCTATAAGAGATACAATATACAATATTTGGGCTCAATGAGCCCAATTCTAACAGAGCGCAACTAGTTTATCAAGCTGCCTGAGCAATCTTGACAGCCCTAGATGCAAGTGCCGTGACGCGCAAACTTGATTGCCCAAATAATGATGGCATGTTCGTTGATCAATCACTAGTTACACCTGGATGGATGCACTTGTGACTTGCCCATCTGTAAGAAGGAATTACTAGCCGTAGAGGATGACAGGTACGTACGTATATATCCACCTCATGACGCAATTCAGTTCATCAAATCAAATTATATATGGAGAAAGAGATCAATTGGGAGTCTGGAATGGATGCCACCTGTAGGAGATCGAGGCCCTCCTGTACGTACTTGGCCATGAGATCACATCTCATGAATGGCAACCGTCCGGACGTCCCCGGCTTCGATCACGGAGCGTACGTTCATCGGCGCAAGCGCCATGTACGTACCATGCCTGCCACCTTCTCCTCTCCACTCGCTCTCTAGCTCGCACGCATTACATACATGCATACGATCTTCTTCAAGGCACACATGCAACAGTGTCGTACGTTACGTTGAAACAACTACTACCTGCCTAATATACGGACCGAAGCAAAGGAAAAACGGTGGCCAAACATAAAGCAGCAGCAGCTATCACCCCTCACCAACTCCAATTAAAGATAGCTCCCGGCCCAGCCCTCCTAGTTAGAGGATAGCTTATCTCTCTTCCCTTCTCTTTCCTTCTCTCTCCACTCTCTCCCTACTGGCCCTAGCAGCGAGGTAGCTAGATATAACCCAAAACTCACTCCACCCTTCCTCCTCACCACTCGTTCTTGGAACCCTAGATGAAAAGTACCTCCACTACTCCACCCGGCCAGCAAGCAGCAAAAAGAAGGGAGCTCTCTGCTAGTGCGCATATCTTGTGTCATCACCATCACCATGGCACACACACGTCCCCAGAGCTCGATCCCCTCATAGTGTCTAGCGAGCGAGTGAGCAAGCCACGGGCGGCCAGGGAGAGATAATGTCCTTGCCGCGTCCTCTCTTCCATTCCTAATCCCTTTCCGTGTGCTGTGTGCGTGCCACAGATAAAGCAAGAGGAGAGGCCGGGAAGATGATGAACGTACCAGCTGCAAACTCTTGCGACGAGTTCGGCTATGTCCCTCAAAATCCAACTCCGCCTCCTTCTCTTCTCCCAATCATGGATCAGGAGAGCAGCATCCAGAGGGAGCAGCTCGGCTACACTCTGGAGGCTAACTCCCTGGCTCTCCTCCCCCCTTCCAACGCCGCCCACCACACCACCATCGCCCAATCTCCCCATGACATCCTCCAATTCTATCCTACGCCGCCGCACTACCTCGCCGGCAACCCCTACAGCCACTTCACCGGGAGCACCTTCCAGTCATACTACCAGCAGGCGCCGGCCGCGCCGGAGTACTACTTCCCCACCTTGGTCAGCTCGGCGGAGGAGAACATGGCAAGCTTCGCGGCGACGCAGCTGGGGCTCAACCTAGGCTACAGAACCTACTTCCCGCCGAGAGGAGGGTACACCTACGGGCACCACCCCCCGCGGTGCCAGGCCGAGGGATGCAAGGCCGACCTCTCCAGCGCCAAGCGCTACCACCGGCGGCACAAGGTGTGCGAGCACCACTCCAAGGCGCCGGTCGTCTTCACCGCCGGAGGCCTCCACCAGAGGTTCTGCCAGCAGTGCAGCAGGTTAGTAGGTTCACTGGTTGATTTTTCCTAGAGAGGTTGAGTTGCATATTTGATCGATTGGTTCAATTAATGAGATAGATCTTGTAGAAGTTTGTTGAGTGTGATTCTAAAATCTTGAGTTGCATTAAGTGATCTGCCAGTTTCATTCAATTCAGTATTGGATAGGTTGAAACAGCGAGGTATTGATAAACGACTCATCTTATTCGGTCACAAAATTAGTCTTCTAAGCTAGGATTTGTTAGTAGAAGCTTTTGACATAAGTAATTTCAGCTCGTGATATATCACCTATTCACCTCAAATAATTACTTTTAGTTGGAGAAGTCAAATAAAATAGAAGATGAAGATTATTACTTTGAACTTGGAAGGTGTCATCTTTGCCTTCTTTTTCTGACCTTTTTGCTCTGCATCTTAAAAGAATCTGCAGCAGTTGAATGTTTATCTACATTTTAGCTAGATTTACATTTCATAGATGTTCCTACAGTTATCCTATGCTTAACTTTGCTGCTGGATTTAAACAACTAATATTTCTTGAGTGAAATACTTGCATACCTGTTCTCACACATTAAATTCCCATGCAAGTACTTAGTAAACTACTTATGTACTATATGATACAGCAAGAGACATCTTAGCAATTAGTGCAAGGAGATTTTGCAATGGAGAAATTGCACCCCCTTTCAATGTGCATATATAGTGCCTGTGGTATAAGAAAAATCGTGTACTAATTAATCAATTGGATCGCAATGTGAATTAGCGTTGAATGCACACAAACTTTCACTTAATTCTAAAACAAAATGGTAATTGTATGGATCTCAGTTTATCAAAGCGATGAAAGATTCATGTGCTATCCTCTTTCTACATGTTTTGAATTGCTTCCAGTACTTGAAAGATTCATGTATCACATGTTGGGAACCATATATGCAGACATCCTGTCCTCGAGTTGCTTATTTTCTCCTCATTTGGTTGTTCCTTGGCGCTATTCCTTTCCATTTATAACTTCTCATTCGCATGTTTGAGTGGTTAATTGAACAGTGTGAGCTGTCTGTACATGTATTGGCCTCTCATAGTCAGAAACAAGGATACTTTTTTCCTAAGTATTGCAGGACTTTGTACAGCCCGTACGTACGTACCAGCACAAGTTGCAATTGCAAGCAACGCTTTCTCTCTCACACACATTCTTTCCCGTGCATGTGGCTGGTAGTAATTAACAATCGATTGGCCAGCTTATACATGTCTATCAAACCATTTACCTGCCCTCACTGAGATGAATGGCTCTTAATTAGAATTGTACCATCGATCTGTTCAAACATGCACGTGTGAAGTGACCAACATTGCATTTAAGGGTAAACAGGATCTTTTGCAGTATGACACACCATAAGGAGACACTCCATATGAGTCAGCTGCAAAACTCCAAGCTGTCTGTGAGACAGAACTGTTTAGATGTATGTTTCTCATGTTCAGGATCATGATTAGCTAGATATTGGTCCCCAGAATGTTCTTTCAGTTCTGAATTGAAGTTCGATCATTAGTCACCGATCATGCACTAAGATTTATATTACGTAGGATCTCATTAGTCGTTACAGCTAGCTCGTGCTTTTCCTGGAATGATACATCGTCATGTCTTAATTATTGTACCTTAGTATTTCATGTGTGTCTTCATACAGCCCTCTCTTCTCTCTTTGCTTCCTCCAAATTTTTTCGTTCAGATTCCATCTACTTGATGAGTTCGACGACGCCAAGAAGAGCTGCAGGAAGCGGCTCGCGGACCACAACCGCCGTCGACGGAAGTCAAAGCCGTCCGACGCTGATGCCGCAGACAAGAGAAGGGGTCAGGCCAACAAAGCAGCAGCTACTAAAGACAGTTTGTGATATATATGCATACTCTATTTAATCATGCGTTAACGTGCATGCATATACATATCCTAGCTAGCTTGTGCAGTTCCCAAGTAATTAACATCATTTCCTTCAAACCAAATCTCAACAGAAGCAGGAAGTAGCAGCAAGAACACCAGCAATGGAGATGGCCAAGAGACACAAGCACTGGGAAGTGCACACCTGTCGAAAGATCAAGATCATACCATGGGTCTTGGAGAGGTGGTGAAAGAAGTAGTAGATCCCAAGGGGAAAGCATCAATGCAGCAGCAAGCACACCATGGCCTTCATCAGCAGAGCCACATTGGCTTCCCTTTTCCTTCGTCGTCTGGCTCGTGCTTCCCTCAGAGCCAAGCAGTCTCAAGTACTGATAACACATCAAATATAGCTCAGGTGCAAGAACCAAGCTTAGCCTTCCATCAGCACCACCAGCACAGCAACATCCTTCAGCTCGGACAGGCGATGTTTGATCTCGACTTCGATCAGTAGTACAATTAATATTTGATCTCTCTCTCTCTCTCTCGTACGTGTGTACGTCCGAACATTTCTTTTTACCTTGTCTGTATTAATTACTGTAATTTGGATATAACAATGATAGTCTATGCATTGTCAATCATCTATATAATTGATGAGAGGTGTTTCGATGTTGTCCCCAAATTAAAGTAATGGACTATTATTCGAATTAGTACTTTTGGCCACATGTACTTGCAGTTTTCCTCGTTGGAGAAGCTGGTTAATTAGTTGGTGCATCAAATTAACTTAGTTTGGTACCAGTGGCAGGATAACAATGGAAGTTGGGCTCAAAAGATTAAGTTAAATTAAGATAAACATATTAAACAGTTTGTGTTGTGTTTTTATTGGCTCGAGTGTTACTAATAGTACTTCATTATTTGAGAAATATTTGTGGCAGAATAACGATGAAAGCTGGGCTCAAAGGATTAAGCTAAATTAAGATAAATATATTAAACAGTTTGTGTTGTGTTTTTATTGGCTCGAGTGTTACTACTAGTACTTCATTATTTGAGAAATACATGTGCGATGTTCACTTATCAAATTTTTGGAAATCTATGAACAAGTTCACACCAATTAATCAAACAAATCGGCTATTGTCTCTATTCAACACATTGACACGGTTACAACTGATAAAAAATCATATATCAGAAGAGGGGGCTCATATTGCCTGTTTGTTATCGTGGTCAACCCACTCAATCGGTTAGACATTCACCAACTCACGTTGCGCTGCCTTCTCTGCTTGCTCGCCGGCTCCCTAGCATCCACTCGACGTCCTCGCCATGCCTTCACAATAGCCGACTCCCCACGACGTGCATCAAGCGCCTCCAACTCGGTGGGCTACCATGTCCTCGCAAAGGAGAGGTGTTGAGCCCCCCTCCCTCCCTCTCTCTATGGTCTCTACGTATGTCTAGGGTTCGAGTCTTGCTTTACAGATAGCGAGCGAAGTTATCAATGGCCAAATTATGCCTTCAACAAGCAATAACCCACCAAGCCACATGACCAGGAAGCAGTTCACCACTCATAAAGCTTCTTCCTCCAACTGCCCCCGGGCATGTGTGCATTCATCGCCTCTATGCCAAAAGTTGAGCGATGGTGCTAAAGACGTACTTAGGGTCCGACGGTCGGAGGGTGGGATCGAGCCCAACGGAACCCCCCTGTTGGCTACGCCCTTGTTTAGTACTCCCTCCGTCAATGTTTATAAGGCTTATTTTTTGAATAGTTTTGTCTACAAATATAAGGTGTATTTCATATTTCAATGCAAAATTAGTCCCTCATAAATATCCATCTTTACTTTATATTCTCTGCATGCATACATTGAATATACTGGTGCTTAGTTATAATAAATAGGGATAATCTAGTCATTTTCAATATTTTCTTGGTCTACGTGCTAAAAGGAAGTACGCCTTATAAACTTGGACGGAGCGAATATAAGAGAAAGAGACGTTTCTTATCCATATGTTAAAGACCTGTCAATTCATTTATTGGAAAACCATGCATGCGTTATTCCGAAAGATCCAATCCATGAGATAAAAGCTTGCTGAATTTCTACATCAAAGCTAGCTAGATCGCGCTAAAAATATTCTCTCTTTTTAGCTAGGGAAAGAAATATCCTTAATTGAATCCAAATATTTAAGAAATTGTTTCATTTACCCAACTAGTGTAATGTTGAACAGCTATGCAGCTAGATGTTACAATACATATATCTTTATTTGAGTAATAGAGTTGCAAGTATTCGCCCCCATATAACCCTAACACCTACATGTTATATTTGTTATATAAATTTAATCGTTGTAGTAGACGTATCTATAATACATGATTAATCTATACCATTATAAATAACTCAAGTAAATAAATGGTTTAAATCTTTTTCTTTTGTGTTATGATTAGACGGAGAATTTCTCCTATTTATTTGCCTTTTTAGGTATTATTGTGGGAATCTCTAAACCTCACCGTGAAGGAGATATCTTCAATTTCCTGAGTTGTTTACATATAAAAATATCATGGACTGTTGATGTTACATAGAACTAATTCTTGTTACTGAAAATAACTGTTGTGGTTGAACCTTGAGGAATGTTAAAGTATTCTTTCATATAGAAACATAACACGGTCATTTTTTAGTTAAAACATATATACCATAGTATTCTTTTAATGGGTCTTTTCTAATCAACATCTAGTTTGTTTTCTTTGCAAAAGCACGAATATGGTTTGGTACATATAGGTACATTTACTCTCTTAGCCCTTCAAAATGCCTCAAGATTCTTACAAAGGATATTACAATGATTAGAAGATGGATGGTGTTTTGAATTTTGAAAGTTTGCATTGTTTGCATCAATCTCGAAACACATTTGATGGTAATAATAATAACACATGAACTCATATGTACACGTGGAAAAACCAAATTCTAAAATCTGGCTAGATTTCGCACCATAAGTTTTGCCTTGTGATTTATGCTTTGCCTTCCTCTCATGCTCCGCCTTCACTAGGAAATGATGGCATGATAGTGGGCACCAGTCAAATATCATGCAATGAGGTAGAGGGAGCCGCTAGTGGAGGTGTACAGGTGGGGACATGGGAGGATGTGGAGATCGATATATATGAGATTGTTCGGGTCAAGGTAGAATAGGGGAGGGGAGGTTAATTAGATCCATACTATTGGTATGGTACGACGATTGAAAATTCTAACTTTTGTTTACATTTTGTTTGATCGTAGGTATGGGCTGATTTTATATATCAATCAACAAAGTGTGTGATCTAAATTCGTTCTAAATCATATATACATGTATGTAGATGTACTCTAGCATTTGGTGGTTACTCATTGGTTCACAACAAACCCGGATTCAACAATTTTTGACAGTTTCCGGCTGAGGCATAAATGCTTAGATTTAAAATAAGTGAACATATGTGGTATGGTCGACTGAAAAGTAGATAATATACTCGCTGCTAGTAAACTGAATTATTGGTTTAGTATTCCGTGGTTTATAGTTTTTGAATAGTTTGGAACTGCAAAGAAAATTGTAAACTCAACATGTTTTGCTCGATGTATGGATTACGTTTTTTGCCAATCCATCTTGTAAATTGATGCTTTTACATTGGAGGAAAGCAACAAATTCACCTGTCAAAGATTAGCATCACTTTGGTTTAATTGAGTTTGTGAAAAATAAGACCAACTTTTCAGTTATGTCCACTCAACATCATTCTGGATACAATATTCACCATTGATCAGGATTTCTCGACCGTACGTAACCGGTCTATTAATTATCCTCGATTTGAGAACCATACAGGATGGAGATTGAACGTGGGGTACAATTACCATTATGAATGCATGAACTCTTTTCACGTGAATATTAGATATTTTTACGATGAAACGTCAATGAAAATTAACAATTTGTTTATTTAACCTTTTCTTATAACACATTGACATATTAAATCAAACAAAATGTCATCCTTGGCCTATGGGCAATATGAGTATATGGTGAAGCGAGGAAAGAGTCGCGATACAATGCCTCTACCATCTTGTACTAATTAACGCTTACCACATCTGCTTGAAAATAGAATCACTTTAAAAGGTGTCAAGTCATACATTTTAAGCTTTTTATCACTAATATACACAAAATTATATGGGGAAAAAATACTGATACATGGTTTTTGATTGCCTTTTATAATTTGTACTATAACATACTAGTAGTTAGTAAAAATAAGAGGAAGTGGCAACAGGTGCACATGCAAGAGACGATTCATGTAATGTCTAAAACGAGATCGATCTTATTTTGAAATGAAGAGTATTGCATTATATTATATAAAGAATACAACATTTAGGTGTTAGAGTTATATGGGACAAATACATGCAACTCTATTGTTCAAATAAAGATATATGTGCTGTAACATCTAGCTGCGTACGTAGTTGTGCAGTTTTACACCAGTTATGTAAATTAAATAATTTCTTAAATATTTTTGTGTACTTTATTATATATAATTGATATGTGGATTTGGTTTTGTTTCTAGAAAGGGAAAAAAAAGATAAGATGGAACCTATTGTTTGGCCCATCAACCTAATCGTGGAATTATAACCGATGAAGCTAATTAAGTTACGGCACCGGTTGTTGAGAGTTGACTTGTGCATGCAACTAACCCCGGGTGACTTAATGATCAGCTTGGCCTTATTTATTAAGTGAAGCAACGCATCAATGCCAGACAGTAATACTCCGTTCTGTACCTTATATTCTGGTGGACTTACTACCATAAATGGGTGTACGTGGTGTTACAGTTATTTGTACACGTACGGTGTGTTTGCAAACTGAAAGGCACTGTGGTTGGCTGCGATCGATCGAACATGTTCAAACATGAATGTGCTTTGTTTGTTCAGTGATAGTTACTCTGCTGTGTTGTTTCCGTAAAATGGTTCTGACCTCAGAAGCTATCGATCGATACTGCAAGGACATGTTGGTACTGGCCGGCGGGTACATGTCATATACATGCATTTCACAGATAGATCGAGCCCGTCCAACATGCAGTGATTTAATTGGTACTACTACATATCATGCATGCAAGTAGAATCCGATACGTACTGATCACTTCATCATGTTTACTAGTTTGGAAAGAGGAGCAAGTTGAGAATATCTGAAGAAGAAAAAGATCGAGTCGCCGAATGATATCTATCCATCGTTAGTCTTTTCTCCATGTCGTATGGAGAATGGAGTACATCGTCGCGACTCGCGAGGTTTCCCCGGCCCGCAGAACCCTAGCCGGCTAGACCCAATTCCAAACCAACCCTGCTTGTTCGGCGCGGTGCAGCTGCCGACGGCGTACGTCGATCGGCGCTTGCGCCATGCATGTTCCTTCCGCGGATGTGCCCCGCGCGCGCGGGCGACACATCTACGCGCGGCCGGGGAGCAGTGCCCATAGTCGGTGATCCGTGACAAACGAATCCAAGTATATACATATTTTTACAAGTTGTTTGTTAATGGGGATCGCTCCGATCCCCTCCCTGGCTGACCCGACACCGAAGGCTGAAATTCTAGACGATGAATAGCTAGCCTGCAAGAGAGGACCGATCGAGGAGGCTGTGCCTGTACGTTACGTGGGGCGGAGCCTGCACCGTATAATTCTACTGGCATTACGGCGTACATGGACGTGACGATCCGCAAGGGGACGTACGCACCTACGTCGGTGATTGATTGGTGGTAACCTGTCATGTTGATCATTAATTACTCCGCTCTCCGTTTCACACAGGGTGGGGCTAGCTGATTAGTATTTCCTAGTGCCGTACTACTTTCTTTTTCTAGATACACATATATGTACATACACACGTATATATAGGTCGATCTGTTGGCAAAATCAACAGAAGAAATATTGTTTTTCTTTTCTTGTCTTGCCCTTGCTTTAAAAGTTTGGTGGGGGGTAGTGTACTGTGGTAGGTCAGTAGCAGTTAAGAAAGAAAGGTATAGTATACGCAACGGGCAGAGAGAGCTACCACACCAACTGTGCAGTGGGCCGTACCGTAATGCCGGAGAATGGTCCCGGCGGTCGGCGTGCTTGGTGCCCGTGTGCGGTTGCGGTGCAGCCGCCCGAGGCAAGATTGGGCCGAAAGGCCAGCCCTCGCTGCACAGTTGCTTCGATTGCCTGGAGGCTCGCCGCTGCAGCCCAGGCTTGCACGCGCGCGCCGCTACCGGCGGGTGGATTGGGTGATTTTCGATGGGCCAGGACGGCCGCGCGGGAGTTGCACGGGGAGCAGCACTCCACGCCTACTCCACTACCGCCGGCCCAAAGCGGCAATCCAATGGAGCTTGGGCCAACTTTAAGGCATTCCACCGGCTGGGACGTCGAGTGGAATAATTGCCTTGCCTTGCCTTACCTAGGAGAACTGCCGGATCCAATCATTCAGGTCCTGCTTCATGTCCCCGTTCCAATCCGTGGAATGCGGCATGTGACATGTTCTCACACAACAAACCCCACGTATCGTGAACAAAGAAAGAAGCGTTGATTGGGAAATACGAACTCGCAATCGTTTCTTAGCACAGCACTAGGCCGAAGAGGGGGGAGTGTAGACTTCGCAACAAAAAAAAGTATAGTAGATGTTAAGGAACCTCGCTATCGAATAGTTCGGGGTTTCGAACAGATCTAAAATTGGAGAACAGAAAGAGAGACACAGATATATGGGAGCGACTGAATTCTTTATTGCTTTCAGACTACTTATACATAGGGGGACCCCCTCCTCTTTTTATAGCGCTCATCTAGGGTTTCGGCTAAGGGACCACCGTGGGCTTTCTATTGGGCCACGTGGTTTCCCAACACTCCCCCTTGGGCCCTTTGCCGCGAGATGCATATGCCTCATTAAAACTCCAAAAAAAACCAGTGGGAAAAATACTTTGAGAAAGAGTACATAACATACGCTTACTATGTTGCACGAATTGCCTCATTAAAACCTTATGCAAGAAAACTTCATGAAAAACTTGCTAAGGAAAAAGAGTACAATCCACCCGAACTTCAATTGCTAATCTTCGAGATTTATGTTGGGTATTCATAATTCATCTTCGAGATTTATGTGGGAGTATGTGAAATATCTCCCCCTGAAATCTGCACTTCTCTAAGTCTCATCATCCCAATTCCTTTCACGCACCTTTCAAAGGTAGATGCTGGGAGTGATTTAGTGAACAAGTCTGCAAGATTTTCACATGGCTTAGTATGCAATATCTTGATCTCGTTCATCTTATGCAATTCATGAGCATAGAAGAACTTGGGGTTGATATGCTTCGTGAGATTGCTCTTCACATAACCCATCTGTGCTTGGGCAACACAAGCTGAATTATCTTCATAGATTATCGTAGGAGTTTGCTCAATGTTCAAACCACATGATTTTTGGATGTGGTGAACCATTCTTCGTAGCCATGCACATTCACGAGATGCTTCATACAAAGCAATGATTTCCGAGTGGTTTGTCGACATCGAGACAAGAGTCTGCTTAGACGACTTCTAAGAAATTGTTGTTCCTCCACATAGGAAAACATAGCCAGTTTGAGACTTGCCAGTATGCGGGTCTGATAAGTACCCAGCATCGGCGTAGCCAACCAAATTCAATTCATTGTTTCTTCTGAAAAACATATCGAGGTCTTTGCTTCCTTGGAGGTAGCGGAAGATGTCCTTGATCCCTTTCCAATGCCTTTTGGTGGGTTACGCCTTTGTCGAAGCTAGCAAATTCACAATGAACGCAATGTCAGGCCTAGTGCTATTCGCAAGGTACATGAGCGCTCCAACTGCACTCGATATGGGAATTCGCTCCCGTGACTTCCTCCCTCTTCTCTAGGTGCAGTATGGGCCTAGGTCTGCTTGGAGTGACCTTCCGACCATTGGAGTCTTTGCAGGATATGCTTTTTCGAATCCAAACATTTCCAACACTTTCTGCGTGTAGGTTGATTGGTGTACCAAGATTCCTCCTTGAACATGTTCAAGCTACAAGCCTAAACAAAACTTGGTTTTACCCAAATCCTTCATTTCAAACTCAGACTTCTAGTATGAGCATGCTTCTTCAATTTCTTCATCCGTCCCAATGATGTTCAAGTCATCTACATAGACGAAGATTATACAAAATCCATTCGGGGATCGCTGTATAAATACACATAGACAATCTTCGCTGTTTGTGTAGCCTTTCTTGCAGAGAAAATCACTCAAGCAATTGTACCACATTCTTCCTGACTGCTTTAGCCCATACAGTGATTTCTCCAATTTCACACTGTATAGGTTTCTATTTACTCCGTCTTGGTTCGGGATAGGGATTCCTTCCGGTACTTTCATGTATATCTCCGAATCCAAGTTTCCATACAAATATGATGTGACAACATCCATTAGCTTCATTCTCAACTTCAAGTTGACTGCCATTGAGATCAAATATCTAAAGGTAATTCCTCCATGACCGGAGAATAGGTTTCTTCATAATCAACTCCAGGACGTTGAGTGAAACCTTGAGCTACAAGCCTTGCCTTGTACCATACAACTTCGTTGTTTTCATTCCTCTTCAGAACAAAGACCCATTTGTGACCTACAGGGTTTATATGGGGAGGTGTGCGACATACGGGCCCAAACACCTCTCTCTTGTTCAGAGGGACTAACTCTGCAGTGATTGCCTTTTTCCATTCTTCCCAATCTAGCCTTTTCTTGCACTCTGCTAGAGATGTAGGCTCGGGATCATGATCAATGATCGAGGCAATCATCTTTGCAAAGTATGCATCAACGTTGGCTGTTGCTCTATTCAGGGATTCTCCTGCTATTACAAAGTTTATGGCCATTTCTTCATGGGGTGCTTCATGCACTTCTACTTGCTCTTCACTGCTATTCCCTATCGCAGGAGCAAGTTCCTTTAGCTTTTCATCGCTTATATGTGCGCACACATTATTTCCGGTGGCTTCCTGCAGTGGAAGGTTCAAGTCTGGAATTGCCTTTCCTGTTGGCTTTTTTCCAGTGCCAGGTCTCAACTGGCTCCCCTTCTTTCCTTGGGGCATTTTCGTGATTGGTTGTGGTAAGTCCTCTCGCCTTGATTTTCTCAGACGTCTCCGGTACTTTGGGTTTGAGGAGCAGATTTCTGCTCTTTTTCTTTGAGGCCTCTGAGCAGGTTGAGGATACCTTCTATTTTCTTTGGTATTTCCACCCTCTCGGTGCATTCCTTGCGGTACATGCGACTTAACCACACCCTTTGGATCACAAAATGATCAGGCGGTTCATTTGCTAAATTCGCAAATCAATTATCTTCGGACTTCTTGATTTGCTTCATTAGTGCGGGGTCATGTGCGGGATCCGGTGGAATGCCATATGATTTCCGGCATTTTTCATCCAAAGGTTGATTTCCTCCCTAATGACGGAAACGATCCTCGTCAAAAATGCAAATCGAATCGGTCAGTATGCAAGTCTCCGATCATGGGTTCCAAATACGATTATGGATGCACTCTCATAACCAACGTATATCCCGGACTTGCGGAGAGGGCCCATTGCGATCAATGAGGGGTGGTATAGGTACATATACCATACACCCAAATTTTCTAAGATGGGAGATCTTGGGATGATCCCGTGCACAAGCCGCATAGGAGAATGGATGTTGTAGGCCGACGGTGCAAATTGATAAGAGCTGCTGCGTGCGGATCGCGTGTCCCCAACAAGTATTGGGCAAGTTACAACTCGCAAAAGCGGTCTAGCAATGAACTTAATCCTCTTTATTAGTGCTTACGCTAGTCCATTCTGCGTATGGGCGTGCGGACGGAGTGCTCAACCGCTATCCACATTAGTGTAATAATCGTCAAATGCCTTTGAAATAAATTCTCGGCATTGTCCATTCTAATGGACTTCACGCGGTGATCAGGGAAAGCATTCTTAATTCTTATGATCTGCGAGATCAGCTTTGCAAAAGCATGGTTTCTTGTTGACAATAAGCATACATGCGACCATTTCGAGGAAGCATCAATGAGCACTATAAAGTATCGAAACGGCTCTGAGAGGGGCTGAATCGGGCCGCAAATATCCCCTGGATGCGTTCCAGGAATGCAGGAATTTCACTTTGCACTTTCATGACAGAGGATCTAGTTATTAATTTCCCGGTGGCACATACAGGGCACACAAAATCTTCATGATTCGGGAAATTTTTACCATTAATACCATGACCTTGTGAGTTGTTCACTATATTTCTCATCATTCTAAGACCAGGATGGCCTAATCTACCATGCCATAAAGAAAATAACTCATAGCTTCTAAAAACAGTCTTCAAGGAAGTATACGCTTCGGGTGTAAGAATATTCGTGTAGTACAACCCGGATTCATATGAGGGACATTTTTCTAATACCATTTTTCCACATACCGCGTGCTTCACAATGCACAAGTATTCTTTGCCATTTTCTTCATTGGTTTCTACGTGAAAACCATTGGCGCGGATGTCTTTAAAGCTTAAGAGAGTGCTCGTTGATTCCGGGTACAAAAGTGCTTCTTCAATTACCAAAGTTGTACCCATAGGCAATATAATAGTGGCTCTTCTTGAGCCAATTACATATGAGTCGCTTCCTGCGATCGTAGTAATCTTTCCAGCGTTCTTCGTGATCGACTGGAAGTATTTAGACTCTCTTAAGATGGTATTTGTTGTGCCACTATCAACAATGCATATCTCTTCCATTTGGGCGCTACACGATTTCTAGATAAAAGAAATATAATTCTTATCAGATAGAGGCAAAAACAATCCAAATATTGCTTGCAAATTTGAAGAATACTGGAATAAAGAATAAATTGCATATTTATTCATGAAGGAAGTATGCTCTTCTAGAGCTTACAATTCATTATTCAAAAGAAAATGCTAACAACCATAATCTAAAAAAATGCATTAAACAGAATCTGTAAAATATGCATTAATTTCTGCTTCTATGTCATCGGTAGAAGTTTTCTCTTCATTTGCCATAATAATGGCTGCAGGATCGATGTCCAGGCTATTCTGTGAGGATGAGACAAGTGGGGTATCTACATGCATGACTTCATCATCACCGATGTTGGTGAAGTGTGCCTCTGCAGGGGCGTTTTCCTTTGCCTTCCTCTTAGCCTGATATGCGTTGATCACTTCCTTGGATTCTCGACATTCTTCGACCAATGTCCTCAAGTGCCACATTTGAAGCACGTTTGGTTCTGCTGTCCATACGACTTGGCGTGCGTCTTTTCTTTGTCATCCCTCTTCATAGGGGCTTTGGACTTTTCTTTGGCCTGAGACCTCTCTTTTCCACCCTGTTTGCCCTTCTTTCTATTAATGGGCTTTCTCACCTTGTAGCTATTGGCATTGACTTCTGTGCCAGTGCCTCGTCCAGGTGGCTGCGAGACATAGTTCTTGCGTAGAACATCGTCTTGCGATTCCGCAACTTGCATTACATCAATTAGTTCGCTATACTCCTTGTATGCGTCCTGACGATAGCTGCGTGCACTCTGGATAGCATTTGGGTGGAAGGTGGAGAGGGTTTTTTCAATCTTCTCCTCATCAGTAATCTTCTTGCCACATAGGGAGAGATTGGTACAAATTCTGCAAGGCAGAATTGTACTCGGCCACTGTTTTAAAGTCTGCAAATCTCAAGCGTACCCAATCTTGTTGTGCTTGGGGCAAGATGGTGTACTTGAGCTTTTGAACCGCTCAAGTGCGGTCCAAAGCTCAAGTACACTCTCCTCACCATATATTCATTCTTGAGTGGTGAGAGGTGGTGCCTGAGAAAGTTCAGGGCTTGATCGTTCTGCTCTGCGGTAGGTTTCGCGTCCTGCGAGGACCCTAGACCAATCGCTGCACGAGCTTCTTGCCCCCAAGAACAATCTTTACGTCCATGCCCAAGTGAGGTAGTTCTGACCGTGCGGGGCCAGTTCTTCAAACTCATGATTCACAATGCCGGACATCTGCATGATTTCAAAATTCGACATTAGATTACTGCGTGTAATCTAATAGAAAATAGTTGCAAAGACATAAAGTGCAGAAAATAAATAAATTGCTATGTATTGCATTATATAAAATAAAGCAAAGGATTCAAAATTCATAAAGAATATTCATAAAAATAGAGGAATAAAGCTATAAAAATTAAAAACAGAACCAAATAAATCTTCTTGATTTTTTGGCAATTTTTTTTCAAAATTTTCTGCATTTTTTTTCTCTTCTCTTCCTTTTCTTTTCTTTCTTTTTTTTTCTTTCTCCCGGCCGAACCGGCCGGCTGGGCCTTTCCTTTCCGGCCCATGACCACGTGCGACTAGGGTTTCCCCTAGCCGCCGCCACTTCCCCCCTTTTTTTCTTTGTTTCTTCTTCCTCGTCTTTGCGACTCGCGCAGGTCAAGTGGCGAGGTTGCGACTTGGGCGCAAGGCCGCAGCGAGGCGCGCGCGGCCGGGCCAAGGCGCAGCGGCGTGGCGGCGCTTGGCTGGCCGGGCGGCGGGCCCGGTGCGGCGGCTGGCGCTACGCGAGGCACCATCGGCGTCTGCGCGTTGCGTCTGAAGACCGAGCTCATGGCGATGCCAAGCCAAGACGCGACGGAGGTCGAGGCGGCCATGGTGGCGGCGCGCGCAGACGCGGACCGGCATCGCGGGCGCCAGGCCGCGGCAGTGCGTGGTCGCGCGCCGAGGCCGAGCCGGCCGGGCGGTGCGTATGAGGCCGAGGCGCGTCGCGGCGGGGGCGCGAGGCCGAGCCGGCCGGGCGGCGAGGCGAGGCCGAGGCGCTCGGCGACGGCGGGCTCGAGGCCGAACCGGCCGGCGGCGCGCGGCGAGGCCAAAGGGCCGAGGACCACGGTGGCGGCCAGCAGCTGCGGTCCGGCGTCGACGGCCGAACGTCGCGGCCGCGACTGCGGCAGCCGGCGGCGATCGCAGCCGAGATGCCGGGCGACGCGACGACGCCGCCGTTACTGCACGCGTCGGCCGCCACTTCTTCTTCGTGCGGCTCGGTCGGGCATCGGCGATAGTGCGCCGCGGCCGAGGCCATCGGCGGCGGCTGCGACGGCCGAAGTCGGTGGCCGGGCGTGGCTGCGACGGTGGGCGTTCGGCCGGGACGACGCGCACGTGGGCCGAGGCCACTGGCGATGCTTCAACGGCTTCGAGCCGGCGGCTGGGGTTTCGTGCGCGCCTGATGCAACGACCGGCGTCTTCGTGCACGCTTGCCGTTTTTCCCTTTTTTCTGGATGAACAGTAAAACTGTGTATTGTAGCTTCGTGCTAGTAACTTCAAGCGATCATCGTGTGGCTTCGTGCCACGTGACGAAAACGATACAAGATGCGTAGGATAGATGCATGCGTAGAAACGACAAGCGTCTAGATTCAATTGCCAAAATCCTACCTTTCTCACCTTTCAAATCTGAACTCCGGTAAAACTTCGTGCTGATAACGTGTTAAGGAACCTCGCTATGGAATAGTCCGGGGTTCCCGAACAGATCTAAAATTGAAGAACAGAAAGAGAGACACAGATATATGGGAGCGACTGAATTCTTTATTGCTTTCAAACTACTTGTACATAGGGGGACCCCCTCCTCCTTTTATAGCGCTCAATTAGAGTTTCGGCTAAAGGACCACTGTGGGTTTTCTATTGGGCCACGTGGTTTCCCAACAGTAGACGGTACTGCAGGCTGCGAACACCAGCCCGGACCGAGAGAAGGCATGGCTCACGGAGGTTGACACCACCGTGCAGGCGTGCACCGCGACGCCCTTCCATGTTGGAACTCCAAACGGCAACACGGCAAGCGAAGAGAGAAGGCGACGACGTCGGCCAACCAAAATAAGACTTCACCATGACAACATTTGATAAGAACGCATTGAACATGCATTTGATTCAGCGTAACCATGACAGCGAACTCCAACACATCTTCCTATCGCCCATTCCATCCCACAGCTCAAAGAATGGCTAACAAAATCCCATAACAAAACGTATAAACAACAAAAAAACACCCTGCATCCGCGCCGCAATTGTAGCCTTAATTTCTTTCAGGAACCTACCCCGCTAACACGTCAATTTATGCAAAGCACGCACGCTAGTTCACGGCCGTGCAAACGCGCCGTATCTCACCGTCGCTGCCGGTCTTCAGACCGATCCTGCCGAGCTTAGTCATCGCGGCGATAAACGCCTCCTGGAACGCGGTGCTGTTGGCGGCGAAGAGGTTGACGGTGGGGCGGGAGCGGCGGTCGGTGAAGAGCACCTGGTCGGAGCCGAGCACGCCCTTGTTGTAGCGGAGGTTGTTGAAGTAGGCGTTGTCGAACGTGCGCGGCGTGGACACGTCCAGCATGGCGAACGCCGTCGGTCTGTAGCTCATGGGGCACACAAGCCGCAGCGACCGCAGGAAGTCCAGGTTCATCGGCGGGTTGTACGGCAGCCGCTGCTTGAACGTGTAGATCCGACGGACGAACTTGTCGCAGTGGGTCACGCCGATCGTATGCGCGCCTGTACATAAGAAAGAACAAGTTTTAAGTTTGACAGCCCAACCTGTTGGGTGCGTGCATTTGGTCCGAGTATTATAAGAGCATGTGAAGTAATATAGACGGTGGCCGTTTGTAATACACTTTCATGTTATTTATAGATAGAACTAAAACCAACTCATACAATTCTCGTATAATTAATAGACTGTCTGTAGACAATGATATAGACAGTATAAAGCTGTCTGATAAATAGTAGCCAAAATCTTTCTCTCTCCACATCGTCTAAAATCTTAGGTGGTATGCTCTTATAGACAACTGACATGTGCTATTATATATGTTCTAAGTTGGGCCT
The DNA here is from genome assembly GCA_036346275.1 of Otatea glauca. Taxonomy (NCBI): domain Eukaryota; kingdom Viridiplantae; phylum Streptophyta; class Magnoliopsida; order Poales; family Poaceae; genus Otatea; species Otatea glauca. The sequence continues at coordinate 4,043,503 of CM070718.1, read as the reverse complement.
AGTCTATAATATATCTTCGGCCGAATAGCGGTTATGCCTGATGTGCTAGTGAAATATGTTTAGCAATGAAAAGCATTAATATTTTAGGCAAAAATTCATGAAAACATAGCAAAATAAGTAAGTTAGCATCTTAGTATGATGAAAATTTTAGCTGAAATCAAGAGCAGGCGGAGCTAATCTCAAATAATTCTTTTTTCACTTGAAAAGCTTTCATCTATTTGCAAGACAACTGTTGCTGCCTGCACGGTTGATTTTACTTTGCGTGCACAAAAATTGACTAGTTCAGTCAAAAGTTACCGCTTTCGATTCATGTGCCCAAATCTAAAGCCCTACATTTATTTAACTATGCTTAGGATCTGATATAAAACCAAACCAAGAACATTCAGACAAAATGTCCTCGGTTCCCATGTACTATAACTGAGATTTTTTATACTCACACTATAGAATCAAAGACAAAACAAAACATAAAAAACTAAAAAGGGCACCCCCTAAGGGTCAGAAAACAGCATATTAAAAATCCTCCAATGTACCTGAGATTCTTTTAAAAGCTGCTCCGGTCTGTCACAGTACAAATGCCCTCTATTTTATCACTTTGTGTCGGTTTTTCACGTCTAATGTGGACTTCCCTGCAAAGCACTCCACGCTTGTTTTTTTTTTCTATACACCTTTGTAAGCAAACAAAACAAAGGAGTTTTTTTTTCGAAAAGAACAGAGAAAGCCCGTATAAAACAGTGAACTACTTTGTCTTCTGTTCCAAACAGGGCGATATGTCACGTGAACTACAGAGGCCACGAGAAAGATGCTTGTACTGCGATCAAGCTACTAGATGAACAAACATTGCAACCCTAACGAGGGATTCTTAATCCGTGATTAACTTGCAACCATGTCGTTGTCACGTCAACATTCACCTAATAACGAGCTCAAGCACGTAATTTTTTCCTTGTTACTATGGATGTTCAGACAGGAATAAAAGAATGCGTACCGGAAAGTGCAATCATGTCGGTCTGCGTGAGCCCATTGCTGGCGAACAAGGAGTTCAACTGATCCAGATTGAAGCCAGGGCCGGGAAGGACGTGCTTGACAATCGCTCTGTTGAATGTCTTGCCGTCAAGCCGGCCGAGCTCAACAGGGTAACTCGGCCCGCCAGTCTACAACAAGGGGAAAAAAAACATGTCAGTATGCATGAATTCACACTGGCCAATTATTTTGTTCCATCGGTATTGCTATGGTATGGTAAAATCTTTCGTTTCAGAGAGATTGTAGCAGTTCTTGATCTCTGGTCCAGCTACTGCCTTGCTGGCCTATTTTTTCTGCTCTCCGAAAAGTTCATAAGCTAAATTGTCCATACCTCGTCATGCCAACAGTCTACGCGGTGGAAATTTTGTCTGCCTGCTGGGCTTGCTGTTGCAGACGAGACGACACGCTTGCAAGAGCATTTTCCTTGCAGCGTCACGGACCTATTCGGCCGAAAACTATGCAAGCGTCACGGACCACACACAGACCCAGCTTACGGCAGTAGTTGGTGTAGCAGTGTTACGGTGTTACCGAGGGTAGTTTTCATGTCATGTCACTGTCGCAGAAATGGCCAAGGTGCGGAAAGCGTAGTAGGGTCAAGCAGGCTGGTGCCATCTCAAAAGAAGGGAGAGACCCGGCTAGCTAGGATGGGTTGCGCACGCACGCGCGACCGCGCCGATTTGCTCGAGCCGCACGCGCGCGACCGGGCATCCGGCCGAGCCCGACACGCATCACACGTCTCCGTAAGCACCTTGTTTTCCCTTTGGGAGGGGCCAAGAGACCAGGACGATTCAGCGCTAGCTCTGCGCGTCTCTGCGCAAGCCCGGCCGTGAAGCACCGGCCTTGGACCATCCATGACTGGATGGTACGGCGTCTAAAAAGTCACTAACGCGCAAGCTGGAATGGAACAGTAAACTGCTCAGCCCGGCGTGGTGGGCCTGCGCGCGCGCTCTGCGAAAGCGGTACACGCAAGGCCTAACACTGGCCCGGAGTGGGCCCGTGCGTGCCTGGCGACTGACAAGGGTGTGCCCTACAGGCGAGCCGTGGTGCATGCATCGTGCCTGCGACGGTCCGTACGACGGACGGTATAGCACTGTACCGTAGTACTGTAAGACGAGAGGATTCGGACGGTGTTTTATTACCAGCGAGACGACGTCGCGTGCGGCCATGGCGAGGATGTCCGCGCAGGAGACCTTGCCGGAGCAGCCGGGGAGCGCCTCGACCGCGGCCTTGGCCTTGTTGATGGCCTCCACGGCGTCCGGCGACAGCGTGGCGTCCGCCCCGCTATGGCTCTCGTCGTCCCCGCTCGGCGCCATCAGCATCACCGACGCGTCACACCCCTGCAACATGTCACAGCAGCAAGGTTAACCTCAGATACGTCTCAGCCAGCTGAAACGAGGCACGGCCGGTGACCGGAGCACGTGCTTACCCTGACGAAGCAGTCGTGGAAGAAGAGGCGGAGGGTGCCGGGCCCGACGGCGAAGCTCTGCTGGAGGTGCTGCGAGATGACGGAGCGGACGGTGGACTCCGCGCTGGGACAGGTGCTGGAGTAGTAGTTCTGCCGCAGCTGCGCGCTCGCGAGAGCGACGACGGTTAGGAGAGTTGCGTGTGCGAGGAGGCCGCAGCTGCCGTGGGCTCTGGCCATTGCCGAACTAGCTCAGCTCGGTCGTCTCCCTCGGTGTGGGCGTGTGCGCGTGTGACACTGTGACTGACCACCAGTACACGGTGGTACTAACTTGCCAGAGCCGAGTGTGCTTGGGTGGGGGCGCGGGAGCGAGGAGAAAAGTGCGGGAGTTTGCGTGGATATATAGGAGGGTTTTGGTGTGGTGTTAACTTGGCATGGCACCTTGCGCCACTGGGGTTATGGTCGGTCGAAGTTCGACCCGATACGAAGTAGGTCGTATTGGACTGGTATGATACTATAGCATTGGTCGTATCGGCCACGATGGACAACACAACCCGGTAGAATGGGCCGCATCGGGTCTGATGACCCAGAGAATGAGAAAAAGTCTAGCATAAAGTTAACCAACTGATAGAGTATGAGCGCCATGAACACATCCAGCAACATGAACGCTACCCTATAGCCAACACCTGAGAGAGATGGGCAAGAGGGGAGAGAGAGCTGAGACAGATTGAGAGATGGTGTAAGAAGCTGCTCTCTCTCACCCGTCCCTCTCAATCCCTCTCAGCTCTCTCTCTCACTCATTTCTCTCAATCTCCCTCTCAATCTCTCTCGCATGTCTCGCTCGCTCTCTTTCTAGCCTATTGCCTCCTCTCTCGCCCATGTTCAGCACACCCCTCACTTTATGTAACTGTTCAAAAATAAATAAAGTTTAGTTCTTTTTCTCATAATATTTGCGTCCAATATCTTAACTCAATGCGTCACCAGCTCATCTCCTCTCATTGCAATAGTGCAAATGGGTCGATCTTGGACCGACACGGCACGAAGCGCAAATGAGCCGTGCCTGAGCTTGCCAAAGGCGAGCCGGGCCGACACAGCACGGCACGGAAGGCACGACGGGCCATCTCGACCTGGCACGGTTCAGACACGAAGCACGATGAACCCGTACCGACCAAACCCGACACGACACGATGCCCACCTCTAATTGTGCGGCAGCGTGATGCGGGGAAGGAGGAATCGGAAACATCACGGCGGGAATCGAGATGGTAGTAGCAGACTAGCAGTTACACAATTCGGCGCAGATGGGACGGAATATCTTTTTCCTTTTCCTGCTATCGATGAACTGAATATTTTTTTTAGTGTTGTTATGCAGAGATCAATTAGCCTTGGTGAAGGGCTGATTCAGCGCTTTTGATTACTACACTTGTTACTGCTACTTTACCGGATGAAGGCATGAAGCTTTTTATTGAGCAGCAAAACGCACTTGATAGCACAGACGGCTAAGACTATAGCCACCAGGTGCAAGTGTTATAGTTTGTACTTGTACATTATACCGCTACTACTCAGCAGAGCAGTGCTCCCCGGAACTCACATTGCTCCGGGGCTTTTCAAAAACCTAAATATCGGATCGTGTGCACGCACCACGTCCACAGTATGGTGCCTAGCGAGGTTGCATCCTTCAGCTCTGCACCGAGTCCGCTTGCACGCATATTCAGTAGCTACCGTCCAAAGCTTTCTCACATGGTCTCGTTGCGTCCAGCTTGTGGCCAGCACCCATGGCCATGGGTATGGTAGCAAGACCGCCGCTCTTTCCCTGTGTGTGTCCGCTACTCCGCTACCCAAGGCGTACCCCCGAGAAAAAACAAGATTCACGGACATGATGCAGAGAAACACGGCAACTTTTCCTAGCTTGCTTACTAGCCAGGATAAGTTGTGACCAACATGCAACTGTGTGCCGTATCATCCCTTTCATTAAAGATGGAAGAAATTCAGTCACTAGAGCGATTTGAGCCTCGAGCTGAGCCAAGAAAAAAATTGCGCTTACATTTTTTTCAGAAAAAAAAATTATGTTTAGGTTCTTTTTCAAAAAACGTTATGTTTAGGTCATTTAAAAAAAAAGATATATCACATTTAGGTCCTTTTGGCCTTTTTAAGCATTACATTTAGATCTTTTTTGTCATAATACTAAAAAAATACGTTTAGGTCCTTTTTTATAAAAAAATACGTTTGGATCATTTTTCGGGGAAAAAAATACATCTATGTCCTTTTTCAGGAAAAAAATCATTTTGGTCATTTTTTTCGTGTGGAGCGGCGTTCGCGGCGTGTCACGCCGCGGTAACTCAGATACATTTATATTCTTTCAACCGTTCAGCCGAATAAATGCAAAAAAAACACAATTACGTTTATATCATTTCAACTGTTTCGTGTGTTTCCTTGATTTGCTCGCGTGGGTAGCGACGGTCGTAACGTGGCACGCCGTGGTAGCTTATTTAGTACTACCGGTAGTTGGCGAAAATTGCAGATGTCGTACTTGTAGCACGTCTCTGATGTGCTTTTGTAGTTTAATTAACGTCGAGTCATTGTTCACGTCAAGTTGCTTAGAGCGTATTCCATTCAGTGCGGAGTCAGTCCTCGGGCCACCCGGGCCTGGGCCCGAGGCCTGGCCCAAAATTTCCAAAGTTTCTTTCAAAACTTCCAAAGCTGCTCAATACTTGTTTTTGGGCTAGCCCAGGCCGGCCCGAGACTTGGGCTGGTGGCTCCGCCCCTAATTCCATTCATCGATAATCGTTGTCGATGAATGGGTGCCACCCAAACCTAATCTAGTAATCTGATGGAAGAAAATGTAGCGCTACATGAACTTTTGGTGTGTCGTAAAATGGCAGAATGTAGCTTATTTTGTCCCCCATCTGTGCCAATTATGGCCATGGGCATTTGCTATAGTAAAACTAGCTATGGGAGTACACAACAGTTACACTAACCCACTACATCAGGCTACTTCACCATCAACTCAGACCTCGGATGCAGAAAACAAATCCACATCTGAGTATTTCAGAAGACCAACATGCAGTGCAAGTGGTGCAGAGGAGAGTAGTTTTCTTGAGGGAAATGGGAGCACCCAGCAATACACGCATAGCATTGGGGATTGGAGAAGCACAGGTTAACATGGAAGCAACTCGATACTGTTGATTAATACAATAAAGCACCTCTTCTGGAGCGCATTGGTCGTGTTGTTTTGTAATGTTTTGAACAGGTGCATCTGCCGTTTGCCTCCTCGATATATCGTGATATAGTGACTGGTGAGGAAAAGCCGAACAAAACTTTGTTTATTTCACCGAGCAGAACAGAGCGGTACCTCATCTTGTGGATCATGGATTATCTATCTTGTAGTACGTAAGTACGTAGATGACACCATATTATTTATGGAACATGATTTCGAATAGTCAAAAAATATTGAAGTTATTATCGTGTGCATTTGAACAACTTTCTTATCTTAAAATCAATTTCCGCAAAGGTGAACTATTTTGTTTCGGTGCTGCTAAGGATTTTGAGACTCAATATACCTAGCTATTTGGTTACGGGTTGGGCAGTTTTCCCTTTAGATATCTTAGCATAACAATTCATTATAGAAAGCTGAAAATTAGTGACGGGAAGGGGTAGAAGAAAGATTTGAAAAGCGATTGAGTAGTTAGAAGGGCAAGCATTTGACCGCTGGAGAACGATTAGTCCTAAATTCTGTGCTTACCAGCTTACCCATGTTTATGTTATCTTTTTTTAGATACCACATGGGGTGCTTAAGAGGTTGGACTACTACAGATCCAGATTTTCTAACAAAGTGACAACCATACCAAAAAAAAAAGTATAGGCTAGCTAAGTAGATATATTATGTCAACTCAAAGATCAAAGTGGTATGGGTATTCAAGATTTTGATATCAAAAATATCTACTTACTTAGCAAATGACTTTTCAAACTGCTAAATGATGATGGTGTCTGGCAAACTCTCCCCGGAAGAAAGTATCTGGGGAATAAGACTATTTCTCAAACAGAAAGGAAGTCAGGGAACTCTCATTTTTGGGTTGGCGTAATGAAAGTCAAACATCATTTCTTTATATTTGAGTATTTTCAACTACATGATGGGACTCAAATACGATTTTGGCGCGATGTATGGCTTGGGAACAACCCCCTCAGTGATCAATACCCCTGAACATTGCTCGAAACAAAGATGCCACTGTGGCTAAAGTAATGTGCTCTATCCCACTGAATGTGTCCTTTTGTAGGGCCATTACAAGATATAATTTACTAACTTGGCATGATATTGTTGCAAAGATTGCTGATTTGCATTTCACCAGAACAGGATATTTTTCGATGGAATCTCCATCAGAATGGACAGTTTTCTGTTTAGTCGATGTATATAGTTTTAATGCATCGAAATGTCCTAGTTACAAACTGACAATTGTGTAAGCTTAAGATGCTATTAAAAATAAAAATTTTCCTCTGGTACTTACATCATGGGATGATATTGACAAAAAATAACCTCTCTAAAATAAATTGGAATGGTAACAAAAAATGTTGTTTTTGTAACAATGAGGAGACTATTCAACATCTCTTTTTCAATGCTATTTTGCTCGTTTTGTATGGCGCATTCTATAAACGGCTTCTAATTTGTCATCTCCTAGTAGCATGACCAATATGTTTGGAAACTGGTTATTGGGGTTTGGAAAAGATTTATGGACTCACATTTTGGTCGGGCTGCCGTTTTATGTTGGTCAATTTGGCTATGTCGAAACGATGTGATTTTTAATAGGAAAAAATACTAATCCATTGTAGGTTATCTATATTTGCACCAACTGGTTGCGATCATGGTCTGTGCTACAGCTTCATGAGGACAGAGATGTGGTGTTATCGACATGTAGATTGCTGAAGATCGTTGTTAGAGATTTGTTCATTAGCCATGGGTGACGATTTAGTAATAGGGTGTGCAAGCAGATACTTTCTGCTTCATATTTGTAAAGGCTTCTTGCAATTTTCATGATTTGCGATTTTGTTTTGATAGATTTTCTACTGTAACGTTGTAATAAATGGTTGGTTGTGGCATCTTATGATATAGAGACCGAAAGATATAATATTCTAATATATAAAAAAATTCACCGAGCAGAATACGAGGGATTATGGACATTTCTGCTGTAATCGTCTTGCGGTCAGGGTTCAAAATCTCGTTTTTACTCCAAATCTGGTCCATGGTTGTAGAACAAAATCTTGGCGAGATTTAGAAATTTTGGACAAATCTTGGATGAATTACAAAACTAAAAATTCAAATCCGGATTTTTTTTCTACCAAAAAAACCGAAATTTCGACCGGTTTTGCCGAGATCTCACCAAAATTGCACTGAGCGAAAAATGGACCAAACGACATCGAAAAATTTTGAATTTTTTTTGTAGGTTCCTCACACATAAGTGATGTTTCCATAAAACTTTCAGATGATTATCAGATTTTATGAATTTTTAAAAATTCAAACCTTGCTACTGTACTGATAAAACGCTGACCGGCATGTTTGAACTGAATGGAAAATGAAACAAACCATGTTAGAAATTTTTTAAAATTTTTGTGCATGGTTTTAATGCATCACTAATGTTCCCATAAACTTTTCATATGATGATCAAACTTCATGAATTTTTAACAATTCGGACAGTGCTATTGTGCTGATAAAAGCTTTATCGGCAAACTTCAACCAAATGAAAAATGGTACAAACCATGTTAGAAAATTTTGAATTTTTTTTAATGGTCTTGATTTATCATCAATGTTTCTATAAAATTTTCATCTGATGATCAAGTATGAAGAAGTTCCAAAAATTTTGAGAGTGCTACGTCCTCGTAAAAGCCTAATGGTCAATACATAGATTTGCTTTATCAACCAAAAAATGTTTATAAGTTTTGAAAAAATTTCAAAGGGTTTTAAGGAAATTTTTAAGATCTCATAAATTTTTTGAATCATGGTCACACTTTAGTGAATTTATAAAATTCTTACAAGTACAGTGTACCATTTATGTTTTTTCTATTTTTGATTTTTGAAATATAACAAATGAAGTTCAATACATACATAGGTTTGATTGAGCAAACAAAAAAGTTGATTTTTTAAAAAAATTTATATAATGGTAATGAGTCAATTATTAAGATCTCATAAAAATTTTGGATCATTATCACACTCGAGAAAATTTATAAAATTCTGACAATGTTACTGTCCCAATTATGTTCATTCTGTTTTTTTTATTTTTCAAAGATAACAAATGAAGTTAAATTATTTTTAAATTTTTCTGTATGATACTACACTTCTTAGGATGGTACCATAAATTTTTCAGATTGAGATAAATCACGTACAATTTTATAAAAATCTGAAAGTGTGTCTCAAAAATTCGGTTTTTCAACAAATTTTCATAGAAGATGACTTTCTTAAGTGTTATTGATCAATTTCCGGTCAAATACGGTGGTCAAACATCAAATTCCGATAAAAAATGGCGAGATCTCGCAAGGATTTTTCGAGATTACTGTAGTAATTTAAAGTTTTTGAGTTTTTCAATCCGGCCGGCATTTCAAATCTCGTCCACGTCCAAAAATCGAGATCTCGCGAAATTTCGGCGAGACTTTGAACCTTGCTTGCGGCAGTTGTATCCATGCCTAGCGTGGAGTACTGCCTTTCTCTTATTCTTTTATTCGTGTGACATTTTCCAAACTTTGGTTCGAAATAACTTTGTAACTAATTTTATGTAAATGTGTCTTGCCATACTTTTGTGGCAACAAAATTTAGCGTCATAACTATAGTAAAATTTGGTAAAAAAAATTAATCTATGACATGTGGGATATAATGCTAAATTTTTTTGGCAAATCACCGTTATAGCAATGAATGAAACACATATTTAAAAATCTATAGCATGTCTGTACTTAGTGACAAAGTTCAAACCAAAGACACTTAGTTCGAGCATCTGTCTAAGCAACGCACCTAGAGATTTAATTGTCACTGGCGAAAAAAAACATATATATCCATGTTGTTACTGCTCAGTAAATCTTTTTTCGAGGAACTCGAACTACTGCTCAGTTAATCTTTCATTCTCTTTATTCTCTTTGACCATGTCCCATGTCGCTCTTCCTTTGCAATATAACTGTAAAGTGTGAACATTTTTTTTTTTGAAGTGAAGTGTGAACATTTGGTGTGTCGTGTATCATGTTAGAATTTAGGATTCGGAAAAAGGACATGAACGTTCCATTATGATTAGCTATCCCTTATCATAACCTTAAAAGCTGGCAAAGGTGTTATTCTTCAATCACGGAGAAAATGTATCATCCTTTGTGGACGAAGAATACGCAAGAATACCGGGTGCCCTTCGGGTGCCTCCGTGCATCTCTTATAGCATGTACAATGATAGGATGTTAGCTATCTAGATGCTTTACCACGTAAGGTTTTTTTTATATAGAGGAGAGAGCGTAAACTGAGGTACATGCTCTTATATGAGTTATCATCTATAATAACATATTTTTATATCATAATTAAAAGATTGTAGAATCTCATAGAAAACCTTAAGATGATATCTGTTGTAGAAGTTGTTTTTAGTTTTGTCTTTAAATAATATAGAAGAAAATATATACAGTAGTCGTCTCATGCTCTTATCAAAATATAGTGCAAATGGTGATGAAAATAGAAGGGAAAAAGGAGCTAAAAACGCATCCAATTGCGGCGAGCTGTTTCCCTTGTTCCCTCGAAGACAGGAAATTATGAACCTTCAATCACGGAGGAAAACGTAGACATCATCCATGATCATAAGATGATAAGAATACACGATAGAGCTCATGTGAACTATGCATATAGCTATGAGCTAGCTGTGTAACGACCATTGGGAAATATAGATCAAATGGAAGTGACCGATCGGACAAGAGAAATGTGTCTTAGGAAACAAGTCATTGGGAACCCAAGCAACGGCTTCATCTCATTTCCTTCTCGTTCTGAATGTTCCAAAGGTGGCTCTGAATATTATAACCTGGGATATGACTCTGGATATTATAGCTCATGGGGATAGATACATCTCCTTTTGATGTAAACAGAGGCCCACACAAATCTGAATCGTATATTAGCTACTTTTTCCTTTGATGAATTTTCTTCAGAAAGGATTTCAGAATCTCCTGCACTGCACGGTCCTGTTGAGCTTCGATAGACGATACCAAGTGCTGGTAGCGTCGACGTTCGAACTCGGAGAAGATATCCTTGGACAAGAGAAAAGTCACTGTGAGCCAAATAAAGAACACACTTGCATGGAGATTAGAGCAATCAATGCGAAATGAAATGAAGAAAAGATGACATCACACCGTCATACATGCAAATCAAGCGCCGTGTAAGTGCTCTTCACTCTGGAAACAGAAGTTGAATCCTTCTTCCCGTAGTTTTTCTGAAAATACACATGTAAGCTGCTGGTGCTGCTAGTACTGCTGTTCATGTCCATATGTTTCAGCCAGAAGATGAGGACGACTCACATGTAGTACTTCTATCTGATTACTGTCAGCTTGGTCAAGAGCTTGTACGATTAACCAGGAGCACTTGTGATCTTCAATGTCAGTTCCAATCTTTAATGCAGAACAGTATATAATGTTAGTTGTTGCATCATTTTATGAAAATATTTTGATCCCTGTTATTACCTTTCCTATGGCATTGGGATCAGCAAAACAGTCCAAGTAGTCATCCTGAAAAGGTACCATAACTGTCAAAGCACAAGTAAAGTAACATCAACATAAGGTTTCAAAGAAAATCATACTTGTATCTGAAAATATATGCCCATTTCAATAAGAATATCCTTTAGCCCACTGAAGTTTTCCAGCTTTGCACCAGACAAGAGCAATGCGCAGGCCACCTAAAGCCAGTAAGCGACAATAGAAAAGGTAAACATCGAAGCTCACAAGAACTGAAGATATGTATGCAGATTACCAAGTCTAGTACTGTGCTTCGCTATCATCTGGAGAACATAGCTCCAGTGTGGAAAGTTAAGTGTAACAATTAAGGATAGGTATGAAGTTCAGAATTCAGAGTACATCAGTTAAGCAAACTCCATTCGACCTGAACATTTTTTCCCTGCAAGTTTCTCAGGAATTTGCAGCAAAGCAGCTTCTAGTTTCTGGTTCATCAGATATAGAAAACTTAAAGAGCTTTGACTGAACAGATATGGATTTTTCTTTATTTCTTTTTTGTAGGGATTTTTCAGGTACATGACAGTGGTGAAACGTATGACTGAATCTGAGCTCCAGACTTACTGGGAGGTAAAAGGAGTAGTAGGATGTCTTGTACTTAACAATGCGACGGTAGCTGCAGGGCAAAAGCAAAGGAAATTAACGTAAGAAATCATAATTATTGGACTAGTGAGATCAATCACATACCCTTCAATACTGTATTTTGCAAGATCGTCTGCTCCAGTGTGCGTGCCAATAAGATCAAGCATCTGTCCTAGAGAAGTCTGCAGAGCTATCTGAACAACACATCCGAACAATACTGTTGGCTATGTAAAGTCATACTAATTTATTCATTTTTTCGGTCGTAATTCAGAAGGAGGCTGACCTCGTTCCACAATTCCAAGAGATCGACAAAGTAACTCTTTTCTCTGAAGTATTTTTTTATCATCAGCAGGACGTGGCATTTTAGCATAATACCATCGTTTATACCCCTAATACCAACCTATAAACAACAGAAATTAGGTGTGGGAACTGATTGGAAAGTGGATGACTTCTTTTTATACAAACAAAAATTCCGACGTCAATTGAACAACCTCAGGTCGCCGGTACCAGCAAATCTGATCTCTCCTCGTATGTGAATTGTCCATGATATCATCAAGTAGCAGCGCGCATGCTTGAAACTACATTTATTGTTTTCTCATACGGTGAGAGGCCAATTAGTATCGTCGATCAAAGCAAAAGATAAAGAAGGATGATCAGCAGACGTGTTAGCAACAGTACCCACTCAACACACCAACCAAGCACACAAGCAAGAGAGAAGTCATCTTCAGTAACCTCGCTTCCTTCTTTCAGCAGCAAGTAACTATCGATCACTGTCAGCCCCCGATTCAACTTCCCTTCAGAGAAACAGGTGATTGTGTTGAAAAAATTTCTTGACTTCAAACATGATCCAATATTTTGTTTCAAAACTTATCTACCTTGACTTTTTTAATACGAATATAGATAGTATAGGACCAGTATCTGTGTTAACACAAATCCAAATTTTAGTTCAGACATATACAGTATTGTTTAAACTACGGTTGTACATAACCCCGAGCCAAATAGATAGTATCATGGATGCCTCCTCACCTCCAGGCACATTGTAGTCGATCATCTGTCCAAACAAAAGAAGGTATAACAGTCAATTCTATACTATAGATGCAAAAGATCTAAATAACACAATTTTCTCTGTCATAACTGAAAAAGAGAGAGTACACGTACGGGGCAAATAAGGAATATTGAGCTAAACTAAACATGTCCTCGGTACTAAATGAGATCTCGAACGCACGTGATGACGTGACCCGTGAAAAGTATCGATGCGTATCAAACTTATAATTTGTTATTCACGTCAAATACTAGTATTGTATCGAGGTGAAGAAGGAAAGTGGTCGAATTATATACGACAAATCTCGAGTGTTGACATACTGTACATTGACGACTTGGGTTGGGTGTAGTTTAGAACTTATTCCGATCTCGCCGGTTGCTAAAATAAGCGCCTCTCTCGATTCCTAATTATATTGCATATGCACGTGTCTTCCACGTGATACGTGCAAAGCATTGCTCCAATGAATTAGCAGATTGATCTGTTTTTACCTACTCTCGATCTGCATACGCCAATACCTAATATTGTGCATCCATTTTTTGTCAGAGTAATATTTCTTGTAGTGAGTTTCATGTCCTAATCAATTCAAACAAAAGCTTAAGTTGTTCTATCTATCAGATTTCAACACTCCCATGGTCGCAAGGTACCGGGGGCACAAACGCAAGGCCTTGGCGGCTCTTGAGCTTAATGTGGACCTCCTGCTCAATCTGATAGTATAGTGAGATTTTCATGGGTCTTGAACTTAACGAGGACCTCCTGCCCAGTCTGGTAGTACTATTGTGTGTTTTATGTAGTAACCAATTCATTCAAAATCCGAGGCTTTTACAAGGTAGGTTTAGTTATGGTTACGGGGCCAAATAGTAGAGAAATTTTACAGTGGATAACATATATAAGTAGTAAGTAGAAATCAAATCTAACCGTCTATTTCTTAAGGGTATTTTAGACTTTTTTTATCCATTCATAGAGGTATTTTAGACTTTTTGTAATTAGCTCACAGTTTTGGATTCACCGAATACCTGATGATCTTCAGAGGCTTCTTATCCATTTATCCGCCATTCATTAGGATCACAGGACATGTTTTACAGGAGAGAACAAATAGTATGACGGAATTTTTTACCCTTTTACCCCTCTCTCAATTTTACTACCAATACTGCAGGTGGTAGTATAATTGGATCTAAATTGATTTCAACAATTAGATTCAAATGATTGGACGGCTTATATTGATTTTAATCCGCTGTAAAAGAGCTCAAATAGCAATAGTAATGGAGTTTTGGTGGACCCTGAAGGGTTCAGTCGAAGACTTAAGAAATAAGGAAAAAGTAAATGCAGACTTGTATTTATATAGTGCCCGGTTACAAGCAGCCCTGTCAAACGGTACCATGAGTCTCCATTTATAGTGTCAAGTGGTTGGAAAATTACAAGATTGTCCTCTTAAGGTACTACGATACTAGGAGCATGATAGTCCTTTCGCCCCTCGAGACAACCTTGTGTCGCTTGGTACCGGCCTTTGTGTGGCCAGGCCTGACTGATCCAATAGATCGGGTGTATCCCATGGTCTTAGGCGTGTGGGGATTAAATCTAACAATTGTTGGATAGGGTCCCGCTATATCCATGTCTAGAGGCCTGAAAGGCTGGACAGTGGCCCCACAATAGTAGCCTGTCATGGGTAAAGGCTTGTGATGTGAAGGTCGAACTTATGTTCCTATCGGAAAACTTGGCCTGCTCTGTCCCCTTTCGACCGAGTATCAGCAGCCATTGAGCCGCTTTTCTCCTAGGCTTTTTGCCCAAAAACTCCAATTGGAATGAGGACCGTATGCCGTGGCTTGTGCGCCGTTGGTTGGGGTGTCGTGGCCTATGCGCATGAGCCAAGGCTTCGTGGTTTGTGCGCCAGGGGTCAGCCCAGCCTGGCGATTTGCGCCTAGGGTGCCTAACCGCAAGGTGGTCCATCGTAGACCGTGCTCACGGGCTCCATGCCATGAACTTCGTCAAAGTTTCTAGCTTTCTTAGAGCTGCCCCAAATCCACTCCTTATGCTTCCTAGTTTATTCCGTCATGTATTTGGAATCCGTCAGAGTCTCCGTACAGTGTGAAATCAAGGCGTGAGATGCAATGGTGCACAAAACAACTTTAGGGTGTGTTTGGTTGGGTGAACGAGGATGAACGGGATGAGACAATACAGGATGAATGGGATAATTCTGGATAAGATGGTACGGGTAGGGTGTTTGGTTGTCTGAATGGAATGATACATGATTTTGTTTGGTTACTTGGATGGAATGGTACGAAATGATGTTTGGTTGGATGAATGAGGTTAGTATGGTAAACTTTATCACTAGTGGTACAGGATGGTACATGATGGTTCAACCAATTTGGAGGTACGGGATGATACAGCATATTTGAAGAATATTTCTAGAATCTGTACCACTTCGTCTCGTACAAGATGGTTCCATACACTCAACCAAACGTATGTATCAAAATCTATCATGTATCATCCCATTCGTTCATGCTCGTTCATCCAACCAAACGCACCCTTAATTGACTTCTTATGCTCACGCCGCTCCTCACAGGATCCGCCTTTTGTTATGATTACGGAGCAACAATATTAATGGAGCTTCGGTGGGCTTCGATGGGGGTTTAGCCTAACCCTAAGAAATAAAGAACGAGTAAAAGTAGAGTTGTATATAGATTTGGAGATCACTTTTCAGGGAGGATATGGTGGCCAAGTTGGACTTGTTTTGCAGCAACTTGGAGAACAAACTTCGAGTACCGCTTCCTTTGGGCTTTGAAACAATATGACTAAAAGTGGTTTTCGGTTGATTGAAGGCAAGGAGGAGGAACTCATTCCTGAAGACCGGAAAGTGGTTGCTGAGTTTGTTAGTAACTTGGTTGATGACAATATATAATTAGGTTTCCTGGATGTTAAATGACTGAATCTGTAACCCTGGAGGTTTTTTTCTTGGTCTTAAGTTTCTGGATCTAAACGATGTGTTTGCTACCTTCAGTTTCATTTAATGGAACTAGGGCATCAGATTTTGATGTCCTTTTAATCTAAAAATTATATGTATATCAACCCCTCCAACAGTACCCATAAAGGTCTATTTATAATGCTAAGGGGTTAGAAAGTTTACGAGATTGCCTCTAAAGTGCTATAGTATTAGAGGATAGTTCTTTCGCCCCCAAGGCGCCCACGTGTTGTTTGGCGCTCCGCCTGAGTCCTGACACGTCCCTGGTAGGCCTGGTGTCCGGGGGTTAAATATAACGGGCTGTTGGATAGAGTCCCTCTATATATATCCTTGTGCACATGGTCGAAAGCTTAGACGGTGGAGGCTATATACACCCGCAACAGTGATGATTGATTCATCGATGGACGCTAGTTCACTTACCTGGGCAACCCACCGCCGTGCCTCGTCCGTGAGGTCGCACGAGTCGTCGCGGAGGAGCTCGTCCCTGAGGCGGTCGTACGCCCGGACGAATCTTTCGCGGTTGCCGTCGACGTTGACGACGCCAGGAGGCTGGCGCCGCTGCTTCTGCGCTGCGGCGCCCGTGAAGCATTTCGCCTGCGCGTCGTCGTGGTCGTGCAAGAGGAGCAGCTTCTCCTTGAGCTGGCCGTCGAGAGTACTGCTACCGTCTCCTCCATGGGACGTCTCTTGGAACATCATTTTCCTCTCGATCTTGCTCTCGTGGTGTTGCAGAAGCCAGTACTGGGCTATGGAGGTGTAGCTAGCCCGAGGAGCGGTATATATAGGTCGCCCCGGCCGGGGCCTGGTAGTTGCGAGAACGTACGTGGCAGGTGATTAGGCAGGCCAGGGGGCCTTGCTGGTGCACCGTGCACGCGACTGTGTAATTATTTTTCTGCAGGGTACGTAGTTCGGCGGTGGTAGCTGGGTTCTCTGAGAACCTTCCGCCAGGCCTGTAAACTGGTACTATGTCGTAACGATTTCAGCCCGGTGTCGGCGAAAAAGAATGGTCCGGGTTGACGACGCAAACACATACAGGACCACGCGCGGTTATTATATATTGAGCTAGCTGTGTTGGCATGCATGCAATCGAGAATGTGTTCAGCATTTCAAGGCGCAGAGTCGTATTCCTGCATGGGAGGAGTACTGTGATTTCTGATCATAAAAATCTAGAGAGTTTGTTGCCCACTTGCCCTTCTATTAATTATTCTAAAAAACTTACTACACTAATTAGGCGAGAGCCAGCGATGCATGCGGCCTGTCCTCTGGTCAAGAACACAGCAATCGATCTATGCATCACGCATGAGTCGATCATCAGTTCGTTACATACGAAAAAATACTTGCAGAGCTAGGCACCGTACGTCTTGCAGGGCGTGCATCGATCAATCGATCGCGATCATACATGTACGTACTTCCTCCTGAAGACAAGCTAGCGTAGCTACACTACCTGGCTTGCTACGTACAATAATGCAGCAGCATGCATGATGCATGCACTTAAATTTAGCATCGAATTGAACTCTTTTTAGGGTCGTAGACCATGCCAGGGGGAGACCGATCGTCTGGTCAGTACGTACGATCCAGCTAGCATGTCTTCTTTTGTTACCGTCTTTGGACTTACTTTCTGATGCTTCGCTCAAGAGAGGCTTGTAGGCCTCTTGCGGCAAGCCAGCCCCATGTGGCGCGAACATGCACCCACGCTGCGTTCCTTAATGCGTGTCACGCTGCGGAGTCTGAGACTAAACAACAAATACTGTACCATGCATGGCTAGTACGTACGTTGCTCTAGCATCAAGCTAGCTAGCTCGTCACTGAGAGAGAGAATTACAACTACAAGAGGCCAAGAATCGCCTAGCTAGCTAGCTTTATTGAACACTGCGGCATCAAGATAGGCACTCTGTTCATGCAACAGTAGGCAAGGAAACCGCTAAGGCTAAGCTCCTGACCAACCACTGGCAGAAACATGCATGTCGTATACAAACTGGGAATGAAGCAATTATCACTACTACAGAACAGCCAATCCTTGCCGGCATATCACTGCCGGTTAGGACCGAGCCGGCGGTGATAACGTATCTCTGCCGGTTCGAAAGTTAAGTTGGGAGGGAGAACTTATCACTGCCGGTTCATGCAACCAACCGGCAGTAAAAAGCTGCCGGGTCGTTCTTAAACCGGCAGTGATACTTGCATTTTCACTGCCGGGTTAAAGCGAGAACCGGCAGTGATATTATCTTCCCGCGCAATATGTTTTTCGCGCGCATTCAAAGCTTATCACTGCCGGTTCTGCGAGCCGCAGTGATAAGTCTTTATATAATTGAGACCCCGCCTCCCGACCGATCGAGCAAAGACAGAGAGGCGCGCTGTCTTTGCTCGATTTGTAGATTGCAACGATCCATTGCCGAAAAATTTGTTAAAATTTGTATTGTACTTCTTTTCGAGGTTAGTAATTTGATCTCTATTTTTGTAAATAATAAAAATTGCCACGTGGGTTTTACATAATGAAAAAGGTGTATTTTCAAATGTTGAAATAATAAAAACTTGTTAGATGGATATTTACCTAATAAAAAAATGTTGATATATTTTAATGTACTCAAAGTATATCCTAAGTACTTACAATTTTTTTCCAAATTTGTAAATAATAAGGAATTGCAAGATGGATATTGACGCAATGAAAAAAAGATTGATATATTTTGATATAGTCTAAATATATCCTAACTATTTACAATTATTTTTATTTTTTACAATACTAAAAAATTGCTATATGGATATTTACATAACGGAAAAAGGTTGATGTATTTTAATATAGTCAAAATTGCTACATATGTTTTTAAATCCAATCGTTTACAATTATTTGTTATTTGCAATTATATGCGTATGTAATGTTTGATTTAATTAATTGTAGATGGACCAGAAGGTGGATGTATGACACGGACCGTTGTGGGCGAGTTTTTAATGGTGTGAGTTATTTTCTAAGCGTGGCTGCGCGCGCAAGTCGAAGAATCGACGGACTACATGTCTTTGTCCATGCGTTATTGCAAAAATCGGTTATTTTCTACCATAGAGTCGATCGCGCACACTTGCTTGAAGAGGTTTCAAGGTGGCTATACTGTTGGACCAAGCACGGCGAAGATGAGATTGTACATGAAGGGCAACACATTATTGAAGATGACGGAGACAACGGTATGATGGCGATTGAAGATACGTTTGTCGGCGACCACGACGACGATCTGGATCAAATGTTGCGTGATGGGAGGAGACTTCATGAGTGAAAGAGAGTTTCAAAAGTTCCAACATATGGTACAGGACTCCACGACACCATTGTACCCAGCCGCAGGAGGAGCACAAAAATTGCGCACCGTGCTTACACTCTGCGAGTTGAAGGCAAGCAATGGTTGGTCCGATAAGAGCTTCACCGAGCTCTTATGTCTCTTGGGGATTTGCTTCAGAGGGTAACGTGTTGCCTACAAATACGCATCGCCAAGCGGGTTGTCCGCCGTTGGGATTGGAAGTACAAAGGATACGCATGTCCAAGCGATTGCATGTTGTATCGCAATGAGTTTGCGGACTTGGATGGTCGTCTTTGTTTGCAAAGCAAAGCGGTATAAGAACAGCGATGATGACATCGATAATGAAGATGTCGGGGTGAAGCGTAAGAAGATGAGATCTCCCGTAAGGTGGTGTGGTATTTTCCTATAATTCCCGTCTCAATCGATTGTTTGCGAACAAAAGGCATGCCCAATTGCTACGATGGCACGCCAAGAGCGTAAAACGATGGAATGCTCGGACACCTGCGACTCTATGCAATGGAGGAACATCGACGAAAATATAAGAAGCACTTTGCATATGATGTAAGGAATATAAGGTTCGGGTTGAGTACGGATGGGATGAATCCTTTCGGTAACATGAGCGATCGTCATAGCACTTGGCCGGTAACTCTATGTATCTACAACCTTCCTCCTTGGCTTTGTATGAAGCGGAAGTACATTATGATGCCACTCTCGATCCAAGGGCCCGTGCAACCCGCAACGATATCGATGTGTACCTCAAACCATTGGTTGAAGATCTTCTAATCTTGTGGAGCGATGGAGTACGGGTATGGGATGAGTATAAAAAGAGAACTTTATCCTACGCGTATTGTTGTTCGTAACCATCAATGATTACCCCGCCTTGGTAACTGTGTCGGGCGGACGACAAAAGGCTTCAATGGATCGCCCAATGCTTAGATGGTACAAAGCTAGTCGGTGGTGAAGAAGCGTCGAAAAATGTCTTACATGCGGCATCGTAGGTTCCTCCGCAAGGATCACCCATACCGCAATAATAAGAAAGCTTTTGATGGGACAAAGGAGACCGCTTTAGCTCAGAAGAATCACACCTTGGGAGAGAGATATTTGCAGTGTAAGAGATCTTAAAATTATCCACGGAAAGGGAGCAGCGGTACATCTATCCCGAGTTCCGTGATAAGGCTCCTTTGTGGAAAAAGAGATCGATATTTTGGGTCCTACCTTCATGGCGCAAAGACTTAGAAGTGCGACACGCAATCGACGTCATGCACATAGAGAAGAACGTGTGTGATGACTTGCTTGGTATCTTCTTGGATATACCGCAAAACAAAAGATACTCTCCAAGCACGGATGGACCTTGAAGATATGAAACTCGTGAAGTAGCCGCATCACGAGACATGGATACGGGGAAAAGTACCTTCCATGACTGCTACACTCGAGCAAGAAAGAAAAAATTAGCTTTGTGCGAATGCTTGCACGGAGTGAAAGTTCCGTCCGGATACTCGCCAACATAAAGAGACTAGTCTCAATGAAAGACTTAAAATTAATTGGTATGAAGTCTCACGATTGCCACGTGATGATGACGCAGATGCTTCCAATTGCGATTAGGGTGTTACGCAGAGAAAGTCCGAGACCCAATTGTGAAGTTGTGTTCATTCTTCAACGCGATTTCACGAAGGCCATCGATCCATTGAAACTAGATAAGCTACAGAAGGCGTGGTCCACACTCTGCGAGCTCGAGATGTGTTTCCCTCCATCTTTTTTGATATTATGGTCCATCTCATTGTTCACATCGTGAAAGAGATCTGATTCTCGGTCCGTGTTTCTACATCGGATGTATCCTTTTGAGAGGTTCATGGGGTCATAAAGAAATATGTTCAGAATCGACATCTGCTAGGAAGGTTGCATTGCGGATGGTTGGGGAACCGAGGAGGTCATTGAGTTCTGCGTTGATTACATGGATCTCAAACCGATTGGTGTGCCTACATCACGACATGAGGGTAGGCTACGAGGAAAAGGGACCTGGCGAGAAATCACTCCGTACAAACAATCTAGCTTCATTCACACAAGCACATTTCGCAGATTCTAGGACAATCGGTTGTGGTGGCCCGTATGTCAACATGCACAAGAGCATGCTATCTAGAACAAACCCAACGAAGTTAGAGGTTGGATCGCGAGAGAGCATAGACATAACCGGCGATTGGTTGCGTAGGCACATGATGCATACGGAGACAGAGTGCGCTCGATTGAAAGTGTTGGCTCGGGGACCGTCCACTACAATTCGGACATTCCAAGGATACGATATAGATGGTTTTACTTTTATACAAGAGCACAAGATAAAAAGAGCACCAACCAAAGCAGTGGTATCCGTCATGGATGCCTACGACAAAGAACGGAGATAGGAAAACCTACTACAGATTCATAGAAGAGATTTGGGAGCTTGATTACGGACCTTTGAAGGTCCCTCTCTTTCGGTGCCAATGGGTAAGACTTCCAAGGGCATGAACATCGACAAATGCGGTATCACTACCGTGGATCTAAAGCTGGTCGGATCAGAGAAGAACCATTCGTACTTGCTAATTGTGTTACACAAATCTTTTTGTAACCGATCCACTAACAAGGGCGCCACGTGGTTATTCAAGGAAAAGAAGGATTGTCGGGGTTGAGAATGTTGTCGACGAGGAAGAGTACAACCAATTCGATGAGCTTCCTCCTTTCGGAGAGGGCGTTGACCTCGGTCTCATGGAAGAGAGTGAGGACGAGTTACATACATACGCCGCGATCATGACGAAGGTCGAATCGTAGCTTAGTTGTCCTAATTAAATACATTTTATTTTCTCATATGTAACAATTAATGTATTCTTTTGTCATATGTATCAATTTGTGTGAATTAAACTTCATCTGTGTGTTTTTTGTATTTGTGTGAATTTTTGAAGCGATGGTTGGTCTCATGCATTTGTTTGAATTTAAATCAAATATTACATGTCTGAAGTATTCTTCCAAAATTTCAGAAAATTTGGATAAAAATTGATAGGATTTCAAAACAGTGAGCAATTTGAATTTTTTATTTTGAAATATTAAAACTATGAAAACAGTGAGCAATCTGGATTTTATAATTTTACAACTTTGTCAAAACTTAGGGACATATTTAAATCAAATATTACATGTCTCAAGTATTCCTCCAAAATTTGCGTAAAATTTGGATAGAAATTGATAGGATTTAAAACTCCCAAAGCAATCATCCTTTGAAAACTTTGACATAATTGACTGGAGCTTATCACTGCCGGTTGTCTCATTAAGCCGGCAGTGAAGTGCTTTATCACTGCCGGTTTGTAGTATTAACCCGATGTGTATATATATTGTGTACGTGTATGCTTATATTTGTGTTCATGGTCAAAATATTCTAGAGAATGCAGATTCAAAAAAAGATGTATATGTGTATGTATCCTACAATATTAAAGAAAAATGAAAGAGGGCAACACTTCAACTGACCATTCTCAATTTCAAGTAGTTCTCTACAATATTAATGTAAAGATGTATATGTGTATGTATCCTGGGATATGTAAACATCCTTTCACGGGATTAACTTTAATGTCAATCCTCGTTTGTATGTGTCTTTCAAAAATGACATTGTTAATTGGAAATTTTCAACAAACTTGCTAGGAATGGCCTCCAACGAAGGACAAGTGCCGGAGGGAGTTGGGCCCTCAAATATGGACGAAGGAGGAAGGGGTAGCCCAAATAATAGCCCAACGTCCTATCCGAACCTGCAGGATCCAGCCATGGACCAACCTGACGATACTCACGTAAGCGAGGTAAAGTTTTAGTACACTGTGGTTCCCAAAATATGGTAGGCCCAGACGACTAATAATTTAGAAGATCAATTTGTAGGCTCGACGCGTCGATCAACGAAGGCGAAGACGCAAGTCGTGGTCAGAACAAGATGCCTAAGGGAATTTTTAACATAGTGGAGCTCTCGCAATCGGGAACCCGCTATGCGAGTCATCATTGGGGCGTCTGACAGACGACTGCGGGGTTATTGCTAGGGATGATGTGCCCATCGGCTATAGATCATGGATTGGCGCGGAGGTGACCCATGGGTGGTACCCAATGACTGAAGAACTCATTATGGGACAAGTGAAACAAGTTTTCCAGGTTCCCCAAGGGACCGAGCTGGTTGCAAAGAAACGAGCACTCTGCATCATGTGCACTGCGTGGAAGAATTGGAAGACAACACTAAACAAGAATTATGTGAAAAAGAATGAAACACCGAATTTTGACACGTACCCAAAGTTAAGGGAGTTCTGGGATGAATTTGTGGCGTACAAGAGGTCTGAAGAAGCTCACATAGTAAGTCAAAGGAACAAAGCAAACGCGGATAAGAATATTCACCCTCACAAACTAGGGCTGGAGGGTGCGTGAAGAAAATACCAAACATGGGATCGGTCAGAAGAAGAAATAACCCGCAAGGGTATAATTCTTGCAACGGCCGCCTTAAGCGAACGATCGAAGCTAATCGTTGCTTGGGAGGGTGCTTCTATCTCCGATGATGGCGCTTAAGCTTCGAAGCGATAGAGAGCGAGGAAGTCTTTGCGAGAATCACAGATGCTCACACGCATCTTCCCAAGGATCTTCGCGCCATGAAGGAGAATGACGAGCTAACCATAGCCCAGGTAACAAGGAGCATCCAGTCGCACTGAGGGTTGGTTTGGTCACGTGGAAAGAAGCCTTCCCGCAGACGCATGGATGTACAAGCGTTCAAAGAGATTAAGAGAAGATCGATGGAACGCGTCGGATAAAGATCTTTGTCGCGAGCGCTAGAGGAACAAAGATCGGAACTAGATAAGGCCGTGGAGCAAGCCGTGAAAGCTCTCAACTCACGACCGCCACCCGGTGAAAGCCCCGAGCTCATCGGTCCGGTGCTCGTAAGAGCATTGCGCGTCCACGTGGATTCCCAAGAGCATGGACTGCGTTTTCGTGGATGACATCAAAGAACCGACACCGTGCAAGCTACATTTGGCCGCGCATGGCATTACCATAAAGGTGGTGAGGCGGGGCTTGGCCATGCCGAGTCACGGACTTTGCATCGCCGCCCGATACCCGTGGATTCGCCGGTCGAAGTGGGCGGTGTCATCCGCCAATACCGAAAAATGGAGGTAGAGATCTGGCGAGGATGGGAACAAAAGCTAGGAGAAAGCGTGAATGGCTTCTCGCGTGGCGCAAGAGCTTGATTAAGTTTGGCTCGGACGATGAGGCGACGACGATGATGATCACCGCACTTCCACACGAGACCTCCGCCCTTCTCGCCGCCAACCGGGAAAAGTCCAACTCCTCCGTCGGCACCAACCGAAAAAGCCCGACTCCTCCGCCAAAAAGCGTAAAGAATCGAACAACGGAACATCTCGGCGATCGGCACCGTCCTCGAAGAAATCTCAACCATCTGTGAACCGGGACAACCACAAAAGAAACTATCGGTGACATGGTCGAGGAAGAGCGGAAAAACATGTAAGCGTCTGCGTAGCATCTCACTTTAAAAGGTGCCATCAAGTAAGAATACTAAAGTTGATCTTGTGGCGCAAAAGTTTTTCTTGAGTATGGCAAAAGTGCAAAAGAGGGGCGAGCTTCGAACCTTGCAAAATATCGGACTACGGCGCATATCCGTAAAGCAATACTTGCGGCGGCTAGTGCCGACACGTTAAGCAGGATGCTCAAGCGGATGATGTTCAACTAGATGCTCTGGCGCAAGGTCTCGGTGGAAGTTCGTTATGGGAAAACCATTGGTTGAACCGGCTCATTTCGACAACCTTACAACTCAATGCGGCAAGCGTCCATCGATGGTACATGCAGCGATCCAACGATGGTATGGGGCGTTCGATCGGATACGAGCAAGATTTTCACAATGGGGATAACATCTGCTGGGTTCTTTTCACGGAGCTGTATATGTTGTACCAAACAAGATGCCACGGGCGTGAACATACTTAGACTATGGACTTTGTAAGTGCAGTCAAGATATCGTTGAGCATTTACATCGTTTATTTGCATCTCTAACTTCTTTCTTATGTAGAATGGAGGTACAGACATGTAGAAGAAATAACAATGACAATCTAGCATTCCTAGATCAGGGCTCATCAACAAGAAACTTGTGAGCGACAATCCACGATTCGTTGAAGACTATTTATTTAATACTTTTTGAAGTCGCAATACAAAACCTCCGTACTTTTACCCTATAACTTCAAGCACGTATCTCGACTTATAATATCGTTTTACTATTTTTGCGTAACACGACGATGTGGGAGTAATTGACTACGTTGACATATATGTGCGAGTTTCTTTGGGTCCTCCTCGTCATCCAGTTAGATGCTAGCGGGATTTTTGTCTTGGACTTCGGAGAAAACAAACTAATATGTACCAAGACCTTTGGGACATCTTTGAATGTAAACTCGATCGTTGCGTTATTACTCTAGCAAAATTCCATTCTATTGCATTTAAGTTTAATTACTATTCAAAATCATTCACAGGGCTTTACTTGCGATCTTGCAAGAAAAGTGTTCGTATCGTCCATACGGAAAAATTTTGAAATAATAAATGACTTTCCATGCATGAAGCAGAACCGAAACAATTTATGTGCATTCTATGTATGTACAAATATGCATTCAATTGTCACGGAGAGTGTCGGCTATAACGAAGCCATGGTGCGTAATTACACTTTGATGCCCTTTTTATTTAACAAATATCATCATTAAGTAACTTCCTTTTTGTTCAAAAACAGCGCCCAAATTGAGAACCAATAAGTTATTCTTGATGAAATTATAGCAATTCAAGAACAGATCGCGGATTCATTCATGATGAGATCATCAATCCAAGCGGCGAGTTCCACGAGTAGCCTCATCGCCCTCATTCCTACGGCCTAGACACGTGACATGTCTACTTGACTCTTTGTAAAATCAAAGCGAGCGGGATAACATGTAGTCGAGCTACATTGTAAAACAAATTATGTGATGCGTAATTTAATATATTTGAATTATGATTTTAACGATGCTTAGTCGATACATGCATATATTTGAATTATGATTTGAGCGATGCTTTATATACTAACATATGGACACTGTAAACAATTATATAAAATATATATATATATTGCACAAAAATATGCAAGCTTGTCTGCTAGGTTCTTGAGAAAATCGGCAGTGATATGTATATATCACTGTCGGATTATGGTACAACCCGACAGTGCTAGTACAATATCACTGCCGGTTTTATATATAACCGGTATCACTGCCGGATTTTGGTTTGATCCGGTAGTGATAGTCCAATATCACTGTCGGTTATAGGTAGAACCGGCAGTGATAATCCTCGAGTATCACTGCCGACCAATCACTGCCGGCGCCAATGACCGGCAGTGATGGGGTTTTGGAACCAGCAGTGATATGCTGTTCTGTAGTGGTGTATAGAGAATAAATGCATGCAAACGCAGAGCCGGAGGAGCCTTTATTACCAGAAATTTTACTATAAATTATACTAGTAATATATGTTGAGCAGTAGAAATCAAATCTAATCATTGATTTATTGAGGTTATTTCTACTAATCTACTACCGAATGTAGCATAAATAAATACTAATTAATCTGATCTTTTGGATCGAATAGATAGAAGGATTTATATTAAATTTAGTGTACTTTCTAGGGGAAGAGAGTAGCGCAGCAAGAGTTGGTGCCGGTGCGTTTTGGGAACGCTTAAAGAATTTTTTTCCCTTTAATATTATTTTTTAATCTTTTTTTCAAAACTAGGCGTCAGGGCAAAAAAATTGCAGAATTAGGCGCCGGTCGCCCGTATATGGGGCGATCGCCCCGTATACGGGCGATTAGTGCCCGCGATTATTCCTCTGTCTGCGGTCAATTTCTAAAAAAAATCATAACTTTTTCATATAATGTCGGATGGAGATGAACTTTATATGAAAATTGTAGCTCTCGACGGGATCTACAACTTTTGTATACAAACTTTTTCAATTTGAATCCATTTAGATGGTTAAAAATGAGATAGAATGTTCAGATCTAAAAACAGATCTATTTTTAGATCTGAACATTCTATCCCGTTTTTGACTATCTAAATTGATTCAAATGAAAAAAAATTGTATACAAAAGTTGTAGATCCCGTCAATAGCTACAATTTTCATATAAAGTTTATCTCCATCTGACATTATATGAAAAAGTTATGATTTTTTTAGGAATTGACCGTAGACAGAGGAAAAATCGCGCGTTCAAAGCCGTACTAATCGCCCGTATGTGGGGCGATCGCCCCATATACGGGCGACCGGAGCCTAATTCTGTATTTTTTTTTTGTCTTGACACCTAGTTTTGAAAAAAAGATTAAAAAAATATTAAAGAAAAAAAAATTCACGCTTAAACGGGGACGCGATGGGCCCATGATGGGCTGGGTTTCACAGCTTTCTTCGCATGGATTGTGCTCTGTGCGGTGTGCCGGCGAACATGCTTTTCTAGCCACGGCCGACGAGGGAACCATACATTAGTACGGGCCGGGCTGGCAGATCCAACCGGCGATCCATTCACGATGGCCCAATTTTGGTTGCACATCGCATCCTTCCAAATTATGATGGCCAAACTGGATCGAGAACTTTATCTGCGATCCAAATTATGATGGACCAATTTGGATCTCTGACCAACTAAGACCCAGAATAAAAAATCACGAACACGAGCGAGCTAAGACCCACTTGTCAGTTTCAGTTGCCGCGTCCGTCCTGCCCCCCGGAGGAACTTCCGCGTCGCCACGGGGACGCTGGGGATCGACTTTCGACACGGCGGAGCCCTCCGGCGAAAACCGTGGCCGCTGCCGTCGTCGGCCCCCTCTTCGGTTTGTCTTCGTGAACCGCAACGGAGAGCCACCGTCCCACGACCCGTCCTACCCCGCCGTCGCCTCCTCGCGTCCCTGCCTCGGGTACTACACCGACTTCCCTACATTTGGTGGCTTGGTCTCATCTGACTTTGTACACTGTACAGTGGAACACTTGTATCGCACATTTTTTACTGTTACATCACAATAGCTCGTTCTCACTCCGGTAACAAATAATTATTATTTTTAAAACTTTGACTGTCAATATCTTTTTAAATATTTAAACTGAATATATGAAGATCATACCTGTAGTTTTGTCTAAAAAGTACTTTCATAACATTATAATTTTATTGAGTTTTATAAATATATTATAATAGAAATTTGTAATCGAAGTTGTATTTTGGAGACCGTGTCGTTACTTAAATGGATAACTATTTATGACTACCCGAGTGAGTACTATCTCTTATTCAGGATCCTCTCCCTCCGAGTCCAGACCGTACATGCTCTTTATACAGTAACGGACCACCGTACATGTTATACAAGGGAGCTTATCATATCCAACGTTCCCAAGCCTTGCGATGCTGTACTGAAGGTTGGCCCCGTTGGTAAGCACGATTACGAAACAGGACAGAGCATCGTCTACTTCTTCCTCCTGTAAATCTTCTTCAAGAAGGACTTCAAAATCTCCCGAATCGCACGGTCTGGTTCGGCGTCGATGGTTGAAACCAGGTGCTTGTAAACTCTCGACTCGTACTCCAAAAATATGTCCTACGTACGTACAGGAGGAGCAAACACAGAGAGAGTTCGTCAGATTGGTAGTTTTGAGTGTCGAGAAAATGCGCCTTGAAGTCACATGCGGCAATAAGCACCAGGCTAAGACAGGATCAAAAGATTCTTCTGAAAATTATATAGCATTGCACTCCTTGGTGCGGGTGCCTGTTGATTCGTTTGAAGAATGTAAAATCGGGTTGGATAGAATAATACCTGAAGATCAAGCTCCTTATAGACGTCCTTCACTGCCGCAACACATTCTTGGTCAGACTTGCCATAGTTCTCCTGAGATTTTAGTACAGTGCATGCAAATATATGCAGTTAGTAGTAGCCAGTCCATGTGTGTTTTCACTTTTCACTCAACATATCTGAAAAGTCAAATGGGTGGCTTTCTTACATATAATATTTTCATCTCATTCTCATTGGCGAGTTCCATAGCTTGGACTATTAGCCAGGAGCACTTGTAATCTTCGATGTCTGTTCCAACCTGTATCACATTGAGACAGTGAAACAGTGCCTTTTTCCACAAGACTGAAGCTAGAAACGGCAATAAAGACGAGAGTGGATCAATCCTTTGTACCTTGCCAATCACTTCAGGGTCACCGAAGCAATCCAGGTAGTCATCCTGAAAATATTTTACATTTCAGTCATGTTAGATGACGTTGATGACAAGATTACAGAAGAAAATTTTGGCAAGGGAAAGCATACAAACTTGTATCTGAAAGTATACTCCCATTTCAATAAGTACATTTTTCAGCTCAACATAGTCGCTTAGTTTCGCGCCGTTCAGCAGCAATGCACAAGCGACCTATATGAAAGTACCAATTCAGAATTGTTATGCATTGCCGCAAACAATGTGGCGGCTTCATTAAAACAGGTTTTTGGGCAAACCAACTATCAGTAAATACTGCAGCCTAAGTTTTACGGGACAATATCCGAATGACTACAAAATATTCAACATAAGTTTGTCCTACAGTCTAGCAGATCAAGAGAAGCCTGAACTAGTCAAGAGACAGAAGATGTGCAGTTTCAAGCAGCTTAATCTGGTTTTCAACGTCAGACTCACCGGCAGGTAGAAGGAATAGTAGGATGTCTTGTACTTGACTATGCGGCGGTACCTGTTAGAAACGGAGGAGGGATGTGAGTTAAGCAAAATGGCGCATGTTGCCTAACTAAAGGCAACAACATTACAGTAATCGGTAATTCTGCTGTTCTTCATTACAAAGTAGATGCGATCGCGCTTATGAAATTTGTATGCATACCCTTGAATTCTGTATATTGCGAGATCCTTTGCACCAGTATGAGTAGTGATGAGATCCAGCATCTGCCCCATGGCAGTCTGCAAACCTATCTGTCCAAACAAGACAGCATCCAGCAAATTATGTTATATTTTTTTTCGAGAACACACAAAAGACTTGTGCCTCATTTCAGATCGGGTTATACTAGAATCAAAAATGTGGAAAACGTCCTATAAAAGAAACTGTTGCGCAGCATCTTTGGACCACTATACCGCGTCCGAATCCAGGCCTACTAAATTAGCATTTCGGCCCTAAATCGTTGGCCACTATACCCGCAAGCCCAACCACAGTGCAACAATCAGTGGGGTCTTGGGTCATGTCCCTCAAAAGAGAGAGAGGTGAGTACATTCTCAGCTTTATAAATTGTGTTATGTCTCCTCCCACAATCGTTACATAACTATTCCAACAAATCTCCCACTCGCACATCAGATGTGCTACCCGGCAACCGCGAGGCCTGAGATGTATCGTCTGGGATATCAGGACTCTAATACCAATTGTTGCACAGTGTCTTTGGACCGCTATATCGTGTCTGAACCTAGACCCGCTAAACCAATGTCCTGTCCTGACCCTAGGTTTTTATGCCACTATACCCGCAAGTTCAACCATAGGACAACAACCTAGGGGTCTTGAGCCATTTCCCCTTAAAAAACTAGCATGATAGGTGGGTACACTCTCGCCTTTATACATCGTGCTCCATCTCCTCTCACAACCCTTATAGAACTATCCAACAGAACTGTGGAAATGAATGGTGCACATCGTCGTGTCCTCTAATTACCTCGTTCCATAGCTCCATGAGGTCCATGAAATAGAACTTTTCCTTGAAGTATCTCTTGATGATTGCCTGGACGTGGCATTTCAGCAACACACCATCGTTTATAGCAGACAGACCAACCTGACAGTGAACATGTTAAGTGGTTATCTTTCAAGAAATCTACCAAATCCATTCCACATAAATGACGAAGAACACCTATTGGCTACTGGGAAAAGTGAACTCACCGTTGGTAGCTTGTACCAGCAAAGGTTGTCCCGCCTTGTGTACGCGTTGTCCGTGATGTCATCCAGCACAAGGGCTGATGCTTGGAGCTGCAGATTGATGTTTACCAAAGAGAGGCAGAAATATTGTCACACTCATGTACAAACGAGCATTAAAATTTCTCATGGAGAAGCACTAAAACGTCACAGAACAGTCAAGACTCGAGTTCTGATCTTTACCCATTCGATACACCAACCAAGCACGCAGGCGAGGTAGAAGTCTTCGTCATCGACCTCGGTTCCTTCTCTTAGCAGCATGTAGCTGTCGATCACCGAGAGCCCACGGTTCAATTTACCTTCAGAAAACGGCAAGACAAATGTCAAAGCAAGAACAAATCTTGATATGTTGGCACACCACCTAAGATGGATGACACTGAAGAACTTCCGAGGTGAATAGTACTTACTAAAATTAAACAGTGGTCACATTTTTATGCCTTTAAAATCAGTGCAAGTATCATTTACGAAAAACATCAAGAACTGCTAACTATTCAGCTGATACTCATTATGAAAAGGCAGAAGGACGACTTTGCACAGATTCCGTATATAAATCGCCTGCTCACCTCCAGGTACATTGTAGTCCAGCATCTGCAAAAGAAAAGAACAACAACAGAGGTCATTACATTTTTATTGTCGTTACAAATAAGAGATGTAATGTACCTGAGAAACATTGCAATATATGTCAAAACAACAAAACCAACGAGGTTAACATATCTCTGAATGCAAGGGCAATTGGATCTTGCTATTGGAGATGTGTCTAGCGTCTAGATAGCGCACAGGAAAGGATTAGCGCGGCCACGGAGAAGATCCGTTGCTCGGTGGCGTCGGCGCGTCGCAACTGAGTACGGAGTCTTGGCCTTGCATAGTGTGATTTTTATTTATTTTTTCGAAATTGCCCTTTCCTTTATCTGCCATGCAATTCTCACAAATTTTCCTGGCCCGGTCAGCTTATCCCCGTAAATATTCCCCGATGATACTGACATCTGTGAATGAAGAGAAGTGGCACTTCACAGCCACAAGAGCCCGGTACTGGTAACAAGCCGTGAGCATCATCTGGACTTTTAGAATCCAATCACGCACGTCCACATTATGACTTATGAGGCCTCTACCACGAAACAGGGTCGGCAAGCAGGTAACCAACATGATCGCGTTGCATAGCTGACATTCCGAAGCATAATATTCCGTGTTCCAGACATGTAAGGTCTGACAAAACACGGAAATTGACGTTTGAGCCCGGAGACCACGCGCGCGCGGATGAAATGATGAACAATTGAGAAATAAACGGCTTTAACATTGCATTGCGTTGGAGCTGGGGTTTTACAGTGGCCACTTCCTAATTATGCTGATTATCAAGCAAGCCATCTGTTAAGATATAACTAACTTCTAGGTTTTGCTTGCGAGCGAATTTCGAATTTACTTCCGGGGTTTTGGCTATAAATATACCCCTATTGTACAAGAAAGATAAATCAATCAATAAGAAATGTGTTAGATTTTCTATATCATACGTTCACGTATTCTATGATGATTGTTCTTGCAGTATTCTTAATATTGAGTGATTGGCATAGGAATTAATCTCCGGTGATGATCTATATTATTCAATACCATCCCTGCATCAAGGTCTTTTTTTTAGAGGAGGAAGGGCAGAGCCCATGCATCAAGGTCTTATGCCACAGTTACACTAGTCAACCAATCCATGCTCCAATCCGGAACACATGCAGTTTCTAATCGCAGGGTCGATCAAATGTGACCATGCATGTATGTTCACCATATGGCGATGCATTTGTGTTCAGAAAGACGTACACTAATTTGGATCTAGGAGTGCAGGGTGGGCACGGGGCGCGTACGTACCTTGGCGACCCACTGCCTGGTCTCTTCGGTGAAGTCGAAGTTGAAGGCGCGGTCGTTGAGGAGCTCGCTCTTGAGCCGCTCGTACGCGCGCAGGAACCTGTCCCGCGTGTGCTGCGCCTTGCCCTGCTCCGCCCAGCCGCCGGCGCCGTTCATCCGGAACATCTCCTTGAGCTCGTCCTCCAGCCGCGCCGCCCTCCGGACGATCTCGCCGGGGCTCGACAGCACGGCCAGGCCCGCGCTCAGCAGCCCCGACGGCACGTGCGACGCGATGGACGCCGCCAAGGCCCCCATTTGTTCTCGTTGCAGCGATCGACCGCCTGCTGGCTTCACTTAATTGTGTTCTAGCTAGTGTGTGACGATGATCCAACGAGTGATCTCAAACGACATGGCCTGCTTCGATCACTCGGTTTTATATGCTAGCCTCGTATTCACGTGAGTGGTGTTGGCGGCGGGTTACAAGGGAACAAAAGCTTTGTGGCGCGAGCGAGAAGCGTCGGTTACTGAGTGGTGCACACCGCGCGCGCAGGGCACGACATGCCCAGATATACCGATAGGCAGCGACGCGAGCGTTTTGTTCGTGCGACTGTACGTCTGAGCGATCACAAGTCTCCGATGCCACTGCCACCGTAACGTCAGTCGTCGGTCCAAGTTTTGGGTTGCTTGCGAACACCTACTCCACATGTTACCGACCGGTCTTTACATGTATCTTTTTGTCATTTTGTAGATTTTTTTCCTGGCTCTGCCGATGAGGTGCGACTGCAAGTTTAAAATACAAGCCACAAAAGCAACAGAGGAACACTCAACAGAAGCTTGTTCGATCGAGATATATTTAGTTTTGGACTTGTGGCTCTGCAATTGCAGGCCAGTACATTGATTTCACATTCAGAGTTCATAAGCACGAACGTTTAATTTTTATTATCGATTTTAGATTCAGCCTTGGTCTGTCGGAATCTCCGAACCGCTGTGACCTGTCTCATCTGTATTTAGTTCCACATTAGAGGACGCTTCTCAGTTCTGAACCTTCACGTCTAAATTAATGTATCCTGCTCCTGCCTGCCTGCAGCTGAACGATGGAACCATGACGCGTGATAATTCTACGTGCACAACCGTGATTTTGTTCCCTTTTCAGTGATCCCTCGACTCTAGCTAGGATCGTACTAGTACTAGTTTTTTCAATTTGAGCTTCACATAAACTGGGCACAAAATGGACCCTTCTTTTCGAATAGGGCTCATCTAGAAGTTTATTTTGTCTGGTACATGTTATAGGATGCTCCTACCAATTTTATGTGCATCTCTTAATCGGCGAAGCCTCTAGATAGCACTATCTACTTCGAACCTTCTCTACTTCATCACATAATCGAAAGGAGAAGGATCCAAAAGTGATTCATTCATGACGGGAACCAATCTACGTTTGAACCCCATGAAAGTGCCAGGAATCGAAATTCTCCGAATTGTCCCGTATACCTTTCATGTGGTTTCTTATGAGAACTTTGTAAATTGTAACAGACATAAAACTTTACACAACATAGATTTTATGTGGATGAGACCAGCACAACCTCACTTACCATTGCTAGGGGGACCCAACGGCATAGGTTAGCAAAGGCGAAACGCGGCATTGCTCGAATTGTCAAACGTGGCCACATCTCTGTTTTGATATGTGCTTCAATGCTTTTCTTTTTGAAAGTTGCACAAATATTAAAGCATGAATGATTACTTCCTCTGGTTTTTATCTCAGTATAGTCCGGTTGTCTGAACGGGTACAAATAATTTATTCTGAGTGATAATTGAGTTTTTGCAAAAAAGAAAGAAAAACATCAACCGGAATTAAAAGTTAGAAAATAATAAAAGCAAGATGTCACCATTGCTTTCTCACAGCCATAAAAAAAAGCAAGCCAAAGTAAACCACGTGTAGATAGTCAAGGGGTATAAAAGATGCACAAAAGCCAGTAAAATATGAGATATTTTAATCAGCCAAAACGCATACAGTTGCTGCATATCGATGGAGACAAAATTAGCCATCCGATGGAAGATGTCACGATGGGGCATCCTCCGTGCATGCACATTTGGTGTAGTCCACGACTTTATTTTGCGTAAGTTTAGTCGTGCCTTCGATATTGCCCATCCTGCATTTATGGTAGTTGCACCCTGCATGTCGAGAAAAATTAAACCCGCAACTCGTTTAAACCTCAACAATAGTACGATTTGACCATTTACTTTTTCTCTGTGGTGCTCACGAATTATAACATATACGAACCCTGTCTCCCCTCCTGCACAGGTAGAGTAGCTTTTGCTTGCGCCTCCTAGTTAGACTTAGACACGGTTCGCCATAGCCGGTGACAATTGAGCAGCGGCCGGCCAGCATGAGCAAGCTCGACTACTGCTTCAGCAATGAATACATGGTGCTGCGGCCGGACAGGGCCAGCCCTTTCGAGCTCCTGCACCTCCTCTTCTCGCCCAAGGTCGGCCGGAACAGGTCCGTCGACTGTTTCACCAGCACCGAGATCCGCAGCTTCGGCCGGCGGCTGGCTATCTTCCTCAACCTCCTCCTGCAAGTCCTCCTCCTCTCGCTCGCCGCCCCCGTGGCCGCCTTCGGTACTGCGGCCGTCGAGTTCGTGCTCAACCTCATCAACAACATCCTCCACAGTCAGTGCATGCATGCATGGTTTGCCTGTCTTAATTTACAATGCAACGAACTCGTGTTCCATTAATTGTTCTACTGTGCTTAATCACAGGGAGGATAGAGTATCCTAATAAAGCGTCGGCGACGTACCGGTCGATAACCGGATTCATTGACCAGAGAGTCGATCTGGACAGGGACATCAAGCCGACGGACAGCCGGTACCACGCCGAGCTTTGCGTCATGGCGTCCAAAGTGGCGTACGAGAACGAGGCCTTCATCCGCGACGTAGTCACACGCCACTGGCAGGTACGTACGTACGTACCCTTTGTTACTTTACAGCGTCAGTTTCTCTTAATTAGCAGGCGTTTAATTAGTACTGGAAAAGCTGAAACGTATCCCGGCCCTGTGGCGCAGATGGAGTTCGTGAAGTTCTACAACTGCTGGAACGGTAAGACCGATGAACAACCGCACGTAGTTTTGTCCAGAACGTACATGACCATAATATCGGGCACGGCAGAACACGTATGTACGTGTGTAACGTGTTTGGTACTGCGATGACTGTGTTGTTCAGAGTTCGAGAACGAGTACACGGCGCAGGCGATCGTGCTCTGCGACAAGGCGGCGCCGGACGCGGACCTGATCGTGGTGGCGTTCCGCGGGACGAGGCCGTTCGACGTGGCGCGGTGGTGCGCCGACCTGGACCCGTCGTGGTACAAGATCCCGCGGCTCGGGCGGGCGCACGCGGCCTACACCCACGCGCTCGGCGCGCAGCGCAACATCGGCTGGCCCAAGTGGGTCGAGCACATCAAGGGCAAACCCCAAAAGGTCGCGTCTGAAAATTCTTTGTACAAACACACTGCACTGCTCGTATATGTTTATGCCTCTCTCATGTCTGATTGATCTAGATGGACATTGTTAAGAAACCCTAATAGCCCATTGGAAGGCCCATGTGGTCCCTAGCCGAAACCCTAGAGAGCGCTATAAAAGGAGGAAGGGGGTCCCCCCCATGTACACAGAATTCATTAGCAATAAAGAATACCGCCGTCGCTCTCCTCATATATCTGTGTCTCTCTCTTTCTGTTCTCCAATTTTAGATCTGTTCGGGAACCCCGGACTATTCGATAGCGAGGTTCCTTAACACGTTATCAGCACGAAGCTCTACCGGAGATCAGTTTTGAAAAGGTGAGAAGAGGTGAGAATCGCGATTGAATCTAATCGATGTTGATCCTATGCATGTATCTATCCTCGCGATCTGCTTTTATGTTTTGTCGCGTGGCAAGAAGCTACAACGACATGCATCTACAGCTTTCTTTGTTCATACAAAAGAAGAAGAAAAATCACGAAACCTTGGTATGCGCGCGCTTGAAGCGCTGTTCATCGTTGGTCGTCACGTGACGCCGCCACGGCTACTCGCGCCGTCGCGGCGCCGCTCGACTCCGCCGGCTCGGCCGCCCGAGTCACCGTTGCGGTACCGCCGACGTTGCCGCGACGGCGCCGCGGCGGCTCGGCTCGCCGTCGCCGAGAAGTGGCACGGTGCGCGCCGCCATGGCGACGTCCGACGCGCCCCCATTGCCGCGCTTGCAACCGCCGCGACGTCGGCCGCCGCGCCCGACCTCGCGCGCGCCGCCGCCGCCGCCGCCGCCAACCACGTCGTTGGCGCCATGCCTCCGGCCGACGGCCGCGCCCACCCGATCGACAGCGCCGCCACCTCGGGCTGCGTCGTCGGCGCCGACCTCGGACGGAAGCAGAGCAAGCAACCTCGGCCGATGTCGCTCGCGATCGGCCGCCGCCTCGGCCCCGTCGCCGCCGCGCCGCACGGCCGCAACCCGCGCATGAAGCGCCCGCACGAAGTCGGCGCCGCCTCGCCGGCTTTGACGGAGCACACCGCGCAAGCCTCCGGCAGACGGCCGCAACCACCGCGCCGATGCGCGCCGGAAGCCGGCGCGCCGCAGCCCGGCCGCTCAGCGCCACAGATCGCAGACGCAGCAAGCGCCGACGCGCTGGCCGCCGCCGCCCGGCCGGCAGCGCCCGGCCGCTCGCCCCCCGATCGCCGGCGCCATCGCGACTCGCAAGACGCAGCGCCGCCACCGCCTCCTCGCGAACGCGCGGCCGCCGCGAAGCTCGCCGCGCTTGCGCGCGCGCCGAGCCGTGCGTCGCCGTCCGCCACAGCCCTTGCTCCGCGAGCCGGCCACGCGCCAAGGCCTCCGCCGCACGCCACGTCTTCGCGCGCCCGCATGAGTTAGGTGGCGGCGGCTAGAGGTGGGAACCCTAGCCGCCGTGTTTAACTTTTTCGCTCGGTGGTCAAGCCCAAAGGCCCAATGGGAGAAAGGAAAGGAGGCGAAAGAAGGTCTCGGCTAAAAATAAAGAGAAAAGAAAAAGAAAAGAAGGAAAAAAAAGAGAAAAATTGCGAAAAATTGCAAAAATTTTGAAAAATTTGCCGAAAATCAAGAAGATTTTTTGGCTCTGTTTTAATTTTTCTTGCTCCTTTCTCTGCTTTTATGAATTTTCTTGATGAATTTTGAATCTGTTGCTTTATTTTATATAATGCAATGCATATGAATTTATTTTTCATGCACTTTATGCTTTTTGCAACCATTTTCTATTAGATTACACGCAGTAATCTAATGTCGGAATTTTGAAATCATGAATATGTCCGGCATCGTGAATCGTGAGTTTGAAGAACTGGCCCCGCACGGTCAGAACTATCTCACTTGGGCATCGGACGTAAAGATCATTCGTGGGGGCAAGAAGCTCCGCGCAGCAATTGGACTAGGGTCCTCGCAGGACGCGAAACCTACCGCCGAACAGAATGATCAAGCCTTGCACTTCCTCAGGCACCATCTCTCAGCCACTCTGAAGAATGAATACATGGCTGAGGAGAGTGCACTCAAGCTTTGGACTGCACTTCAGAAGCGGTTCGAAAAGCTCAAGTACACCATCTTGCCCCAAGCACAGCAAGATTGGGTACGCCTGAGGTTTGCGAGACTTGAGCGATGGCGAGTACAATTACGCCTTGCACAGAATTTGTACCAATCTCTCTCTATGTGGCAAGAAGATCACTGATGAAGAGAAGATTGAGAAAACTCTCTCTACCTTCCACCCTAATGCTATCCAGAGTGCACGCAGCTATCGTCAGGACGCATACAAGAAGTATAGCGAACTGATTGATGTAATGCAAGTTGCGGAATCGCGAGACAATGTTCTACGCAAGAACTATGTCTCACGACCACTGGAAGGGCATCGCGAAGTTAATGCCAATAGCTATAAGGTGAGAAAGCTCATTCATAGAAAGAAGGGCGAGCAAGGAGAAAAAGAGAAGTTTCAGGCCAAGGAAAAGTCCAAAGCCCGCTAATGCATGAATCGCATTATTATTTTTAGATTATGGTTGTTAGCATTTTCTTTGAATAATGAATAGTAAGCTCTAGAAGAGCATACTTCTCTCATGAATATATATGCAATTTATTCTTTATTCCAGATTCTTCAATTTTGCAAGTAATATTTGGATTGTTTTGCCTCTATTTGATTAGAATTATATTTCTTTTATCTAGAAATCGTAGCGCCCAAATGGAAGAGGTATGCATTGTTGATAGTGGCACAACAAATACCATCTTAAGAGAGTCTAAATATTTCCGATCGATCACGAAGAATTTGGAAAGATTACTACGATCGCAGAAGCGACTCATATGTAATCGGCTCGGGAAGAGCCACAATTATATTGCCTATGGGTACAACTTTGGTAATTGAAGAAGCCCTTTGTACCTCGAATCAACACGTACTCTCTTAAGCTTTAAAGACATCCGCGCCAATGGTTTTCACGTAGAAACCAATGAAGAAAATGGCAAAGAATACTTGTGCATTGTGAAGCACGCGGTATGTGGAAAAATGGTATTAGAAAAATATCCTCATATGAATCAGGTTGTACTACACGAATATTCATGCACCAAGTGTATACTTCCTTGAAGACTGCTTTTAGAAGCTCGAGTTATTTTCTTTATGGCATGGTAGATTAGGTCATCTGGTCTTAGAATGATGAGAAATATAGTGAACAACTCACGAGGTCATGGCATAAATGTTAAAAATTTCCGAATCATGAAGATTTTGTGTGCCTGCATGTGCCACCGGAAATTAATAACTAGACCCTCTGTCATGAAAGTGCAAAATGAAATCCTGCATTCTCGAACGCATCCGGGGATATTTGCGGTCCGATTCAGCCCTCGGGGCCGTTTCGATACTTTATGGTGCTCATCGATGCTTCCTCGAAATGGTCGCATGTATGCTTGTTGTCAACAAGAAACCATGCTTTTGCAAAGTCGATCTCAGATCATAAGAATTAAGAACGCTTTCCCGATCATCGCGTGAAGTCCATTAGAATGGACAATGCCGAGAATTTACTTCAAAGGCATTTGATGATTATTGCACAACAACAGGATAGCGATTGAGCACTCCGCATCGCACGCGTTCATACGCAGAAGCGGACTAGCGAAGCACTAATAAAGAGGATTAAGTTCATTGCCGGACCGCTTTTGCGAGTTGTAACTTGCCCAACACTTGTTGGGGACACGCGAGCCTGCACGCAGCAGCTCTTATCAATTTTAGACCGTCGGCCTACAACATCCATTCTCCTATGCGACTTGTGCACGGATCATCCCAAGATCTCCCATCTTAGAAAATTTGGGTGTATGGTATATGTACCTATACCACCCCTCAATGATCGCAATGGGCCCTCTCCGCAAGTCCAGGATATCGTTGGTTATGAGAGTGCATCCATAATCGGTATTTAGAACCCATGATGGAGATTTGCATACTGACCCGTTCATTGATTGCATCTTTGACGAGGATCGTTTCCGTCATTAGGGAGGAAATCAACCTTTGGATGAAAAATGCCGAAATCATATGGCATTCCATGGGATCCCCGCACATGACCCCGCACTAATGAAGCAAATCAAGAAGTCCGAAGATAATTGATTTGCGAATTTAGCAAATGAATCGCTGATCATTTTGTGATCCGAAGGCGTGGTTAAGTCGCATGTACCCGCAAGAAATGCACCGAGAGGGTGGAAATACCAAAGAAAATAGAAGGTATCCTCAACCTGTTCAGAGGCCTCAAAGAAAAAGAGAGCAATCTGCTCCTCAAACCCAAAGTACCCGAGACGCCTGGAGAAAAGCAAGCGAGAGGACTTACCACAACCAATCACGAAAATGCCCCAAGGAAAGAAAGGAGCAGTTGAGACTGCACTGGAAAGAAGCCAACAGAAAGGCAATTCGGACTTGAATCTTCCGCTGCAGAAGCCGCAGGAAATAATGTGTGCGCACACATAGGCGATGAAAGCTAAAGGAACTTGCTCTGCGATAGGGAAAAGCAATGAAGAGCAAGTAGAAGTGCATGAAGCACCCCATGAAGAAATGGCCATAAACTTTGTAATAACGG
This sequence comes from Otatea glauca, assembly GCA_036346275.1. Classification (NCBI taxonomy): domain Eukaryota; kingdom Viridiplantae; phylum Streptophyta; class Magnoliopsida; order Poales; family Poaceae; genus Otatea; species Otatea glauca. The sequence continues at coordinate 4,002,678 of CM070718.1, read as the reverse complement.
AGAATCCTCGAATAGAGCAACGACCAACGTTGATGCCTACTTCACAAAGAAGATTGCCTCGATCATTGATCATGATCCCGAGCCGCATCTCTCGCAGAGTGCAAGAAAAGGCTAGATTGGGAAGCATGGAAAAAGGCAATCACGCAGAGTTAGTCTCTCCGAACAAGAGAGAGGTGTTTGAGTTCAGATATCGCACACCTCCCCATATAAACCCTGTAGGTCACAAATGGGTCTTTGTTGGAAGAGAAATGAAAACAACGGTTGTAAGGTACAAAGCAAGGCTTGTAGCTCAAGGTTTTACTCAACGTCCCGGAGTTGATTATGAAGAAACCTATTCTCCGGTCATGGGAGGAATTACCTTTAGATATTTGATCTCAATGGCATCAACTTGAAGTTGAGAATGAAGCTAATGGATGTTGTCACAAACATATTTGTATGGAAACTTGGATTCGAGATATACATGAAAGTACAGGGAAGGAATTCCTATCCCAACCAAGATGGAGCAAATAGAAACCTGTCTGATGTGAAATTGGAGAAATCTTTGTATAAATTTGAAGCGATCGGGAAGAATGTGGTACAATCGTTTGAGTGACTTTCTATGCAAGAAAGGCTACACAAACAATGAAGATTGTCCATATGTGTTTATCAATGATCCCGAATGGATTCTGTATAATCTCCGTCTATGTAGATGACTTGAACATCATTGGGACGGATGAAGAAATTGAAGAGGCATACTCATACTTGAAGTCTGAGTTTGAAATGAAAGATTTGGGTAAAACCAAGTTTTGTTTAGGCTTGCAGCTTGAACATGTCCAAGGAGGAATCTTGGTACATCAATCAACCTACACGCAGAAAGTGTTGGAACGATTTAGCTTTGAAAAATCATATCCTGCAAAGACTCCAATGGTCGGAAGGTCACTCCAAGCAGACCTAGACCCATACAGACCTAGAGAAGAGGGGGAGGAAGTCCTGGGAGCAGAATTCCCATATCTGAGTGCATTGGAGCGCTCATGTACCTTGCGAATAGCACTAGGCGGACATTGCATTCGCCCGTGAATTTGCTAGCTTCGATGCAGTGCGAGAACCCACCAAAAGGCATTGGAAAGGGATCAAGGACATCTTCCGTTACCTCCAAAGAAGCAAAGACCTCGATGCATTCTTTAGAAGAAATAATGAATTGAATTTGGTTGGCTATGCCGATCTTCGGGTACCTATCGACCCATCTTGGCAAGTCCCAAAGCGGCTATGTTTTCCTATGTGGAGGAACAAAGCAATTTCTTGGAAGTCGTCTAGCGGACTCTTGTCTCGGCGTCGACAAACCACTCGGAAATCATTGCTTTGTATGAAGCATCTCGTGAATGTGCATGGCTCAGAAGAATGGTTCATCACATCCAGAAGTCATGTGGTTTGAACATTGAGCAAACTCCCACAATCATTTATGAAGATAATGCAGCTTGTGTTGCCCAAGCACAGATGGGATATGTGAAGAGCAATCTCACGAAGCATATCAACCCCAAGTTCTTCTATGCTCATGAATTGCATAAGATGAATGAGATCAAGATATTGCATACTAAGTCATGTGAAAATCTTGCAGATTTGTTCACTAAATCACTCCCAGCATCTACCTTTGAAAGGTGCGTGAAAGGAATTGGGATGATGAGACTTAGAAGTGCAGATTCGGGGAGATATTTCACATACTCCCACATAAATCTCAAGATGAATTATGAATACCCAACATAAATCTAGAAGATTAGTAATAGAAGTTGGGAGAATTGTACTCTTTTCCTTAGCAAGTTTTTCATGAAGTTTTCTTGCATAAGGTTTTGACGAGGCAATTTCGTGCAACATAATAAAGCGTATGCTATGTACTCTTTCTCCAAGTATTTTCCCACCTGGGTTTTTCGGAGTTTTAATGAGGCATATGCATCTCATGCAAAGGCCCAAGGGGAGTGTTAAGAAACCCTAATAGCCCATTGGAAGGCCATGTGGTCCCTAGCGAAACCCCAGAGAAGCGCTATAAAAGGAGGAAGGGTCCCCCATATACATGTAATTCATTAGCAATAAAGAATACCGCCGTCGCTCTCCTCATATATCTGTGTCTCTCTCTTTCTGTTCTCCAATTTTAGATCTGTTCGGGAACCCCGGACTATTCGATAGCGAGGTTCCTTAACAGACATTATGTCTTTTTGCAGGTTTACGCGTACTACACGGTCCGTGACGCGGTGAAGGAGTTGCTGGAGGCGAACAAGAAGGCGAGGCTGCTGGTGACCGGGCACGGGTCCGGCGGCGCGCTGGCGGTGCTGTTCCCGACGATCCTGGCGTACCACAAGGAGAAGCCGGTGCTGGACCGGCTGGTCGGGGTGTACACGTTCGGGCAGCCGCGGGTCGGGGACGCCATGCTCGCCATATTCGTGGAGAGGAACCTGGACCGGCCCAAGAAGCGGCACTTCCGGATCACCTACGGCGACGACCCGCTGCCGCGGCTGCCCAACGACAACTCCGCCGTCCATTTCCTGCACTTCGGGCTATGCCTCCACTTCGACAGCTCTTACAAGCTCAAGGTGATCGACGCTTCTCCTCTCCTGACTGCCTGCTTTTTCGCAGGGAACATTACTTGTTGCTAGTTCAATTTTCTCACTGCATGCTTTTTCAAGTAGAAAAGTTCGTGCTACTACGGTTTCAGAATCTGAAGCGGATTTAATTAGATGAAGGGCCAAAACTATAAAATGACCTGTGTTTCATCAAGCGAATGCATGGGTGCTATACAAGCATATACAGTACTTCTTATTTTAAAACATTTTGAATTTCTGCTCATTTTACGTGGAACAGTAAGCACACCAGAACTATACAGAATGGGCATCCAGGTGAAAGGGAACCTTTGTTCAGTTCTTATGTTACCAGTACTAGCCAAATCCGCCCAAGTCTAGATACCGATCTTTCTAATCATTGACGATGTAAGGTCACAAAATTTTGGCTTTATGCTTCTAGAATCGATTAGATAACCGAAATGTGGCTGAAACGAACCGAGGAATCTGAATTCATTGAGAACCACCGAACTCTTCGTGTGCTCCAAAACTGTCATGGTCGAAGTGAAAGAAAAGGAAGACGGAACAGAATCTACAGTGCCATTTTAGCTTGGCAAGACGCGAAACCACTCATTGTACAGTGCCATTTTTACTCCCTGGCCATTAGCCCATTACTTGATCTCTTTGCTGAACTTCATGTCTCTGAAGTAAATACAATACATGTACATGTTTTGTTAACCTTGCACAGGTGCTCAGGGAGATACCGGGCGAGACGAGCTCTTCCTCGCCGCTGGGCTTCGTGACGACCCGCGTTAACTCAGCATGGGAGCTCGCACGGAGCTTTTACCTGGGCTACTGGAAGAGCTCGTACTGCCGGGAAGGGTGGGTGCTGCTGTTCATGAGGGTCCTGGCGCTGGCGCTGCCCGGCCTGCCGCTCCACAGGGTGCAGGACTACGTCAACGCCATTGTGCTGGGCGCGTACATTCCCAAGGATAGCTGATGCGTCAGAGGGCTCGCCGCTTATTAATTCACCACCGTCCGTGTGGTCATAGTGTGCAGAAATTTCTAGTCATGTATTGCTGAGGTTGCCAAACTACGGCCCTGCGGTGACATATATCGACTGCATCGATCAATCTATGTACTGTATATATATGCCATTTACAGCGGGAGATCAATCTATGTACTGTATATGCCATTTAGTGTTGTAACGTACTAGTAGTACTTACGTTCGCAACAATATTACAGCGGGAGAGCGCCTGCTGGCTGCTGCTAATTGTATGCATCATGCATGACAACTTGCTATAAAACTACTACTGAACTGTGAGCAACTAAATACTAAGAAGTTAAATAAAGTATGTGTAAATTAACTGATCTTGTGTATATTGTACCATGGACCATGCTCATTGGTGTTCATGGAAGATGGCGAGATTATGGCCTCTCAAGGATATGACTGTGGTTTTTGCTGGAAGCATGAATTCTTGCAGGCTTTACGGTACTCAACCGAGTTGGAAAATCGCCACCTCGTTGATATCGACTTTCGTCAAAAATCGGTCGAAACCGGACGAATTGTAAAGTTAATTTTTTTGAATTCGACAGTAAAAAAGCGGCAAAAAAAACGAAAACCGGCCAGATTGATCGATTTTGCTCGATTTTCGACCTAGATCGGCATAATCAAGGACCAGTTTTAACTTTCTTTTTTGACCGATTTTGTTCGATTTTCGACCGATTTACATCGAAAAATTAGCACACTCAAGGAAAATTAGAAAATATTTAAAAAATCTGAATAAATCATAATTAAACTATAAAACACCTCAGAGAAATTTCAATGATTTTTTAATTTATTTAGTACTTCCGGAAAATAAAAAACAATAATTAATGAAAAGGAACAGAGACACCATCAATTTTTTATAAAAAAAATTACAGACTTGATCATGCTCTAAAATTTTAATGGTATCATAAAAAGTTCCAAAGGATCATGTAGTAAAATTTTCAGAAATATTAGACTTCATTTAATGCCCCTAGAAAAAAAACAGAAGAGCATATGCAAAGACAGTAGCATTGTCAGAATTTTACAAAAATCCACAAGTCTAAACATTAGCTAAATTTTTTTAAAATCATTAAAATTTCCTTAGGACCTCACACAAAAATTTCAAAAATTTATAAAACGATTTGACAGCTCAATTAAATCAGGAATTGCTTACTGCTTTCCCTCATTTTTTTTTCTTTTTTCTATTACATATATTTGGATTTGCTTAAAAACGTCTCCCATATTCGTTTTCTTTAAATCATCTCCTATGTTAAAAAGCTATTAATACTAATTTTAGGGAACTTTTGGATAAATTTTTCTAATTTTTTTGAATTTGAATTTGACTGGTTTGCCGACCGGTTCCAAATATCGAGCCGGACCGTACGGTCAAAAAATCGTGATTTTCGAGCGATTTTTGTCGATGTTCCAAACCCTGAATTCCTGTAGTTTTGTTATCCCCTTTCAGTGAACTTCTCACGTTTTGCTGTATGGGAAAATTTAACACGCTAGCTAGACTTTAGTCTCCGTTGAAGAGTAGCTTGAAATTTAAATTGGATCATGGTGTCAGCCTCTAGTTTGCTTTCTGTTTCAATTTAGTAGGAACTCTATACTGGTACTTCATGGTTTCTAATGAAAGAAATCGGGAGTCAAACCCTTTATTTCATAGAAAAGGAAAGCAACTTTGCAGGTAATTGAACATTTGCAAGTTTGAATATCTTTACTAATATATAAATACGAGTTAGCAGTGGTCGTCCGTCCTCCCTCTTCTCTTCTCTAAGAAAAACAACACGTCAACATATGGATTGCAGGATAAAAAAGGAAACCAACCATCTATCTTTCTTTCTGTCCACACCTGCTTTCCCTGGTCGAGCAATTACCTACTTCTCCGTCTCCGTGGCAACTCAAAAGTGTATATTTTAATTTTTATAAATACATGACATAATTTAATTATTTGGTTAGAAAATATGCTCCTGTTGCAACGCATGAGCAGTTAACTTGTAGAACATAAGTACATGGCGACTGTATAATGCGCCCCCGGCCCTCTCGTGCAAAATTTCTGAACTGTATTCGTGAAATTGGGATTGACACAGAAATATCTTGTTTAAGTGGGGCGTAGGTGTAAAAAAGAACACAGGCTGACGCGAGTGTTTGGATAGGGGCTGGTACTGGTTGGTCGAGGACGAGGAGAATAGAAATCAAGGTGGTCTTTTAGCCTCTCGGAGCGGATAATTGGCAGCAGGTAGACGGAAACTAATGGAAGGTGCAGCCGCCCAATTCGCCATTCCGATCCTCGTCATCGTCGGCGCCGCAGCCGTGACCTTCTACGCTGTCAGCTTCATGGAGCTCCGAGAGGTGCGTTTTTGTGCTAGCTGTCCCCTCCCTCTTCCATGTGGATATTCATTCCTTTCCTCCCTTTCATTATGCGCGCCGATGATGCAGAAATCTTTCGAGGAGCTGGACGACAAGTATTCCGAGTTTGAGGAGACCGGCGGGCGGCAGCGCCGCGCGCGACGGAGGGCAGAGCGCGGAGCAAAGAAGCGAAACGACTGACATCTGGCTATGATCAGTGAGAGAGGAAATGAAACGGATGCCGTTGCTACTTTTCTAGTAATAAATAATCGAAATTATCTGATCATGTTTGTGTCGGTGCGACGACGTGCTGTTTTAGTTAATCGAATCTACCTCTTCTCGTTCGGGAGAAGTTGTAAATTGTAATATTATTTTGCTTATTGTCAAAACCGTACGGCTAGTTCGATACTGCTGAAGATGCCTTGCATTTGCATCCAGTGGTTATGGCGGCCGGTTGCGCACTTGCACCACTTGGTGCCGAGCGCTGCGGATTCCAACACGAGTTCGTGTGATATTGTTAAGGGAATTGCTACGTTGTTTACGTACGATGGATGATTAAAAAAAAAATCAAATGCTGCCCATCTATTCTTTTCTCTAGAGCTTTCCACCCAAAAGGTTCCATCACTTTATTCCGAACCACAATCCATCCACTTCTTTCTTCTCCGTTCTCTACACCGTATCTTCTTCTTCGTCTACCCCTATCTACACAATATAGTAGTGTATATGATAGTGTAGTACTCATCTACTCCCTACTTCTCTTTTTTAGTACTTCACCTATGGTTGAAACCCAAGACCAGAGCCCTCTCCCCCGTCCCCCGCTTTGCGTTCGAAGAAATCCATGCATCATGGTCAGAGCTCACGTAAAGCTTTCTCTTTCTACAGAGAGGCCTGAGTTCGCTGGACTTGTTGTCCCGTGGTCGAATCTCGTCAGATTTGATGAGAGATAAGGCAGGAGGATCTGAAGGTGAGCCATGCCAGCCTCGTTGTGCTAGATCCGAGCCTACTGGTGATGGGGTGGCTCGTCCCCATCATTCCCTAATGGTGATCTCAAATGTTGATATTGGGTAAGTTGAGTTGTTGCAGTAGTTGTTTTCTAATGTTGCAGCATAAGATATCAAATGTTGGAAATGTTTTGATGGTTACTTTGTTGTTGCTGCAACAAGGTTTAATTTTTGCTGCAATATGTTCTTGCATTTGTTGCCCTAATAGTTCAAATCTGTTGCACATTTTTTTTCTTGATTTCATGTTTGTTGCATTTGAAATAAAAATTTGTTGTAAGTTTAGAAACTAATTATTACGCTTTTGGGATTTTTTTGTTGAACCAGATCTCATCCTCATATATCACTCACCAAGCCTACACCTCCCGATCCCTATTTTTCATAAGCCAGCTTTCTCCCCATCCGATGGCTTGTCAGTCTGTGACGATTGGAGTTAGTCATTGTCGCAGCCATGCTCCTCCCACTCTTCTCTCCCTAGAGCAGCATGGATAGGATATCGCAACGACCAGTGCTTAGAGGATTGTGGTGATGCAGCGGCTGGGGAAGCGAGGCGGCACAGTCTCTTTCGCAACCTCTTTCTCCTCCCAACATTTCCCTCGTCGAAGGAATGGGTTGGAAGAGCGGGATCCGAAGGTTGGTGGATAGGTTCTACGGGAGAATCAACAGTGAAAAGAAGCATACGATTGGAACACTCTCATCATATGTCCGAGCGTTTGTAGCTCCCTATTGTTAAGTGCCACGAGCCGTGCACGGTAAGACTTCCTGATGTCTCATGGGGATTGTGATATGTGACAATTGGTTGGGAAGAAACAGGGAGCTCCAACCAAACTGTGAAGTCTCCTCGAATTTTTTTAAATAATATATTTTTTATTTAAATTGCAAAAATATACTTTGATCTAAAAAATTGCAAAAATATACCTCTGTCACCTTTTGAAACGACGAGAGGGAAATACTCTCGTTGCCATTTGAATTGACGATAAACAGACACGTCGGCGTCGCATTGACGAAAAAACGGTTCGGGCTCCCTGTCGTCAAACCATAGGGCGACAGGACAAAAATCGACCGATGTTATCGTGCATCCGTGAGCTCTCTCATTTATTCGCGTTCCTGTCGCCAAATAAAAATGCGACTTATTCCAGTCGCCCAATGGTGGGGCAACAGAGAGGCCACATCAGCGCTAACTCAGTTTTTTCTGCGTTTTGCACTCTTGTCGCCAAATCATATGGCGACAGAGGTATATTTTTGTAATTTTTTTAGATCGAGGTATATTTTTGCAATTTGAATAAAAAAACATTATTTAAAAAAATCAAGTCTCCTCCTCCTCAAAAACACAATTCTCAGTTGGGCCTCCCAGTGTCAGGCCTAGGTAGAGTTGAAGACCAACATGTCTTCTCGAGAAAAATAAGAGGGAGCAGAAGTCCGCTTTAAGGCGGCTCGTGCATTGAAGCCCATAGTTTTATGGGCCAAGATGGAAAAATGCTTTACATTGGCAAACCCATCTTGTACACAGACACAGGGTAGGCCTGGTGTGCTTTCCTTAACGTAAGTCTACAAAATCAAGAAATGATTAGTCGGTCAAGTACAGAGGTTACGTTATATTCGTACATCGTTGTCTCATTGGTGAAGAAGAGGCGATACGGGTGCTTACCGACGGGATAGACCCATCCGGTGCAGACGAAGTGGACGGCCCCCTCGGTGGCGCCGAAGCCGTCCGGCAAGCTCAGCCGCAGCTTCAGGTAGGCGGGGAAATCGGAGTGGTTCGTCAACCCACAGCAGCTTGACGTCGCGGTCTGTCTCCCGGCGCGGCCGCTTCCTATGACGGCGTCCAGCGCCGCCTCCTCCCCTGGCCGAGAGTGGGTGTCCGCATCGCAGTCCATCCCGTCCCAACACCCATGAAGACGCGGGCACACGTGCGGACGTTGGCTGTGACGGAGCTGCATCGAATCGACCCGGTGCAATAAGCTGTTCGTAGGATCGATGTGGTGTATGGAATGCTGGGGTGGCACGGTATAGGGTACTCAGACGCTGACAAGTAATTGCACCTATGCGGTGCTCGGCATTCGGAGATGCTCAAATTTCAGCAGGAACGTGCGCATTCACGTGTTCCCATCGTCCCTCACCCCTGCTCAGCCACACGCTTCATCGGGCATGGAAGCTTATTGCCAAGCAGCGTACGTCCTAGAAGCATGTACGACTCCATGCCTCCACATATTGGCTGGTACATATCCCGTGTCAGACTACCGGATAAGAAGTGCCCGATTAAGAAGATGATGAATGGAAGCACTACTAAACAAAATGTCTCAGCTCCTCTCGCGTCCAGGAGGGACTGCTCCCCAGTACATCAAATTGCCTTGAATTTCGTCTTTCTCATGTTGTTTTTGCATTTAATTAGCCGGACTAGCTGCCATGACGGTCGGTACGGTACCAATCGGGCGGTAGCTTGTACTAGCTGCCCTCTTCACCTTCATCCGTGCAATAAGTTTTTTTAAAAACGAAAAAAAGAAAAGAAAACCCGTCCAATTATTGCTTGTTATAGATTGGGCACGATAATTGGCACTGCATGATGAATTGTACAACTCGATTGGAATCTAGCTGGATTTATGTTGTCGCTTTTATATGGAGTATGCCTTTTCTCCCCGACAATTTGGACGACGATTCACTGCCCCGGTAACACCCGGCTCTCTTTGGACTAGAATCTCTCCGGGCCTGGGCAATTTCCACAGCAATTACATCGTGGACTGCATAGTATACTACCCCAAATGTCTTGGTAAGGTCAAAGTCCTTTCATAATTTTCGTTTCACGTCACGTAGGCTTCACTCTAACACAAAGCGATTTCTGATTCCTACGGCTTTGACCGCGCGGCGCAACCAACCGCGGCGGCGATGGCAATTGGCATCGCATCGATGCGTCATGCGTTCGACCGTCACCCCTCACCCGCCGCCACATCTGGAAAATGCGGCAAAGTGCGGCGGCCCGTACACCATACCCTGCGCCGGTCGCGTTGTGGGTCGACGTCACCGGGCCATCATAGCAAGGCACTGATTGGGGTATGCTGACGATGATGAGCACTCGATCACCTGATGCCGTGGCGATGGCTCCGGCAACGTCACCGCAAACCTCAGCCCAAAGTTCGTGATCATCTTTATCCAGCTACCTAGGAAAATTGTCATCGGATAGTAGTACAAGCCCTGCACGAAGATAATTCTCGGTGCAAGTCGTAGTAATTTGGAGCTTTGGATGTTAACAGTTTTCTCAGGATAATCGATGAAGCATGACTGCATGTGTAAGCGTACAGTTTGTTGGTCAAAACTAGTGGCCTAAACCGTCTTAAAAAAGTTTTATTAACGCGCGCGCGCAAAAAAAAATCATTTCATCTGTAACCTCTTTTGGTCCTTTCTAGTTTTCTACCGAAGCCAACCCACACCGTAGCACCTTTCCCACGGCTATTGAGAATGTTTGTACTCCCTTTTGTACTGAATACAAGGCTCTGTTTGAAACACAAGATTTTTTTTTTTACAAAATCATGTGAGAAATAAATCGTTTTCTATAAAATTCATACATCCCAAACAGATCCTAAATTACCGGTTTATAACAGTGACGACTGTGAAGTGTAGTCCTGAAATTTCATAATATGCTACGGCACTCCTGGTAGCAAGGGGAACACCAAAACCGGACATACACCGACAAGTACGTTGAAGAAACGCCCAGAGCGAACGAGTACTTATCACTTTAGTAGCAGTTAGCACATCAGAATGTAACAATCGAAGCAATCTTTGGCCCGCCCAACTCAAATGAGCAAGAACACGCACACACAAAAGAAAACTATTGCAATAATAAATCGCCATCAAAAAAGCATCTCGAGATTAATTATTTAAGCCCCCAGACTGAATGGGCACTGCCCCGAAATTCCCCAATTAAGATCTCTCCAGTCTCCACTACGACCCCTCTCTACCTTCCCTCGTTGCTGCTATTCACGGAAGGGCATGTCGTCGTCGTCGTCAGCCGCCGCGGCCGGTGAGGAGGGCGCGGCCGCCGCGCCAACGCAGGCGGCACCTGTGGAGCGCTGCAAGGGCGCGAACGGCCTCGAGAAGGTCGTCCTCCGCGAGGTCCGAGGCTGCTCCACCGAGGTACGTAGTATACCGCACACCCCCACGTCCTTGTCTCTCTCACTTCCCACCCGCTTAGATGTTTCGGCAGTCAGATCTCGGTACAGATCCGTGGTGCCTGCCATGGTGCTGGATGTTACGGAGCGGAGTTGGCTGTAGTCGCTGCTCTGATCACTTCATCCTTGCTCCGTTAACTGGTACTAGTTAGTAGAAGTACTCTTGTGGCGGATTTTCCTACGAGAGATTAGATTGGTTTGATCGCGGGAAGCTTGTGGGGACTGATTTCCAAGTGAAGTTTTTTTTACACAGTTTAAGAAGCAGACCAGTGTTCTGATTCCAGTCTGAGTCCCATCAATGCATAAGTATTAGGCCTTTGCCTTGTTAGACGCCTCTAGTGGTGAATGATGATGGAAAAATCAGCACCGACAAAATTCTACCTACTGGTGTTAATGGCTCTCCTGATTCGGGATGAAAAACGGATCGGATAGTATCTGACCGATCCGAACAATTTTCGGATACGGATTCTGTCGGCTCGGATATTTGTCGGATAGCATCGGATCGGAAACGAATACGGACTTTTTTGTTAGATATGGATACGGATTCGGTAGCTCACTATCCGTCGAATACAGATACTGATCCGGATAATCATGGGCCAAATCATCTGGATATGCACTCCGGATGGGTCAAGGCTACTCTTTTGGTCTAAAAAGGTTTCTGAATTTCAAAATCGTTTTCTAATTTAATTAATCCACAAATCAAGTTTCAATTATTAAAATTGGCAAACCAGCTCCAAAAATTACGAATCTTTTTGGGAAAGTTCTTGACACAATCTACCATTTTAAAAAATAATCTTTAAGATTTCATCAGCGTTTAAATTTTCTCGAAAATTCAAACACTGTTGTCCTTAATAGGAAAATATTTTTAATAAGTAGCTAAAATGCATAAAAACTTGTAAATACATAATTTATTGTTTTAAACATAATTCAACAAAGAATACAAATCTCGGATCATTACATGTTCGTCATGAATATTTGGATCAAATAAACTAGGTACTTTTTTTTGTCCATTTTGTGTGTACAATTTAAAGGTTTTTCATGTTCCGATAAATATTCGTGACCGTATTTGTTTCGATTCGTATTCGCTCCGTATCTGTATTCAACATTATTCGTATTCGTATCCGTATCCGTATCCGTATCCGGGTTATCCGTATTCGTATCCGCATCTGAGAAAAAAATGAAAACAAATGTGGTAGAGCCATTATCCATTGTATTTGATCCCTTTTCATCCCTGCTCCTGACTACCGTTTCCTGTCGTTGCATATGCAAATGCTTCTTGCTGTGCACAACCTGATAATGGTTTTTTGGCCTAAAATGGTAGACATAACAAACATGTGTATTTTCGTGATAGGCTTAGCGGTGCAAGTGCCTGAAGAGTGGATTATGGGAATGAATGGGTGTAGCTGTCTAGGAGACGACAGCCGGTGAAATTTTGGCCAAGGAGGTAGATAACCCAGATTGCAACACAGGCCTGCTCGAGCTAGGCCTACCATTGAAGGGAGCTTTGCAAGAGAGTTGCTTGCTTAGCTAACTGCTAGAACTGTGGAATAATGTCAATGATGGCATGGACATTTCTAGGTTCAGGACCTGTCGACCAAATATCTAGCTATTCTGTTGTTTGGTATATCGTTGATATAGGATTCCAAAAAACCTGTACCCGTAGTAATGATGAATGTGCTATCAGTCCAAACTGGTGGGATGGAGCCCATGCTATCATGCATCAATCACTTCTTGAGGAGCCTCTTTCATTCTACCTCTTGTTGTCTACTTTACTCTCTGTTATTTCAACATCAATGATGAGTAGTGTGCCAGCCATTTGGGCTGATGCCATGATGCTAGTTTCTGCTGCAATGCGGAGAGAAGCCCGTGAGGTCAACAGTGGTGGAAGAGACTAGAGAGGTAAGAATGCCAGAGGATATTTTGAGCTGATGGAGAAACGATCGGCTGTGTATGACTGGTCATATGTGATGTTGGTCAAAGTAAAGTTTTGGTGTCTGACCCGGTCTTGTTGAAACAATAACCTCAGTTACTGCCATGCCTATTATACCACTTGTCATTTCAGAAGTGAACCCAAATATGCTTTGCCTAACGTTTGGATGTGCTTCTGTTAACTAGCTAGATCAGTCCCATATTATTTGGCAAATTAAATGTATAACTAGGGGGCACCGAGCTAAGTAATCACAGACATATATGGTGTATCGTTGTTGCATAACGCCTGGCTATTAGATGCTCAACACTGATATCAATATGGTTGACGCAATGATTTTGACACACTAACACAGTAATCTCAATTCTCAAATATTCACTCTGAATTTAACATGGAGACACTATTGTACTTCTATATTTCATTTTGGGCTATCAAGAATGGCGTTACAATAGAAACTCTGTCCTTGATTGAATAATTATTAGTTAGCAGCATGGATATTCCAGTGGATGGACATCAGAAAAGATAAGGCACTAAAATAGAACAATAAGATAATTAGAAATTTCATAATTTTTTTGTGACTTCTAAAGTTCTAACTACCTTTTTAAGAGCTTGTTTTGTTTTTCTTTCAATTAACCTGCTACAAATATATGGCTATTTAATATTCATATTTGTTCTATTGCTTTCAGGTGTACCTGTATGGTGGCCATGTCACATCATGGAAAGATGAGCACGGAGATGAGTTGCTTTTTGTTAGTAATAAGGTGCCGTTATTTTCCTTCTTAAGTTTGAACATATGTCAGTGTCTTTAAAAATATCTTTCAGTATTGTTTCAACCGTGGTGTATGCTTCTTTGAGATTGGGTTAATTGAACAGGTAGAATATGATTTTTTGGGATGATTGTAAATCCTTACTTGACTTGGTTATCATCCAGAAATTTATTACATACAAATACATACCTGTTCTGAAAGTTTGTACAGCACTTTTGTCAGTTCAATTCTAGGGGGAAAAAAATCTGCAGTCAACAAGTTTTATCTGAGTTATGGTTGACTGTTTAATTCAGTAAGTCAAACAATCTTTACATCAATTTTCACTATCATCTTTCTCATAAGACATTTTACATCTTTGTTATAATTCGCCATATATTGTTGTAATAATGAGGTGAAGGCTGTATTGACACTTCCTTGCTGCTCTTTTTGCATTGTCCACATGGCAATTATATGTGAATCTGGCTTTTATTGGAATGTTTATTCTACATCTTTCTTGATTACCTAAGATTTGTTTGGCTGATGTCACTGTTCTGTCAGGCTGTTTTCAAACCTCCAAAAGCTATACGTGGAGGAATACCAATCTGCTTTCCTCAGGTACGTGATTTTTTCTTTCCTGCACCTTTTCGCTTCACTAATCTCTTCTGCTTTGTCTGATTTTAATTTTGCTAAGTACTTCCTATTCTAGTTTTCCAACTTCGGGAATATGGAATCACATGGATTTGCAAGGAATAGGACCTGGAGTGTTGATGCTGATCCACCACCATTTCCAGTACCAACCTCTAATAGAGCTTACATTGATTTAATCCTTCAACCTACTGAAGATGATTTGAAGATCTGGCCGCATAGGTGGGCATATCCTAAATAATTACATGTTAATATTGGATTAGTGCTATTGTAGGAAACTGGGGATTCTTATTTTTGTTCAGTTCCTCGTCATAATTTTGTTTTAATAGAAGCCAAGCATAGCTGCCTGTATGTTCAAATGCATCAGTAAGAGCAAATCCTTTTCTTGCAGTTTTGAGTACCGTCTGAGGATTGCACTTGGACCTGGTGGAGATCTGATGCTGACTTCACGTATAAGAAATACCAATGCAGATGGAAAGTCGTTCTCTTTTACCTTTGCATACCACACGTACTTTTCGATTTCTGATATCAGGTGTGTTTATTCAACGCACCATCAGATTTGAAAAATTCAGTCTCATAGTATAATGTTGGAAGTGATCTTATAGCAGCATAATTATCCCAACTCCTGAATTTGTTTGCCCTATATGTGGACATTTAAGTCACTATAATCGCCCCATCTCTGAACTCCTTTCTAGCTTAAAAGCATATGTCTTGTTCTTTGACACATAGAAATAATTTGTTCTCTCTGCATAACTTCATGCTAATATTTCAGCGAGGTACGAGTAGAAGGACTGGAAACTCTGGATTACCTAGACAACTTACAAGATAGAGCCCGCTTCACTGAACAAGGCGATGCTATTGTTTTTGAATCTGAAGTGCGTCAACAAAGGCACTTGAATCGTATGTCATTATCCTTTTTTCTTGCATTCTGAGTTTCTAACTCAAGGAAGCATATGTGAATTTTTACAGCTGGATAGAATATATCTGGGCACACCGTCAAAAATTGCCATTATTGATCACGAGAAGAAAAGAACATTTGTTGTGAGGAAAGGAGGCCTTCCTGATGCTGGTATGGTGAACGCTGATATTTGTTTGCTTGCACGTTACAACTGTAATAAATTACCGTCATTATAATCATTGAAGAATGTTTAAGGAGCTTTTTTTTTGTTTCTTCCTGGTTACAGTTGTTTGGAACCCCTGGGACAAAAAAGCTAAGGCTATGTCAGATTTTGGGGATGATGAATATAAGCGCATGGTATGTGTGGAGGCAGCTGCTATAGAAAAGCAGATTACTCTGAAGCCTGGTGAGGAGTGGACTGGAAAGTTGGAACTATCTGCGGTCCCATCTAGTTATTACAGTGGTCAACTGGACCCCGATCGTGTTCTTCAGGAGGCAAATGTCCCGGAGGATTCAATCAGCTAGCCCTTAGTAAATTTCTGTGCAGGTAAAATTTCTACTAGTAATATATGCTACAGAGCACACATAATACTATATAAACTCCGTATTCTGTTGAATATGGTCTTTTTTTTATGTAATCAGTTGCATACGATTTTCTTGTGCAAGGTTTCCAAACATTTCTAGAAGTGCTTAAGTTCATACTTAGGAACGCGATGTTAGGTGATGTGTTGGAGTATGTATTGGACGTGCTGATTTCTAGACCAGCTCAAGTAATGGGACTTCGAGACCGGATGCTAGGTGATGCGTTGGAGTATTTATTGGGCATGCTGATTTCTGGAACAGCTCAAGTGTTTGAACTTTGGAGTGGTCAACTAGCATGTTCAAATACATTGCTAAGAATTATGACATCAAACAGGCTGGTTTTGATGATGAGGTTATTTTAAGAAAACTGCTTTATGGATTAACCTGTCCTTCAGTGTTGGCCTGTTGGGAGTATCAGAATGAGGGATTCAGTGGAGACTAATATAAAATTATCAGAATTTACTGGCAAAGTAGCAACCACATCGAGAAAGACTAGCTTACTTGCACATTATTGTTTTATTTCCTTGCTATTATAAGTATTATGATGCTGTGAACTGTGAATTGTTGGGCATGTACATGTATGTTTCACAGTACACATTTATTTGGCATCTGTACTGAATTCTAATTCCCCGAATTGAATTCACATTAACAAATTCACATGTTTCCAATATCGCAGGTAGGCTATTATATCATATGCATAAGGGAAATTGGCCACAAGGAGAGTGGAGATGGTGTCAAACCACCTGTCTTATGAACGCACATGATGTGTATACATTCTTGAATTGAGGCTGCTTGGCTTCGTGGTGGTTGCGAAACCTATACTTATTTCATTATTTGAATGCACCATTTATCTGTGCATTGTACTTTCTTTGTATCAAGACACGATGCTTTTGGGTCTTGAGTAAGGCTGTTGTTGTTGATGCATTATACAATGCTTTAAGGTCTAACCAATACCTGCTGGGTTTTCGTCCTCATTTACCTTCAGAACTATACGCTAAATCTACTTATTTTCAATTATGTACATGGGAACGTTTTTTTTTTGTTTTTTGTTTTTGTTTTTGCAAGGACGTGGTGGGAACGTTGTTAACTGAATGATATATGATAATTGTTTAGAATTGTTTGCTTGGGAGCTGGGAAACGTTGGTCTCTAGTACTAGTCGTACCAATATAACATGCATACCTCACTAATGTTGGTTAGTATGGTGGTGGTATGTATAGCACTGATCAATCATACTACGGATATCTACACTACAACACTGACTGACTCACCTCCCCTTGGAGGCTTGAACATGATTTTATCCGCTCACAAATATTGTTACCGCACCACTTCACCTTCACGGGTAATGTACAGAACAATCCCGTACCTATATATATTTATTCGATTCTGGTTCTATACACCATACCGTGTGTTTAATCTCTTGGAAGCCTATATTTATTCAGCTCTACATGTGTCGATCTCCAGTTCTTTTCGACAAACTATCGTAGAGCAACCCATCTCTCAAATCGAAGAACCCAAAAGTATGTAAGAAAAAAGAGCAATTCCTCCCTCCCAAGTTTGTAAGAAAAGAGAGGCAGGATAAGCAGGTTTCAGTTTCATTATCATGCTCCAATCATAATCCGAGTCATCAAACGATCACAAGCAGAGGCAGATCGGCCACACGCATATAAGAAACACAGGCCGGGAAGCAAAAGCGTTCTTGGCTCAGTAGTTAGTCCCCAGTCCCCACCCTTCTCTTTTCGGCTCTCCTCCGCGATCAAATACGATTCAACGGCCGAAAAAACCCCTCGTAATAGAAAAGAAAACTCGCAAAAGGAAAAAGGAAAAAAAAAAAAAACGAGAGACAGCCCAAGCCGAGAAGAACACGAAGAAGCAAGGAGCGAAGCAAGAGCCCATCCATCCCACGGAGCAGCAGCCCCGTCCCGCCCCGCCGCGCGCCGAGCAAGGGAAAAGCAATCCACCGCTGCGAGAATCCGGCAGCCGGGAGGAGCGGGGGTGCAATTCTTCGGCCGGTCTCCAATCCGGTTCCGCCAATCCCAATCGCTCCCAGGAGGTCAGCTCAATTCTTGGTGTTTCTTGATTCGTTTTGGTTCGGCCCGGTCCGTCGCACTTCTCGCCGGAGATCCAGGCGATACGAGCTCGCAGGAGCTCGACGGGGTCGGGATCATGCCTCCATTGCTTTAGGGTTTGGGCGGGTAATCTAATTGGCTCGCCCAAGTCGCTGCCTGTATGCTTGATTCGGGCCGGCTGCACAGCTTCCGAGGCGGGCCCTTGGTTTCGCGGCAATTGGTGCGGTGCCAGTGGAGATGAGATCCCCTCCATGGCCGGCGAGCTGGGAATTGGGCTACGGGCTCGCGCTCTGCAGGAAGCGGCGCAAGCCCTAGTGGTTTGATCTGAGCTGGGTAGGGTGTGCTATCCCCGATTTGTGATTTCTGTTCTCCCATTCGATATTGGGGTTCGCGGGGGTGGTAATTGTATGGACACCGTACGGGAGGAGGCGTGGCCCCTGGCTGCACCGCAGCAGCAGGAGCAGCAGCCATCGGCGCCTCCACCACAGCAGCAGCAGCAGCAGCAGAATGGTCGTATTGATCTCCGGGAGCTGAAGGCTCAGATGGAGAAGCTGCTTGGTCCGGACCGTTCGAGCCAGTACTTCAGCCATTTGAATGGCTACCTGTCGCAGAGGCTCACTAAGCCGGATTTCGAGAAGCTTTGCCTGCTTATCCTGAGACAGGAGAACATCTGGCTGCACAACTGGCTAATCCGCTCAATTCTCTACAATGCGTACCAGGCACAGTGCCCACCTCCGCCACCTGATGTGGGGAGGCCTGTGGGAGCATCGGCGAAGAAGATTTCTCAGGCTGCTGAAGCGTTCAATTCTTGCAATGGGGATGTCAAGCTGTTGCAGTTGCAGGGATCAAGACCTATTGGCACAGTACAAGATCATCAGCTAAAAGACCGGATGAAAAACATGGGCCCAAATGGTAGGGTGGAGGCTGCAGTCAATCACACCAAGGTTGCTCATGGTGGAGCTGCAGTACCAGAGAATGGCACCCTAAGTTCACTTGAGTTGAAGAGATCGGTGCGTTTTCAACAATGTGAACCTGCAGAGCCATTGGCGAAGCACCCACGTGTGGACCAGTTGGGACCTGAAAACATGCTTAAGCAGAGAAGAAATATGAGCGACACTGCAGATCATTCTGCTGAAATGTTGAAAAGTCCTGTACGGGCTCCAATTGGAATTCCTTTTTGTTCAGCAAGTGTGGGTGGGGCAAGGAAATTACTGCCGCCACCAGTTAGTGCAGGTGAAGATTGCTTTAGCAGTTGTTGTGAGCATCGTGAGCTGTTCAACACAGGGGTGTTGCGTAGGCGGATGGAGAAAACAGCAGAAGCACTGGGTCTAGCGGGTGTCACAATGGATTGTGCTAACCTTCTGAATAATGGCTTGGACAAGTATTTGAAGAACCTGATTAGGTCATCTGTTGAGTTAATAGGTGCTAGTGTTCAAAGTGATGTAAGAAAAGGGCCATCATACAAGCAGCATGCCTACGGAAAGCAGATTAATGGTGTTTGGTTGCCGAACCATGTTCAGATGCAATCAAGCAGTGGACCATCAGGAGCCACAAGTGAGATAAGAAGTAACCACTTAATTTCTGTTGACGATTTCAAGGTAGCTATGCAGCTAAACCCTCAACAGCTTGGGGAGGACTGGCCAGTCCTTCTTGAGAAGATATGTCTATGTTCATCAGAGGGAAATGACTGACAGATGGAGCTTGCTACTTCAAATGAAATTTTGTACCGATGTGCTTCTTGGTGTCCATCTGATGTACATTTGAGCTGAAGTGACAATACTGCAGTCACCTCACAGAAGATGCACGTTTGGGATCAAGTTAGAATTCTTCTTTCGGATTTGTACTGAAAGAAAGTCATTCTTTTGTCCTGATAAATGATACCCAAATAAAGGAAATCATCTTCTGTTCATGCTGCTTAGGCCTCATTAGCATTCCTGAGGTGGTGACTGTTACATCCAAAAGTCCCGACTTCTATGTAACATCTGGCATAAAGGGACAGAAGACGGCAAAATGCAAGTGTTGTCTTGTAACTTATAGGAAAATGTTCTGTGAGTTTCTAGGTCAGGATGTACATTATTGATTGCAAAAATTTCTAGGGTATCTTCAGTACTAATTTCAGGGATCTTGGATGTTAATTTTATTTAAATTCTTTTGTAACTGTGTTTTGAAAGTTATATTTTAGATCTCTAATACTTCTTTTTTTCTCCCTCGATGTGCATGTGTCTGTTCAGGAGTGGGTGGGTGTTTCCATAAGTTTTTTTGTGTCTTTACTCCAGGTATGAAAAAGTAGATATATTCATGATTGAATTGTGTATGATGATTGTGATCCTCACTTGTTTGTCTTCTGAAGCAAAAGGATTCCATGTTGTAAATTGTGATATTTGATTTCTTATTTATCTAACTGTTTTGTCCAATATTTACTTTTGGATGGGGAAAAAGATGCATGGTACAATTTCGGTTCTGTGTATTTGTATGTAGGAACTTGACTGAGTTATCGATTTGTACAAATAAGGCTGAGGGAAGCATTTTCTATGTTGATAGTTACATGTTGTATACTCATATGTTGTATCTGAATTTTATCCTCTGCTATCTCTAAACTTCTGAAGTCACTTAGAAGAAGTCCTATTCAATCAACTGTAAACACTAGTGTGGACTGTCTCAGGAAGCTATTTTGCCATTTTCAATTATTTCATTTTCCTGGTGTTGATCTGCATAATGTGATTAAAATTGTCAACTGATTGTCTTATTGCTGCATGGAGTGGTGTGTTCCTTTATTCAATCCCCAGGACATCAATTACAATCCATGAAGTGGAGGAAGAACATCTGAAGCTGACCTTGTTAATCTGGACATACTACCTATATTAAAGATGGTAGGATCCCTGCCCTGTGCCACGTCACCAAGCTTGCGGAGAGGCCCTCCAGAAGTTTTGAATTTGTGTCGGGGTCCTTTATTGGCTTTTTGCAAAAAGGCCCTTCATAAATTCTAAAATTATGTTTAGGTCCCTCTAGAAATTCTAAAATTGCGTTCAAATCCCCCACCGGCTCTTTCGCAAAAGACCCTTTCAGAAATTCGGAAAATACGTTCAAGTCCTTCCACCGCTTATTTTGCAAAAAAAATACTCGTGATTCCGTAAGTTCGAGTTAAAAAGATCTTGTTGATGTCTAAGACCTAGGGTCCCTTAATCGAGCTTATAAAAATATGATTGTTGGCTCCTAGTAAACAAGTGAAAGTGCATCTAGGCACTTATGTTATTTTGGTGATTAATGACAAACACTCATAATGACAATCTATGCAATTAAGTAAATGCTTAACTTAGTGCTTAGCAAATGACAAACCTCTAATATGATTATATTGCTATGAGACTAACTTATTATTGCCTAGTTGAGTATCAGTCTCATCTATTTAGAGGAAAATCAAATAGGAAGGTTAAGCAAAGATAAGGTATGCAATTTTGGTATCTATTCTATATTTGTTATTGCATTCCTTTCGTGCAAATGCATAGTGAACTCCAAGTAGCATGTTGATTATATATATGCACATTGGTTCATGTCATATTTATTTGTGCATATATATTCATTTGAGTTCATTATAGTATGCATGTATTAACTAGAGTTAAACTTCATATTGCTATAGATTGACTTGGTGCATGCATGTTTTATTTGTATATCTTCTCATGCAATTCTCTTAGTGAAGTTTATCTAGTGTTGGATCACATATTTACTCTTACTCCAAATATTATTTGCACATGTACAATTCGTGTATATTCTATCATGTGCTTTATTTAAGTAAAGTCTGTGATCCTTGTCATGATTTAATTGATTCATCCTATTGGCAATTATATATCTCTCTAGTGCATATAGATCAATTACATATTCATCATGATGTACTTAGTAGAGAACATTTCTTATGTCAAGTGTTTCCATTTATATTGTGCTTCTTTATATGAAACACTTGTTGTAATCAACTGCTCACAAATATCAACTCTATTCATATCTATTGAGCTTTTGGGACTAATGTCTTTCATGAGTAGTTTGGAAAGAATTAGGTCCGTCGTGTATGATGACCAAGGTATCTTTGAGGATGATCATTAAGCCGAGGTCAACAAGACGGCGGTGTCACCAAGAGTCGAGGACTAAGTCAAGAGCAACTTGGCGTGGAGATCGTCAGAGAGGATGATCAAGTCAAGGTTGATAGGACGAGAGTCTCATGAGGTGAATCGAGTCGAGTTGGACAAGGCGAAGATGTCATCAATTATATGGTGAAGGTCTTCATGCATCGACATCAAGAAAGAAAGGCGGCAAGTGACTAGTTCTAGACTTATATTATCTTTGATTTAATTTGAGTCTAAGGATTGCCGTACTATTAAGAGGATGCGATGTCGAATGACTTTTAGATGTGTCAAGTGCTCAAGTGATCCATCCTTGTGAATCTTAGAAAGAGAGTGGTGTTGGTGGTCTTGGGAAAGTGAGGGTTGTAGGTCTCTCTTGATTTCTTTGTGAAATCTGTGGTTATCCTTTTAGTTTTGGGTAGTGAGACCTTTTTATTTGTGTAGCCCTCGTTCTTAGCTTTGGAAGAGTCCAAAATCTTTGAAATCGAGTCCGGAGTCAAAAGTTATGCTCGTTTTCGTCGAGTCTGCTCTGTCTTGATTCGGACTATCCGAGTTAGTCCGGACTATCTCGGATAATCCGGAGTATCCGGACATTTATCCGGACTCTCGGGTTGGGTCTCTGTTAGCCTTTCACAGTCAATCCGAGTATCCGGATTGAAGTCCGAGTCTCCGGATTGTGCGCGACACTTGCCCCAACAGCTAGTTTTTGGGAGTTCTATTTATAGCCCTTCCTCCTCTTTTGAAGAGGCTTTTGGTGTGGATTTTGAGGGGTGTGTGGGGGCTTTGAGGAGCTTTTACCCTTAGATCTAAGTGATCCCCTTGTGAGAAGGGTTGGGAAGAGTTTGGGAGTGAGTCTTGAGTTGATTGAGCACTTGATTTCATCTCCAAGCTTGTTCTTCGTGAGCATTTGTTACTCTTGGAGGTTGAGGACTCCTAGGCGGCTAGGAGGTCGCCTACGAGCCACCGGAGCTTTGTGTGGTTGGCCGTGGGAAGTTTGTGAAGGTCGGTTCCGCCTCCGTAAGGAAGGAATCAAAGGAGTGAAGACCGTGAGTGCATTTGTGCAACACCGGGAGGAAGAGGGTTGAAAGAGACCCGGCTCAAGTGTGACCGAGCCGCCTCAGCGAGACGTAGGATCCCTCAAGGATCCGAACTGGGTGAAAAATCATCGTCTCCAAGTTTGCTTCTTTCTCTTGCTTTAGCATTTGATTTTGAATCTTGAAATTGCCCGATCTACTCTTTTGTTGTGTTTGGCTCTAGATCTACAATATCCCATGTACCGATGGTATTTAGATCTTTTGTATTCAAGTAGATTGTTGAAAAATTGCAAAGATTTAAAATCTCCATTCGAAGTCTCCAATCCGAGTATCAGGACTCCATAACCGGACGATCAGGACTATCCGAGATATCCGGATTGAATACCGGACACTCGGATTAGGACCCTCGGGATCGGACTATCCGAGTATCCGGATTGAATAACCGGACACTCCGGATTGTTCAGACACTCGGGAGATTTTATTTAGCTGCAATATTTTTATTCCGCTGCATTTAGCTATAAAGTTTTTAATTCGCCTATTCACCCCCCCTCTAGGCGACATCCCCTGTCCTTTCAACAAGATGAGGAAAACAATATATATGAGATTGCTTCTTTATTAACCAATTAATTTCACAGTGTATACAGATTATAGAATGATTACAATTATTTATTCTGATTACGAATGCTAATTGCCAATGCTATCAGATCTCTTTCCCTCTCTCTTGGTAATCTTCATTGGCCCCTTATTTATATTGGTTGAAGAGGTGGCAGTTGATCTCCAAAAAGCGTCGTGGAACCGAGGGGTGTCTTCTCGTTAAACAATGTCTTCTCGTTAAAGGGTGTTTTTTTCATGGATAACTTCCAGATAATTATGTACATCTATCAGATATCTGTCTGCATGGAGACATGTGCGGGAACAACCGTTTATCCCCGATCAGTTCTCTGGTCTAGATGACTATTTCATTGCTCGATGACGACAAGTGTGAAGCAATGCTATAGATTGTTTTGACTGGACTGGTCGGAGGCTTGACCGTCCGAATAAGCGCAGGCTTCATTCTAAATTATAGGCTTTTGTGGGCCTATTAATAGAGTATGGTTTTTATCCATTGAGAGCCTAAATAGAATATAGGTTTTTTAATCCTCGTCAGACCTCGCGATTTAAGATAATTGTGTCCAAACCTGAACCATACCTTTTTTTAAAGAAAACTCAAGGTTCCAAAAAAATCACTCTCGCATCTAGTTTGTTTTATGATTGATTTATGAAATTGCCTATGTAAATAGCTGATACAGTAGCACTTCATTTTTATTTAGTGGAGCTGGAGCAGACTGCAGACCTTCATTGGTCGTCTTATGCGTTATCAACTTGTGAAGGTCCAATTTGCAGGCTTATTATTGAAGTTCCCAAATGTATTTATATGGATTTTCCAAATCGCAGGAGCCTCGCCCGAATCGTCTCTTTGCTCTGCTCGGCCACAGGAAAGAAAGAGAACAGCGACTTGTTGGCCATGGCGCAGTCGCCAACGGCGAGGAAGTCCTCGGCGGCGCCCAACATTGTCGTCACACTGGTCCTGGTCCTCGCATCCACGAGCCTCATCTTCCTTCTAGTCCACCCCTCCCTTTCCTCGCCATCCCCCCACGCACACCCCACCGTACTAGATATCCCGGTGATTTGATGCATAAATGCCCCTGAATTGAAATTGTAAACTGCAGCTTCTGGTTTCCTAGTTTTCTAATTCCTGCAGCGCCCAGGATCCATTGAATCTTTGGCTCCATCCACCACAGAAGCCAAAATCGAGAGAAAGGGATGGGAATTGGGGTGGATTAGAGATGGAGGGTCGAATCGAGAGGAGATAGGGATCAGGTGCCAGTCTGTGATATGGAGACGGGGATTGGGGTGTGTTTTGACTTTTGAGTCTCTTACTGTGAAGAGGATCACCGATTTTCCAATATATCCTAGTTCAACATGGTAAAAGAACAATGGATAACTTTGATGTATATTATCTGTGAATGAAAAACTTCTTTTGCTGGAGTGATAACTTGATGTGTCAGAATATCTATATCTGTTGCAGAGTATTGGATGCATCTGATCTCCTGGACATTGCTGGCTTAGTTTTGCCTCAGGTATCCAACAATGCTGAACTGGATTTGGCTTTGCTCATGTGCTGTTCATTCTGCAGAGATACTTGTGAAGAGATTTTCTTTGTGAAACCTTAACGGCAATTTGAATTGTGCAAATCAACTCTGCTTCTTAGATGTCTCTTGACTTATCTCTTCTTCAGACAGGTAGCAGACACCTTTGAGGTTATGCTACCCCATATTCCACGGACATGCAGTTTCATACGCTGTAACAGGTAACTACTGAAGAAGAGATCGATGGCCAGCCTGAACTGAACTGAATATTTTTGTTGTTCTGTATTTCCTGCCATGATGGCAGGCTGCTGGTAGTTCTGAAACTAATGAAAGACTGCCGCAGAATGTACAAAACTTGTATCTCTTGATCGAAACTGTAAATATTTACAGCCAGTAGAGAAAGATGCAGCATCTAGAGGAGCTATACAGCAGCATGACTCTCTCCATGGTCTGACGATGACAGGGCGATTGAAGCTGCAGCGGCGCCGCCGGCCGGGAGGTCCATGCCCTCACTCAGCACCGTCGCCGCACGTCCATGTTGTGGTGGCGACGCGACGAGGCGGCGCGGCCCAGCCAGACCAGCGCACGGGCGCCCTTGGGCGACGGCTCGCGCGCCAGCTTCTTCATCTCCGACCGCTGCAGGATCTCCCACATCACTTGCACGTCCTCGTACGCGCACGTCTGGATGTCGTCGTGGAGCTTCACAAGAACGCCGCGGCCATCTGAAAAAGTTTCATCAGAAGCAGCACCATTGGTCAATGTGTATGGTCGCAAGAGTAAAACAAAAACTAAAGTTCAATTCCCATCAACCGCACGTTGTCCTGGTAAACGACGGGTGTTTTGAGGAAATAACTGCATCATAATAATCTTAACCTAATAACTTGTAATCAGACCTCTGCAACATTTTTTCTCATCTACGCATGCAACATTTTTCTTCAATAATAGTAGAAATGTCCACGCAAAAAAAATGTTGCATAGATGGAAAAAAAATATTGCAACAATGGAAAAAATGTTGCGCTGACGCGTCCGAGAAAACACACAAGATTGGATGTCCGGCTCCCAGTGCTCGCCTAATCTTAAGCTCTCAAGGACATTAAAAGGGGAACGTACACCGTTTCTGTGACGGTTGTCATGAAAAATGATGGAATCCAGTGGACATACACGGATGTGTATAGACCGCATCGTGTCAGCGACAAGTATCTTTTCTTATAGGAAATAGCACACCTTTCGAACCAGGTTCTCCATGAGTGACTCATACTGGGTGATTTCAACTTGATCTATCAAGCAGCAGATTAAAAATAATGCAAACTTCAATAGGAGGCTCATGGGAGCCTTCTCCAAAGTTCTAGATGACTCTCAGCTCAAGGAGATAAGGCTCAATGGCAGGAGGTTTACCTAGGCGAGTGAAAGGGAAAACCCAACGTTAACAAGAATAGATCGCATGTTTGTCTCAAATGCATGGGATCTTCTCTTCCCAGATTGTCATCTCCAGGCCATTTCTTCCCTTGTGTCCGACCATTGTTTGTTGTTGTTAATAGGAAAGATAACGCCTAAGAAATACCGTGGCTTCAGGTTCGAGAACTTCTGGACCAAGTTGCCTCACTTTTCCCACATCGTGCAGCAAGCTTGGGACAGAACAACTCACACGCCAGATTCCTTGCTCAAGCTTCACATCAAACAATCCAGAACGGCCAAGGCGCTTAGAACATGGAGCCGTCAAATGGTGGGGGATATCTCGCTGCAATTCTCCTTGATCGTTGAGATCATCTTTCAGTTCGACAGGGCCCAGGAAACGAGACTCCTCTCACCACTCGAAAGGGACTTTCAAGGAAGACTTCCGTACATG
This sequence comes from Otatea glauca, assembly GCA_036346275.1. NCBI lineage: Eukaryota > Viridiplantae > Streptophyta > Magnoliopsida > Poales > Poaceae > Otatea > Otatea glauca. Next base: position 3,975,633 of record CM070718.1, on the reverse strand, counting down.
CTTCTTGGAATTGCTGCCATTCAAAGGGCTCGCCTAAGGCAGCGTTCAAGGATGACTTTCATCAGAGAGGGAGATGCTAACACAAAGTTCTTTCGCATTAAGGTCAATGCGCGTAGGCAGAAAAACCACTTACATAGCATCTCGACCGACAGGGGTACTATTCATTTCGAGCTCGATAAGCATGACGAGCTAGCAGAGTACTTTACCAATCTTCTAGGTACAAAGGAAAAGAGGAATCATTCCTTCAATTGGGAATTGTTGGACATCCCCCGCCATAATTTGGCCAGTCTAGAAGAACCCTTTCTTATTGAAGAGATCAGGGACACGGTGTTCACCATGCCACCCGAGAAGGCGCCGGGTCTGAACGGGTTTACAGGGCTTTTCTATAGGGCTTGCTAGGATATTATCAATAATAACCTCAAGGATGCGTTAGATCAATTGTAGAATCTAAATGGCCGACATCTTTACGTGCTAAACTGGGCTAATATAGTTTTATTGCCAAAGAAACAGGACGCCAACAGGATTACAGACTTCAGATCTATTAGCCTCATCCACAGTATAGGCAAGCTCTTCTCCAAAATTCTTGCGACCAGGCTAGCGCCTTTCCTTCACTGCCTGGTACCTTTCAACCAAAGCGCCTTCATCAAGAAGAGATGTATCCATGACAACTTTCTCTACGTCAGGAATTTGGTAAGCGACCTACACAAGAAAAGAATTTCGGGTCTCTTTATCAAGTTGTACATAGCAAAGGCGTTTGACTCAGTGAGTTGGGAATTCCTTCTCAAACTGCTCATTCAGGTTGGCTTTGGGACCCGTTGGACAGAGTGGATCTCCATCATTTTGGCTTCAGCCTCTTCTCGCGTGCTGCTCAACGGCACCCCAGGACTGCATATTCAGCACAGAAGAGGGTTGCGTCAGGGGGATCCTCTCTCTTATTTCCAAGGCGGTCGACGGAGGTCACATTAAGCAGTTCCCTACCAGGTAGGCTGCCCTGCGTATATCCTTCTATGCTGACGATGTTGCCATCTTCACAAACCCCGACAATACAGAGTTGAAGATTATACGCAATCTTCTCAACGTCTTCGGTGGGGCTACAAGTCTAAAGACAAACCTGCAAAAGAGCGAGGTATTCCCAGTTAGATGCGAGGGCATTGACATGGCGTCACTTCTACAATCTTTCCCAGCTCGCTTCGGCTCTTTCCTATGCAGATACTTAGGATTACTGTTGCGACCTACATCCTTGAAATGTTCGGATGCGCAGCCTCTTATTGATAAATTTCAGAACCACTTGGCCGAATGGAAAAGAAACATGCTGTCCAGGGCTGCTAGATTGATCCTTACAAATTCGGTTCTCACATCACTCGCGGTGTACTATTTAACTTTGTATCCATTGGCCAGGTGGATAACCAAGAAGATCGACAGGCTGCGAAGGAATTTTATTTGGACAGGCCAACAGGAATGCAATGGGGGACACTGTCTAATTAACTGGAAAAGAGTCTGTAGGCCAAAGGATCTTGGAGGCCTGGGGGTAAAGGACCTCGACAGATTCGGTCGGGCAATTCGTGTCCGTTGGTTATGGTACGCATGGAAGGACCGCGCCAAACCGTGGATAGGAATGCAGCTCCCATGCGACGAATCGGTCCATGTGTTATTTAATGCGAGCACCACAATAACTCTGGGAAATAGCAAAACAGCAAAGTTTTGGGAATCGAACTAGATACAGGGAGTCTCCCCACATGACCTAGCGCCCATATGTTTCTAGATGGCTCACAAGAAATGAGGTTCAGTCAACGAGGAGCTGACCAGCAGGGGCCGGGTTGGTTTCGTTCGCTGAGTAGAGTTACAACCCAAGCACAGCTAGATGACTTCGTTCGATTGTGGATCGCTATTTGACACGTCCAATTACAGGAAGGGGTACAAGATGACATTACTTGGAAATGGACGTCCTCTGGTGAGTACTCAGCAAAAACGGCATATAGGATCCAATTCATAGGTTCCATTTTGGATCCAAACTACAATAGGATATGGAAAGCTAGTGCAGACGTCAGATGCAAGTTCTTCGTCTGGCTCTTTGCCTAGGAAAGGATTCTTACGGCAGACAGGCTTGCAACTAGAGGGTGGCCGCATAGTGCAAGCTGCGTTCTATGTTGATTGGAAGCCGAATCGGCAGGTCATCTGCTTTTGCTATGCCCTTTCGCGAGGCAGGTGTGGCGCAAGTCTTTCGTTATTTGGCCATAACACACATGCCTCCAGACGCTTCCTTCGTAAGCCTAGGTCTTACTGTTTGGTGGACCAAGATCCACTCTTCCGCGCTGAATCACCGCAGGAGGGAGGTGGACGGAGGTGGACGGCATCATCCTATTCTCCATGTGGAATCTCTGGAAAGAAATAAATAACAGGATTTTCACCAACACATACCGTACGGTGGATCTGGTTGTCAATACCATCGTTCAAGATGTGCACAATCGAAGAGATGCTTTCACCGCTACATGATGATTCTGCGGGGCGCGCTGCATTTGAACCTGCAGATTTGAGTCCTGCCTTTATTTTTAAAAAAAATTCTTAAGGCGGTTTGAGTGTAGGGCCCTGTTTAAATATGGCAATTATTTTTTCCAATTCCTATTATTTTATGATTTTTTTTTCAATTCCTGGAGTTAAAATAGTTAGATGTGAAATTTCTACTTCTAAACAGGGTGTTAACTGTACCGATCAACCATTTCTATCTATATAACGAAAAATGAATGTGTGATGTAGTCCTGAATCATTGGGTGGTTAGCCGATTGCAAAAATGGATCCATGCGGAAAGCAAATCCTACTTATGTACAACTGTGACGCGAAGTCGCGAACAGATTGGATTCGATGCTTCTAGCCTTCATTCCTGCAACCTTCTGATAGATGCCGTCACAGTGCTGCCACCGCAAGAGCAATGGGTGTTAACTGTTAAGCAGGTGGCCTCTAGCTGCTTGGTCTAGTACTGCATTATTGGCCGAGTTAGCAAGCAGCTGGCTTCTCAGTCACGAGGAACAGCAAGCACTAAGAATTGACGGGCACTTATCGCTCCAATATGCGTTACTCCTGTAAACGCTCTGTAAATTACGCACAAGATGTATAGCGAACATACTTTTTTGTGCATTAATTGCTTATTCGTCGATTTGTTGTTATATTCAGAGAAAGCATGTCAGCCAATTTTTTTTTGCCTAAGTCGGCAATGGATGGCATCTGGAAGGAATGCTTCAAAAGCCAAAATGTCAGGACTGCACCATTGCGTGTCAACGATCGAAATGCAAAATAAAATAGACTTCGTCCGGGGAAACACACTTGATGGAGGCTCTCTTCCTTTTCTGCTCATACACGCGTCATCCCAGAATGCTCGAGTGCCGGCCCGTAGTGCATGTTCGGCGTACGTGCCACGCACCTGGGCATGAGAAAACGACCCATGTACCTAAGCATGGGTGATGGTGTTGCTCACATGCACGAACGACTATTCAGAAGTCAAAAAGACATGGGATGCTGCACTGCATGCAACGTCGACACTGTAGAAAGACAAGTGCAATTAACTAATTAAGCAGGGTGAGCACTCCAAAAACAAAGCTGCTGCTACTACGAGCCAGAGGAGTGTGGATGGGGGCGGTTCGTTGGTGACTTCTCTGCATGCACGCAAACAGTGATGAGCAGATGACACACACATGCCGCCGTTCTCATTACTTCCTGGGTTCCTCCTATATGTATGTACTATTTTTCTTAAAAAAAATTGATCAAAGCACTAGTATTCATTATAGAAGAAAAAATAACAAACGAGCTACAAACGCGCACACACACCTTCACATGCACACCCACGTCTGCACTCGTCTCCGCGAGATACACCGGGTTTGAGACTCGAACCCGGGCCAGCTGAGTGTCCTCCTGCGTCCTACGCCACATAGCTCAGTCCTCTGTATGTATGTACTATGTAGTTTGATCCTGGAGTATCTATTTACCGGTGTATCTGTCTGTCTATCAATCCCCGGTGATGCATGATGATATATAAATATCTCAGCACAAGACATGGACGCATGCCACCAAGAAGCAGTGCCAGTTGCCGTCCAGTATGAGCTTGTTTGTTAGTTTAATTGCAGCATCCTTGTCTACCTGCTACTCCTACCCTCTTAATTTGATATAAGTCCCAATACCTGTCGATCTTGAAGACAGAATACATTTACGTATGCTCTCGCTCTTCTCCCTAGCTCCTCTTTCTTTATCTCTTTCTCTCCCTCTCGATACAGGACTCGATCGATCCAAAAATTTGTTTAATCTTATAGCTCCTTAACGTGCACTCTTCTAGCAGCCAGACGGATGTTTCGAAGAAAAGGGATAGCGAACGACGACAGCAGAACGAAATTAAGCAATTCGTGATTCAAAATATTTCAAGGAATTTCTATAAATTAATCCCAAATTTGTGAACTCTATTTGCTATTTTCTAAAAAGCCTTTCTGGATTTCAGCAATTATATATATATATTGGAAATAATTTTAGTAAGTTCAAAATGTCCTATTTGGTTGGACCCAATTAAAACTGCTATAATTTAGACTGTAAATATCTGAATCCGAATAAAGTTACTCGGAATTATCCAAGAATATAATTAGAATATTCCGATTCGACGGATAGTGATCTCCCGAATTCGAAACCAACTCTTTGAAGTCGATATCGAATACGACAACTATCTTAATCAGATTCACATAAATCCGGTTGTTCGGTCGATCAACATCTATCCAATCCGACTATTAGTGCAATGCCGTGTTGTATGGAACCCAGTGATTGAGATGATGTGCGACACCCGACATGCAGCCACGGGTCACAGAAATAATTGTTTTCTTGCATGCATTTGTGCACTGATCTTATATGAAGATTATATGGTTTGTTCTGTTGCGCAAAGGAAAACGACAGCTATACGCATGTCTCATGATATACATCACTAGCTATCTATCCTATACATGTCTCTGCATGATATATGATCAGTTTAGATGTGACGTGTGCGTGAGATGAAGAACAGACGGTGTTGGGATGAATCAACATTAATACACTGCAAACTTTTCTATACATATATATATATTGCAACCTTACTGCAGGAATCTAAATTTAACGCTGGATGATGCAGGAAATATAACAGAGGTCAATCATTAATTGCCACCCATCCATCAGTTGATCAAACGAATAGACCGGGCATGCTGAATTATCACAACTCGATCAGGGGAAGATCTAAACCGGCCGGCAAGTTCAAGTAGTGGGTGCGGATGTGTTGATCGATCTTACCAACTTTCTTGCGACGCAGCCGGGCTGTGATGACGATCCACGCGCGCCTCACCGGCACGACGACCGCCTTCTGCCACCACTCCATCGATCCCAGCCAATCGCCGGCGACTCTATATCTTGTCTCTGTCAGAGAGAGAGTGAGGGGGGATGGTGAAGAGAAGAGACAGTGGCGTATATGTAGCGGGGAGCCGGGGATGCCACCTAACCCTGTTGGTTATTGTCCACGTTGCCTCGGGGCCAGCGCCAGGCGCCCATTCCTAATACGCCCCCTCGAGGCTCATGACTCATCGTCTTTGCCCGGATAAAACCTTAATTGTCAAGCTAAGTAATCACATCAATGGCGAGAATGGCCGTTTGTAACTCAAATGTTTTGTTCGTTGATCCGATGATCCTCCGCAAGCAAACAGAGTGCATGCAAACCCTGCTTTTATTTGGCCTGGCCGGTTCAAGATTTTTGTCCATTATTCATATATTTCATTAAATTCTAGTGTATGTATCTCTTCTGATGCCCAGACAAAAAATTACACTGGTTCTTGTAAAATTCATGTGAAATTATTGCTTTCCAACAGACACTATATCTTTCGTAAGCTTGTGTACGTGCATCACACGAGTCTGCATCCATCGGATAATTTGAAGTTTTAAACATAGCCTCAAAGGGATTATGATGCCCTTAATTTTGGACGCTTTCGCTTGGACTCATTTTGGGAGACAACCTACAAGTGTACCAAGTCAACCGGCCCACTTTGGGCAATGATCATGGGATCACGGACGAGTGGGCGACGATGATATCTATTCTTTCAGTCGTGCATAAGGATTCAAATCTCGTTCTCGTCTATGGCCGGAGAACAAAATATCGGTGAGATTTAGAAATTTTAGAAAAATCCTAGATGAAATACAAAAACAAAAATTCAAATCCGATTTTTTTTTTCAACCAAGAAAACCGAAATTTCGGCCGGTTTTACCGAGATCTCGGTAAAATTGTACCGAGCGAAAAATGGATCAAACGAAGTCGAAAAATTTTGAAATTTTTTTTGTAGGTTCCTGAAACATCAGTGATGTTCCCATAAAAATTTAGAATAATTATAAAATATAAGAAATTTTTAAAAATTCAAATGTTGGGTGACGCCACGAGCCACCCAACATCCACAGCAACATGATCCCCCATTCGAGCGAATCACCCAAGATTTTACGCCCAAAAGCCCAAACTTTTGCAGGATTTCGTGCCCTGCAATCCAAAAAAACATTAAAAATCGTCAGAAGAAGCCGAATTTTACCGCAAATCGAGCAATTTGGAGGAAGAATTGAGGCTAAAACCCTAAAAATTTCAGCTAGGGTAGAACTGGGGTCCAATCCAAGCGGATTTGGCGATTCTTGGGTCAAATCGAAGCTTATGCAGAAATCTGACAAAACGGAAGCCTCGAGCAGAACACCAGCGATTGGAAAGGAAATGGAGAGGAAAGCAAGGGGATTTTACCTCGACGAATGAGCTATGAGGCACTCCTCCTCGAAATATCACCAGCTTTTCTCCTCCCGGGAGCAGCGAGTTGCGAGCTGCGCCGTCGAGATGCCCGGAACCGACGGCCCAGCTGCCGCCTAGGAGATCGATCGTGCTGGGAGTTCGGGCTCCTCACCCCGTCGGCTTCGGGGGAGACGAAGCTGCGAGGGGAGACGAAGCTGTGCCCAACGGACTGATCCCTGCGGTCGCGCGAACAACGTCTCGCCGGATAACGAGTGGAGAGAGATTCGCCAAATGTAGCGAGTCTCTCTCCGCTCGCTAAGTTTTGGGACGACGATGGCGAGGTTGTTGGAGCCTCTCTCCTTGCTGTGAAATGCTAAAATTTGAGGAAGGAAGCCAGATACTGAGGCTTTTGAAGATGCTCTTTGTTGTTCAGAACCACCAATTTCATCTACCCCTGCAACACAAGTGAAACCAGGATATACTATTTACCCATTGTCTGAAGACCATTTTTCAAAGCTACACTGGAGAAATTTCAAATTCCACACAAAGACTAGTCATCTCACGCACAGCACACGCGATAGTCCACCATCCTAATCGGAGATACCATTGCCAAACTTTTATGCAAAAGATGTCTGCTGTTGCATATCAAACATGACCCTATCTACCTCACACAGCCATTCTCTGAAAAAAAAGGCAAGGGAGGCAGTTTTCCAAATGGAACATAACAAAGCACCTAGATCGGATGTATTTTCGGCTGAATTTTATCAAGTGTTTTGGGAGGTCATTAACAATGATTTAATGGCAATGTTCCAAGATTTACATAATGGGTTCTTGCCTCTATACATTATGAATTTTGGGATTATCAAGCTTTTGCCAAAGAATAAAGATGCTAAGCAAATACAACATTACCGACCAATTTGTCTTTTAAATGTCGTTTTAAAATTTTCACTAAAGTTGGCACTAACAGGATCACAAGTGTTGCTGAAAATGTTGTACATCCTACGCAGACGGCTTTTATGCTAGGTAGGAATATAATGAATGTCGTGATTATTCTTTATGAAACTATCCATGAGATGCGCAAGAAAAAATTGGATGTGGTACTTTTTAAAGTAGACTTTTAAAAGGACTATGATAAGGTCAATGGTCCTTTCTTCAACAAACTTTAAGAATGAAAGAATTTTCACTACAGTGGTGTTCGTGGGTTGAGAACTTTGTTACCGGGGGAAGTGTCGATATCAAGGTCAATGACGATGTTGTCCCATATTTTTAGACTCGGAAAGGACTCCGCCAGGGTGATCCTTTATCCCTTATATTATTTAACATCATTGTGGATATGTTGGTTGTTATTTTAGAACGTGCCAAAAAGGCCTAAATGATGTGGAGTGGTACCTCATCTAGTGGATGATGGGTTATCTATTCTACGGTATGCATATGATATCATCTTATTTATGGAACATGATTTCGAACATGCCAAAATTATGAAGTTATTGTTATGTGCATTTGGACAACTTTCTGGTCTCAAGATCAATTTTCACAAAAATGAGCTACACTGTTTTGGTACTGCTTAAGATTTCGAGGCTCAATATAACCAGCTATTTAGTTGTGGGTTAGGCAGTTTTCCCTTTAGATATTTTGGCATACCAATTCATTATAGAAAGTTGCGGATTAGTGAGTGGAAGGAAGTAGAAGAAAGATTTGAAAAGCGATTGGGCAGTTGGAAAGGCAAGTATTTGTCCACTGGAGGTCGATTCGCACTTCTAAATTACGCTTAGCGACTTACCAATGCTTATGTTATCCTTTTTTTGAGATACCACGTGGGTGCTTAAAAGGTTGGACTATTTCAAATCCAGATTTTTTTTGACAAAGTGACAAGCTTAAAAAAAGTACAGGTTAGCTAAGTGGAATATATTATGTCGACCCAAGGATCAAGGTGGCATGGGCATTCAGGATCTTGGTGTCAAAAATATCTTCTTAATTAGCAAATAGCTTTTCAAGTTGCTTAATACTAATGGTGTCTCGCAAACTCAGCTTACCCATGTTTATGTTATCTTTTTTTGAGATACCACGTGGGTGCTTAAAAGGTTGGAGTATTTCAAATCCAGATTTTTTTGACAAAGTGACAAGCTTAAAAAAAAGTACAGGTTAGCTAAGTAGAATATATTATGTCTACCCAAGGATCAAGGTGGCATGGGCATTCAGGATCTTGGTTTTAAAAATATCTGCTTAATTAGCAAATAGCTTTTCAAGTTGCTTAATACTAATGGTGTCTAGCAAACTCTCCTTAGAAGAAAGTATCTCGGGAGTAAAACTCTTTCTCAGGTTGAAAGGAAGCCAAGTGACTCTTATTTTTGGGCTAGTCTAATGAAAGTCAAATATCATTTCTTTAGATTTGGGTCTTTTCAATTTCGTGATGGATCTCAAATACGATTTTGGCAAGATGTATGGATTGGGAACAACCCTCTTAGTGCACAATACCCTCGACTTTTTAACATTGTTCGGGAAAAACATGCCACGGTGGCTAATGTAATGTGCTCTGTCCCACTCACTGTGTCCTTTTGAAGGGCCCTTACGAGACTGGCCTGGCATGAAATTGTTGTAATACTTGCCGATTCGCTCTTATCTCCAGAACAGGATACTTTTTGATGGAGTCTCCATCAGAATAGACAATTTTTTGTTCAATTGATGTATACAGTTTTGATGCATCAAGGTATTCCAGTTATGAACCGACAATTGTGGAAAATTAAGGTGCCATTAAAAATAAAAAATTCCCTTTGATTCTTACAACATGAGGTAATTTTGACAAAAGATAATATATCTAAAAGAAATTAGAATGGTAGCAAACATTGTTCTTTTTATAACAATGAGGAAACTATACAACACATCCTTTTCAACTGCCATTTTGCTCGTTTTGCATGGAGCATTATACAACCAGCTTCTAATTTGTCACCTCCTAGTAGTATGACCAATATGTTTGGGAACTGGTTATTGGTGTTGAGAAAAGATTTAAGAGCTCACATTTTTGTCGGGGCGGCCACTTTGTGTTGGTCGATCTGGTTATGTCGAAATGATGTGGTCTTTGATAGGAAAAAATCACTGATCCGTTGCAGGTCATCTATATGTATACCAACTGGTTGCGATCGTGGTCTGTGTTGCAACGTCAGGAGGACCGGGAGATGGTGTTATCTGCATGCAGATCGTTGGAGATTGTAGTTAAGGATCTTTTCATCAGCCATGGACGGCAATTTAATAACAGGCTGTGTGTGGATTGATAACAGCCTATGTGTGGATTGATGTTTGCCATGGCTTGTTGCAACTTCTATGTTAGAGATCTCTTTTTAAAAAAGTTTTTTTACATCTTTTTTTCTCTAACGTTGTAATAGATGTTTGGCTGTGTGATGTACGGGCCGGGAGATATAATCTTTTATTATCTAAAAACTTCAATGGAAAAAATATAGATTAATGCATGGTCATATGTTATGCATCTACTGAAACTAAACAGGCACGACCTTGCTGTACATACACAACCTTAAGTTAAAATATTATCTGAAATCAACCATAAGAATATGAGGTGGATCTCTTCATATAATGAAAACTCTTATTAATTGTCCTAAATCAAAAGAAGTACCTTCAAGATAGCCCGGTCATATGTCCTGGATCTCAAAGCTCCATAGAAGTCCAGAGCTGCACCAAGTTGAGTTCGTTCTTGAATAAATTAATCAAATGTAGAAGCGAAAATGGGTACTATCTGTGCTAGATGAAACCCAATTTCCACTAGTACTAAACAGGCAAAGTAATAGAACTTAAAAGGGACAAATAAATGTTTTGCTTGAGAGAGTGATGGTTTGCAACCCTTTCCAGTTCCCCTGTTATTTCCCTTCGCTCTAAGTATCGTCTAAATGTGAAGTTTGTATGACATAAAGAAACATAGAACCTTGTTTTCAGCATTACTAGTGCTTGTGGTTTTATCAAAGCATGGTGGCTTTTCAAATTTCCGGAAAATTAGGATTATGGTAATACCATCATCTCCGTAATATTACATGAAGAACTATGCACCATAGATGAATGTGTTCCAAATTTAATTCCTTGGAAGAAATTAAGGTGTGTTTGGTAGAGCTTCAGCTTTATCAGATCCGTGGATCTAGTGGAGCTGAGTATTTCTAGCTCTACCAGATCCGTGGAGCTGGAGCTGTGAGTACATTAAGAGTGTTTAGATTGATATCTTGTTTACATTTTAGATTAAAAAAATAAACTTAATTCACTTTATTTTAACCTATAAATTTCAAATTTGAGATGAAACTGAGATCTGGAGCTCTATCAACAGGTCCTAAGGTGTGACCGTGTGAGCCATTTTGCAACCAATTTTTTTTACCTTAGGCCACAGGCTTTGCGGGGCGGGCTGACTAGGCCAGGATAGCCAAATATGCTCGTGCCCTTGTCGTCCTTTTCCATTTTTCTCGCTGTTTCGTAGCCGCGGAGTCACCGGTTCGGCCTTAAGACGAGGCGAAATCGTGGGGCGTATATGCCGCGCCAGCTGAAGCCTGTTAGGAAACCCTAATAGCCCATTGGAAGGCCCATGTGGTCCCTTAGCCAAAACCCTGGATGAGCGCTATAAAAGGAGGAGGGGTCCCCCCCTAATGTACATGCAATCATTAGCAATAAAGAATTCCCGATGTTGCTCTCCCTAAACACGTGTCTCTCTCTCTTTCTGTTCTCCAATTCAAATCTGTTCGGGAACCCCGGACTATTCGATAGCGAGGTTCCTTAACACGTTATCAGCACGAATTGCTCTACGGAGATCAGATTGAAAGGTGAGAAAAGGTGGGAATTCGACGATTGAATCTAATCGCTGTCGTTTCTATGCATGCATCTAACCTACGCATCTAGTACTGTCCGTCACGTGGCAAGAAGCTACACGACATGAAGCTACAGTACAAGAATTACTGTTCATTCAAAAAAAACAGTATGGCGCTCGGCGCGCCTTTAACCTTCGTGTTTCGTACCACGTCGTCGCCTCGGCCTCGGCGCTCGGCTCATGACCTTCGCGATGCCCTGTCGCGCCTCGCCGCCGCAAACGCAAGCCGCGCCCGGCGGCTGCAAGACGGCACTCGATCTGACCGTCTCGTGCTCGCGGCCACGACGACGACGAAGCGCTCGGCTACCGGCCGGCGGCCCTCGCCTCGCCAGAAGCGTCGCTCGAAGAAGCCTACCACCTCGGCCACGTCGCGCGCCGCTACGACGCTGCCGCCGCCGCCGTCGGCGGCTCGGCTCCGGCGCACAAGACGAAGCCCCCGCCAATGGCTAGGCACGCACCCGCCCGCCCGGCGCCTCGTTGCGTGCTGGCCGCGCCGCTCGAGGAAGACCGGCGCAGTTCCGGCTGAAGAATCCGCAACGGCGCCGCCCTTTTGCTCGGCGAGAGGCGCGCTGCTGCGCCTTCTCTTCTTCGCCGGCTCGCAGCCCGGCGCTGCCGCCTCGCCCGCTTCGCTCGCGCCACGCCACGGCCGGCCGCTTGCCCGCGCAGCAGCGGCAGCGATCGCCGAAGCCATCCGTGCGCCGTGCAAGCACGCCGAGGAAGTGGCGGCGCGGCCAGAAGCGGCCGCCGTTACGCCGCTCGTTCTTGGCTCGGCCGTCGCCGTCGTCTCGGCCTCCGGCCGTAGCGTCGCGGCCATGCCGTCGCCGGCAGCGCGCCGACCGTCTTCATCGCGCTGCCGCTCGGCCGAGCCGCATCCGTGCACCGCCGGCGCTGCCGGCTGCCTGCGCCGCCTGGCCTTGCTCGCGTTGCCCCTTGGCGGCGCTTGGCCTCCTCGGCCGCAGCTCACCTCCGCGCTCCACCACCCGCCGCGCGGCCTCGCGCGCCACTGCGCTCGGCCTTCGCGCGCGTGGCGTCGCCCGCCGGCTCGGCCGCTCCGGCCAGGCCCGCCGCCGGTCTCGCGATGCCGCTGCTGCCTCGCCTCGGCCGCTTCGTGCGCCGCCCGCGCCGCAGAAGCCGTCGCCCCGCCTCGACCTCGGCCGCTTCGCCGCGACCTCGCGCACTCGTCGTCGCCGCCACCGGTTCGGCTCGAAGTCGCAAATACGACTGCCGCCACTGTCCTCCACGCGATTAGCCTTCCTCCGTCCTGCCCGGCCCAGCCGCCGAGCCGTCGCCGGCCTCCGCCCACGCTGTCGCCGACTAACCTCAGCCGTGCGCCGCCGCTAACGCAGACTTCCTCCCGCCGCCCTGCGCTCACGCATAAAAACAAGAAGAAAAGCGTAGTGCGGAGAAGAAACAAAGAAAAGGAGGAAGCGCGTGCGGCGGCTAGGGAAACCCTAGCCTTGCATTGTCGGGCGGGGAGCGAGCCAAGTGGGCTAAGCGGAAATGGGCAAGGCCCATGGGTGGTTCGACGGAAGAAAAGAAAGAGAAAAAGAAAAGAAAGGAGAAAAAGAGAAAATTGCGAAAATTTTGAAAAATTGCCGGAAAATCAAGAAGATTTATTTGGCTCTGCTTTTTAATTTTCATCTTTATTCTCTATTTTATGAATTTTCTTTATGAATTTTGAATCTGTTGCTTTATTTAAGATATTGCAATGCATAGCAATTTAATTTTCTCGCACTTTATGCTTATTGCAACCATTTTCTATTAGATTACACGCAGTAATCTAATGTCGGAATTTTGAAATCATGAATCGTGAATCGTGAGTTTGAAGAACTGGCCCCGCACGGTCAGAACTACCTCACTTGGGCATCGGACTTGAAGATAGTTCTTGGGGGCAAGAAGCTCCGTGCTGCGATTGGTCTAGGGTCCTCGCAGGACGCGAAACCTACCATCGAGCAGAACGATCAAACCAAGCACTGCCGTTTAAATGCATGAATCGCATTTTCTTTTAGATTATGGTTGTTAGCATTTCCTTTTGAATAATGAATTGTAAGCTCTAGAAGAGCGTACTTCTCTCATGAATAAATATGCAATTTATTCTTTATTCCAGTATTCTTTCATTTACAAGCAATATTTGAATTATTTTGCCTCTATTTGATTGGGATTATATTTCTTGCATCTAGAAATTGTGTAGCGCCCAAATAGAAGAAATATGCATTGTTGATAGTGGCACAACAAATACCATCTTAAGAGAGTCTAAATGTTTTGATCGATCACGAAGAACTGGAAAGATTACTACGATCGCAGGAAGCAACTCATATGTAATCGGCTCAGGAAGAGCCACAATTATATTTCCTATGGGTACAACTTTGGTAATTGAAGAAGCCCTTTTGTACCCTGAATCAACGCGCACTCTCTTAAGCTTTAAAGACATCCGCGCCAATGGTTTTCACGTAGAAACCAATGAAGAAAATGGCAAAGAATACTTGTGCATTGTGAAGCACGCGGTATGTGGAAAAATGGTATTAGAAAAATGTCCCTCATATGAATCAGGGTTGTACTACGAATATTCATGCACCAAGTGTATACTTCCTTGAAGACTGCTTTTAGAAGCTCGAGTTATTTTCTTTATGGCATGGTAGATTAGGTCATCCTGGTCTTAGAATGATGAGAAATATAGTGAACAACTCACGTGGTCATGGCATTAATGTTAAAAATTTCCGAATCATGAAGATTTTGTGTGCCCTGCATGTGCCACGGAAATTAATAACTAGACCCTCTATTATGAAAGTGCAAAGTGAAATACCTGCATTCCTGGAACGCATCCAGGGGGATATTTGCGGTCCGATTCATCCCCTGTCAGGGCCGTTTCGATACTTTATGGTGCTTATCGATGCTTCCTCGAAATGGTCGCATGTATGCTTATTATCAACAAGAAACCATGCTTTTGCAAAGCTGATCTCGCAGATCATAAGAATTAAGAATGCTTTCCCTGATCATCGCGTGAAGTCCATTAGAATGGACAATGCCGGAGAATTTACTTCAAAGGCATTTGATGATTATTGCACGCATGGGATAGCGATTGAGCACTCCGTACCGCGCGTCCATACGCGAATGGACTAGCGAAGCACTAATAAAGAGGATTAAGTTCATTGCGGACCGCTTTTGCGAGTTGTAACTTGCCTAACACTTGTTGGGGACACGCAGATCCTCGCACGCAGCAGCTCTTATCAATTTTAGACCGTCGGCCTACAACATCCATTCTCCTATGCGGCTTGTGCAGGATCATCCGAAGATCTCCCATCTTAGAAAATTTGGGTGTATGGTATATGTACCTATACCACCCCCTCGTGATCGCAATGGGCCCTCTCGCAAGTCAGGATATCGTTGGTTATGAGTGTATCCATAATCGGTATTTGGAACCCATGACTAGAGATTTGCATCTGACCAGTTCATTGATTGCATTTTTGACGAGGATCGTTTCCGTCATTAGGGGAGAAATCAATCTTTGGATGAAAAATGCCGAGAAATCATATGGCATTCTCTTTGGGATCCCCACATGACCCCGCACTAATGAAACAAATCAAGAAGTCAGAAGATAATTGATTTGCGAATTTAGCAAATGAACTGCTGATCATTTTGTGATCGAAGGCGTGGTTAAGTCGCATGTACCGCAAGGAATGCACGAGAGGGTGGAAATACCAAAGAAAATAGAAGGTATCCCTCAACCTGTTGAGGCCTCAAAGAAAAAAGAGCAACCTGGCTCCTCAAACCCAAAGTACCGAAGCGTGCGGAGAAAGCTAGGCGAGAGGACTTACCACAACCAATCACGAAAATGCCCCAAGGAAAGAAGGGGCGAGTTGAGACTGCACTGGAAAGAAGCCAACGGAAAGGCAATTCCGGACTTGAATCTTCCATAAAGAAGTCGCCGAAAATAATGTGCGCACACATAGGCGATGAAAAACTAAAGGAACTTGCTCTGCGATAGGGAAGCGCGAAGAGCAAGTAGAAGTGCATAAAGCACCCCATGAAGAAATGGCCATAAACTTTGTAATAACGGAGAATCACGAATAGAGCAACGACCAGCGTTGATGCATACTTTGCAAAGAATATTGCCTCAATCATTGATCATGATCCGAGCACTGCGCATCTCGCGAGTGCAAGAAAAGGCTAGATTGGGAAGAATGGAAAAGGCAATCATCGCTGAGTTAGTTTCTCTGAACAAGAGAGAGGTGTTTGGGCTGTATGCACGCACACCTCCCCATATAAACCCCGTAGGTCACAAATGGGTCTTTGTTGGAAGAGAAATGAAAACAACGAAGTTGTAAGTACAAAGCAAGGCTTGTAGCTCAATGTTTCACTCAACGTCCCGGAGTTGATTATGAAGAAACCTATTCTCCGGTCATGGGAGGAATTACCTTTAAATATTTGATCTCAATGGCGATCAACTTGAAGTTGAGAATGAAGCTAATGGATGTTGTCACACCTACTTGTATGGAAACTTGGATTCGGAGATATACATGAAAGTACGGAAGGAATTCCTATCCCGAACCAAGATGGAGCAAATAGAAACACATGCGAGTGTGAAATTGGAGAAATCAACTTTGTATGGGTGAAGCGATCGGGAAGAATGTGGTACAATCGCTGAGTGACTTTCTCTGCAAGAAAGGCTACACAAACAGCGAAGATTGTCCATGTGTGTTTATCTGACGATCCCGAATGGATTACTGTATAATCTCCGTCTATGTAGATGACTTGAACATCATAGGGACGGATGAAGAAATTGAAGAGGCATGCTCATACTTGAAGTCGAGTTTGAAATGAAAGATTTAGGTAAAACCAAGTTTTGTTTAGGCTTGTAGCTTGAACATGTCCAAGGAGGAATCTTGGTACATCAATCAACCTACACGGAAAGTGTTGGAAAGATTTGGATTTGAAAAAGCATATCCTGCGAAGACTCCAATGGTGGAAGGTCACTCCAAGCAGACCTAGATCCATACGGACCTAGAGAAGAGGGGAGGAAGTCACGGGAGCATAATTCCCATATCCGAGTGCAATTGGGCGCTCATGTACCTTGCGAATAGCACTAGACCGGACATTGCGTTATTTGTGAATTTGCTAGCTCGGTACAATGCAGAACCCACCAAAAGGCATTGGAAAGGGATCAAGGACATCTTCCGTTACCTCCAAGGAAGCAAAGACCTTGGTCTGTTTTTCAGAAGAAATAATGAATTGAATTTGGTTGGCTATGCCGATGCTGGGTACTTATCAGACCCACATACTGGCATGTCCCAAACTGGCTATGTTTTCCTATGTGGAGGAACAGCAATTTTTGGAAGTCGTCTAAGTAGACCCTTGTCTCGACGTCGATAAACCACTCGAAATCATCGCTTTGTATGAAGCATCCGTGAATGTGCATGGCTCGGAAGAATGGTTCACCACATCCGAAGTCGTGTGGTTTGAACATTGAGCAAACTCCCACGATAATTTATGAAGATAATGCGACTTGTGTTGCCCAAGCACAAATGGGTTTTGTGAAGAGCAATCTCACGAAGCATATCAACCCCAAGTTCTTCTATGCTCATGAATTGCATAAGATGAGCGAGATCAAGATATTGCATACTAAGTCATGTGAAAATCTTGCATTTGTTCACTAAATCACTCAAACATCTACCTTTGAAAGGTGCGTGAAAGGAATTGGGATGATGAGACTTAGAGAAGTGCAGATTTCAGGGGGAGATATGTCACATACTCCCACATGAATCTCGAGCATGAATTATGAATACCCAACATAAATCTCGAAGATTAGCAATTGAAGTTGGGTGAATTGTACTCTTTTCCTTAGCAAGTTTTTCATGAAGTTTTCTTGCATAAGGTTTTTAACGAGGCAATTCGTGCAACATAGTAATCGTATGCTATGTACTCTTTCTCCAAGTATTTTTCCCACTGGGTTTTTCTGGAGTTTTAATGAGGCATATGCATCTCGCGGCAAAAGGCCCAAGGGGGAGTGTTGGGAAACCCTAATAGCCCATTGGAAGACCCATGTGGTCCCTTAGCCAAAATCCTGGATGAGCGCTATAAAAGGAGGAGGGGTCCCCCCTAATGTACATGCAATCATTAGCAATAAAGAATTCCCGATGTTGCTCTCCCTAAACACGTGTCTCTCTCTTTCTGTTCTCCAATTCAAATCTGTTCGGGAACCCCGGACTATTCGATAGCGAGGTTCCTTAACAAAGCCTTCCAAGTGCGGCCACAGCGACGTTGCCGTTGCGGCCCATTGCCATCCCGACCGCATTCGCCCGCACGCCGCAACTGCCGATGCCCCAACCCCCCAACTCCCAGGTCCCAGCCCCACCGCGCCCTGTGCCATCGACCATCGGCCCGTCGAGGCGTCCAGCACACACGCACACCCTTGCCCACCGTCGCCAATGCCGCCCCGACTCCACCGAGCAACGGCTGTTCGAACAAAAAAATTAAAAAAAAATCCTCGGCTTATTGATTAGTCAATCCGGGACGTGTTCCACGCCAAAAACTTGAGATTGATACCGCGCTCTACGTCGCTGTCGCCTAGGGCCTAGGCATTGCCCGCCTCCTCAGTACTCTATTCGTATTTCTGCGCCGGCGGTCGGCAGTGACAGCACCCACGCCCAACCAGCTCCGCACCAGCGCCAACGCTACTACCGCGTGTGCTGCCGATCGGACACGCGCTGCCCATCGGAGAAACCGATAACTATGCCTTCCCCTCGGCGTTGGAAGCTTCCCCCTCTCGCTTTGCAAGGCTTGCAGAGGCGCGCATGGTAGTGGTCCGGACGAGGCAACGAGGGTGCGTCCGGTGATCGTCGCCGTTCGAGCAGGATTTTAGGTGCATGGTATGTATTGTGCTTGGTGCATCTATGTCCCAGCTCAACTGCTCAAAGTACTGTGCTCAGCTAGAACTAGGATGTTTCTAAAGATATAGTACTAGCTAGTAGAGAAGGCGCCTCGATTGGAGTGCTTATGGTTTTTTGATGGTCGCATGTTTTTGCGCATTTTTTATGTTCCTCCTAGTGTTTAGTAAAATTTACTCAAAGAGATGATTCTGTAGTTTGATGGAGAGGAATTGTCTGGGCGATTTGATTTGAAGCCTACTTAACAAGATCTCTTTTTGTTTCTCGTTTTATTTGCTAGAACACGTAATAAGGTCATGCCTTGCCAAATTTGTATACCTGGAAGCTATCTTATCTGATTCCTATAATCAGTTATCTCCCAACCTCTTTTTATAGACGTCATTTTGTGATTTACTCATATAGCGAATTAATTGTCAGGAAAGGGGTAGGCCTTCACCCCTTGCAACTCTGTTTTTTCATTTAACATTTCATCCAGGGTGGGTGGAGTTGATTTGTGCTTGCTTATACAACCAATTAATTGGCAAAGAACTTTTAAACAAGTTGCTGTTGAAATTATAAGCTTGTTGATGCTTGCATATGGATATGCAGAAATAGACGGACAGCACAAATGGCAACATCAAATACCAGTTCGATCTTCCTGGCCTTCATCATCATTCTCGTCGTTGTAATCTTAATCCTGCTTGGTATCTGTTGGAAGTTCCTCAGACCAGATACCATGAAGAGATTGATGAGTCCAAACAGAGCTCCTTCAGGTGAATGTGTCATTCTCATTGTGGATGCAGATTAAGAACTTTCACAAGAACCTGATTAGTCGTAAATTTTTTTATTAAGCTGTGTAATTATTTTTTGTGCATAACAGAGGTACCCGAGTACTTCAGCGGCAATATGAGTGGCAACCTCCGGACGATAACTTACTTCGATTATGCAAAACTGAAGAAGGCCACGAGGGATTTCCACCAGAAAAATCAGCTTGGAAGAGGGGGCTTTGGGCCTGTTTATCTGGTAGTTTCTTTTACGCCGAAAACATTAGAAGATAGCAGTGCATTTGCACTGTACTTAGCATTAGCTACTTGTGATTTTCATACGGTGGTTGTTGCAATGCTTCTGCTGATCAGGGAAAACTAGACGATGGCCGGAAAGTTGCTGTGAAGCAACTGAGTGTTAACAAGTCTGGGCAAGGCGAATCCGAGTTCTTTGTCGAAGTGAACATGATAACAAGCATCCAGCACAAGAATCTTGTTCGTCTTGTAGGGTGCTGCTCAGAGGGACCGCAACGATTGCTAGTCTACGAGTACATGAAGAACAAAAGCTTGGACAAGATATTATTTGGTAAGCGTAAAGCCTTATTGTTTCTCAGCTAATCCGATGCTTGGGGAGGTGATTGTTCATGTATTTGTTTGTCTGGCAAAAATTGGCAGGGGCTGATGGTTCACCGTTTCTGAACTGGAAGACCCGGCACCACATCATCATTGGCATCGCGCGAGGTCTGCAGTACCTGCACGAGGAGTCGAACCTGAGGATCGTTCATCGCGACATCAAGGCCAGCAACATCCTCCTGGATGACAAGTTCCAACCCAAGATCAGCGATTTTGGCCTGGCCAGGTTCTTCCCCGAAGACCAGACGTACCTTAGTACTGCATTTGCCGGCACACTGTAAGTCACCAGTACCCAAACTCACTTCGCAACTGTAGATGACTAAGCTACAATAACTTCCGAGAACAATTTGTGATCCATGTATCAGGGGCTACGTTGCACCTGAATACGCCATCAGAGGGGAGCTCACGGTGAAAGCCGACACCTACAGCTTCGGCGTGCTCGTGCTCGAGATCATCAGCAGCAGGAAGAACACAGATCTCTCGCTTCCGAACGAAATGCAGTACCTGCCTGAACATGTACGACACTTTTCTGAATCCAACTCTACGACACGGTAGTCATAAAAATTTTGGCGTGAAGAATCCTTCCTTCGTTTGAAATTTTCAGGCATGGAGGCTCTACGAGCAATCCAAGATACTCGAGCTCGTCGATTCGAAGGTGCAGGCTGGCGGGTTCGACGAGAAAGAGTCATGCAGGTGTGCGGATCGCGCTGCTCTGCGTGCAACCGTACCCAAACCTGAGGCCGGCGATGTCGGAAGTCGTGCTGATGCTCACGATGAAGACCGAGCAGTCCATCCCTCAACCGGTGAAGCCGGCGTTTCTGGACAGAAAGAACCTGAAGGACATGAACGCCGCGTTGGACACGGCGGCCGAGATGAGGTCTACGTCGTATTGGCTCGGCACGCCGTCACCTCTGGTCGACAGGCCGTACGACATGAGCTGTGGTATATAATGACTCGGCATTGTGATGGGTGCCGTACAAGCAAGATCAAGCATTGAAGTCGCATTGTGATGTGATGGTGAAATGGTAAGAACTGTTTCATATACAGTGAAATCGTGTTTCAGCGATACAAGTTGCTGGGAATCAAGCATAAATACTATAGGACGTTTTTGTGCACTCTCTTAATTTTGTACAAGCTCGCTTACTACTAGCTGGCTTTACAAAATAAGGAGAGGAGTGGTATAAACTTGAGTCAAAATTAAAGGAAAAGGTGGGAGAGACAAATTTGCAATGTACATTAATAACTAGAAATTTATGCGGCGTGCCATAGGCGCATTGTCACGCTAGAAAATCGACAAAGCGCACGATTGGCGCTCCACACACGAGTAAATCGAAAGCGAAAAGGATATAAAAATAAGCCTGTGTTTTTCGCAAAAGGGCTTAAGCGTAATGCTAGAAAAAGCGAAAAAGTACATAAATGAAATGCATATTTTTAAAAAAGAAGACATGTTTTTATTACAAAAAGGACACGAACGTAATTTTGATTTCTCTAAAAGGACGAGTGCTACTCTTAAAAATGCTAAAAGGGCATGAGCGTAATTTATAATCTTTTTTGAAAAAGGACCCAATCGTAATATATTTCTCGAAAGGACCTATCCATAAAATTTTTTAGAAAAGGTTGGATGTGATAAAATTTGTGGCTCGGCTCATGGCTCTCCGCTCGGCTCAAAACGGCCTCTATAGTAGAGGTAGTATTTGCTCTCTTCATGCCTAGGAGCTGAGAATATGCAGTGATCCCCCGCTATGCTATATATTGCATACTAGTGGGTTACAAGTGTATTGTTTTATTTTCCACATTTCTCCCATGCTTGGAGTTTTCATGTATTAAGAGTATACTTGCTTGCCTTTCTTGTAGATATTAACATTTTTGTAAGGGAGGTGTTTCTATGTATCACTTTTTAAAAATGACATAAATATTAAAGCTTGAATGTATGTTAGATGATGATTACTTACATCTTCGTTTGATTCAAGATTTGTATAACTTGTATTAGAACCTTTGCTCCTTTTGGAATGAGACAACGTACTGCTGCATTCAGTAAAGTGTGGCGTTTTTATTTTGAAATAAATGTATGGTATTTTGATCCTTCTCTTTTGAACCGTGACTTGATAGTATCATTGTGAAAATTTGTACTAGTATGAAGTGAAGCATTTAAAAAATGACTCAATAGTAAGGGTGGTGCAGAATCTAGTTACGATGTTCCAATATTTTTTAAAAGATTTATTTGAACACCTATCTTTTATCTTCTGCAGTATTAGTACAATGGTGAAAATATCAGATGTCAGGAGTGGCTTTGTTCACGATATGATGGTGAAATGCTCGATACCGAGTAGAGCAAGCTACAAAATAGAACTGTTCACTTATCTGACCCTTTCTTCAAATTTTTTTTTTTTGCAAAAATATCTTCTTTTCAAATAAAATCTATTATATATTAAAAACTCATGAGAGTTGCTAAGAAAAAAGAGAAATTGACAAGAAATTCTCACAAAAAAACAAAATATCTAGCCCTTAATATGGTGGATCCTAATTAAAACCACCGTCGGATCTTTCTAACAAAAATAGAAGCATGCTAGAAATTCTCACAAAAAAGCAATACATTCGGCCCTTAATCTGATGGACTCTGACGAATACTCATAAAGCAGGGTGCACCTGCGGCCCAATTACAACAAGCAAAGCCAGGGCAAGCAAGCGGCGGCCTCGAATCGGCCCAGCCTAAGCGGGCCGTCCAGACCTGCTACCCAAATGCCTACGAGACCATTCGGGAGACCATTCCGCCGATCCGACTCAGAGCTCGGCGGGTTCCCGACCCCGCTGGCGGGGCGGGATCCCAGACTCCGACTTCGGCGGGGTTCAGACCCCGCGGCGGGGCCAGGATCCCCGACTCCGACTCGGCGAGGTTCCAGGCCCGCGCGGGGCGGGATCCCGGCTCCGACCGAACCATGATAATCCCCGCAGAGGGCGCGTGCGCGCGCCAGTCCGTGTCAACCTAAGGCCACGTGCCCCACGAGCGGTCATTAGTGGTGGCGAGGCGGTGGTCCCTTCCCAAAACGATTTGATAGGCTGCTGAAGCCACGTCTCTGTCCCATCACCGACCACCACGGTGCAAGGACACGCTCTCTCGAGGCAACTCCAGCGTCACGCGACTCGTCGGCACCCATGGATCACGAAGCGGCTCGCCACTTCACGGAGGATTACCTAACCGCTCGACCGGCTAGACCACCGACCCGGCGCATAGGCTCGGCGGCGACGGTCAGCGGAGCGATTGGTCGAGCAACGGGCAAGGCCAAGCCCCTAAAGTAGCTCGCTGGCACCGCCAATTCTCGATGTAACACGCCTTCGTCTTGAATAAAGGAGGCGGGAACCTCCTAACGAGGCGGGGAGTAAGAGCTACAAGAGAGCTTTTTCCTCTTCTTCTTTTCTTCTCCTCCGAGAGCTAAGTTTAGATCATTCTAGTGTTGAGGCTCCACCTGCGGCTTGTAAAAAACTTCGGTGCGATCATCGCACTTTTGGTGAATACAATACCAACGCCTGCAGTCGGGTAGGGACCTTGGCCGAACCGGTATACATCTTGGACTCGAGGTCTAACCATTCGAGGGGCGAGGAGCGCGCCCCTTAGACTTACAAATTTACTTGCGGCGCTCGAAGCGCGGCGGTTGGCGCGCCAGTAGGGAGCCAGCGCGTCTTGGCGGCATCTCCGGTTCAATTCGTCTCCTTGATGGCATTCTTCTCCAGCAGCGGCATGGCGTGTTGGGAGCGGATCGCCGGCTCCCTCGGCTTCACCGTCACCTCGGAGGAAGCTCACGCTCATCCCAGCTGCCGCCGGGCGGCGCTGCGGGAAACTGGACCTCATCTCCGGCGGCCGTCCCCTCGGCTTGGGCGCCCCAGATCCCAAAGCGGAACACGAGGCGCTATACCTCCTTTGGCGAAAGCCCCTCAGGGCCAGCGAGAGATCCGTCACCTCCCTTTGCTCGACTTGTAGCTATGGGCGGCTACATGCCAACCTCCGTCCACGAGTTCTTTGGAAGACTCTTCGAGCCACGGCTCCAGCTCGGCACGGAGTATCCGCCCATGGCGGCACTCTCGCGAGTGCAGCGTGGCGGAGCCTGGCCGATTGGCCCGTAGCCACCGCGACTCTGCGGTCCCCGTCCGCGCCGCGAGGCCGCAGGAGGGAATACCGGTGGCCTTGGCTGAGCCTTCGAGGCTCGCCGTGGCCCGAGCTCCAACGCAGCGGAGGCTGGAGGAGCGAAAGGTGAGCTCGATCGGCTCGAGCCAACACAGGCGAGGGCGAAGCCGAGCGCCAGCGCAAGTCTTGGGCGGCGCGCGCAGCGCCAGCGCCAAAGCACCACAAGTTGAGGCGAATCGGCGCCCCGGTTTTCCCTCACGCAAGCCAAAAGCGTGGCTGCGGCCGCAATCTTGCTCGAGGCCTTAGGAGCCCGCAAACCGGAGGCGAGCTACCTACGAGAACCCGGAGTGGTGGGCGCGCGGCCGTCACGACTTTATCACGAGCCTCGGCTCCTACCACACGGCGCTACTTAGGCCACCGGGCCGTCTGCGCCATGAGCCGGTGGTGCGGCAAGACCGCACCCGCCATGAACCACCTCGGGCCTCACGCACCCGGTGCGCGGCGCCTCGGTAATGCCCTCGACATCGCGCCACCCTCGGCGCGAAGAAAGATGGCGGAGGGCGCGCCCACTCACGTGTTGCGGATGGTGGCGCCACTCTGCGGCCGAGCCACGATGGTCCCGGACCACGGGCTTTTGCCAAAAGGATCCGCCGGTAGTTTCCGCCCGGTCCGGCGCCTACCAACATTGCCAAATGCTGCGGGGCCACCAACCGGTGTCGGCTCGAAAGATCTGCCGGCTCGCGTCTTGGCGGGGAAGCGACGGATGATCTCTTCATCATCCGATACCTCCCCATCTACCTCGCGGACTCGGCTCGAGGCTGGCTCAGTACCGCCTCAAAAAGCGTCGGGAGCCCGGGGTGACTTGAAGAATCTCTTCGTCGGTAACTTCGAGGCACTTATAAGCGCCTGGTAACTCCTGGGACACGAAGGCTGCAAGCGGCGGCAGGGAGACTCTCGGGACTACATCGGAGGTTTTCCGCCGGATCTGCAAGCTCCCGACATCTCAGCCGCCGATGTCGTGGGAGCCTTCATCTGACACCTCTGCAAGGCCTTGGTGCACTGGTGAGGTGCCTCAAGCCGGACCACCAAGAGCTCCTCGACGCCGCCACCAACCACGCCTCCGTGCGAGGCCGTAGGGAGCTATTTTGAAGGAGGAAAGGCCCAGAGAGGGCGTCAAGCAGGTCTCGCTTCCGGCCGCCGACAAGCAGGCGGCGGGAGGCAGTCCGTGAGACCCAAGTAGTCGCCACGGTCGGCCGCCACGCTAGCGGCAGCGTGCGGCCGTCGCCCCAGACCGCCGAGAAATTGATGGGCGGCCCATGCGAACCATGGGTTCTCCGTCAAGCACAATCACAGGCTGCGAAGTCTGGCGCTATCTCTAAGCGTCCCCACCACGCGCGCGAAGCAAAGGAAAGAAGCCCGCGCGGACCCGATGCAGCGGAGAAGAAAGCGACACGACGAGTTCCCGAGCAAGCCGGTACGCCTCATGATCTTCGGAGGGCCGGCACTCTCTGGCGGAAACAAGCGTCGGCTCAAGCTCGCTTCTGCGAGAGTCCACATCGTCGCGCGGCGTCCCCAATATCTTCGGTGGTGGAGTTCGATCACCTTTGATCGAACCGATCACACCGTCGCGTCCACGGTAGGGAGGTACCGTGGTGGTCGGACCGTCGTCAGGCAAGCGCCTCACGAAGGTCTTGCGATGGGCGAAGCGGCGGCCTTAACATCCTCGTTGAGGCGTTCGGCGCTATGGGGTCGCGCTCAAGCCTCCGGCCAAGCAAGGCACCTTTCCATGGCGTCATCCGGGCGACAAGCCCGTCCGCTCGGGCGGTCGACACCGCCCGTCACCTTCGAGGCGGGAAACTTCCGCCAGACCCTCACCTTGGTCGTGGATTTCCCGGCGCCTACCACGCCATCTGGGAGGCCATGCTACGCCAAGTTCATGGCGATCCCGGCTCGCCTACCTCAAGGTGAAGATGCGGACGCATGGAGTCATTACGCGGCATCGTCTTTCAGCTGCCTTCAAGCTGCTGTGGCGGTGCGAAGCTCGCCTCGCGATCGTTGCCTCTGCGAACTCAACAAGCTCGGGAGGAAGCGGCGAGTCAGTCCACGAATCCGACAAATCGGCGGGATCCTTCAAATCCGTAGAGGACACGAAGGAGGTCGCGGTCGATCCACGTGATCAGGCCAAGGCCGTCTTGGTCGAACCACGCTCCCGCCAAATAGGAAAGCGGCTCGTCGACTTCCTCGCACTAACAAAGATGTCTTCGCATGGAGGTCCTCAGGCATCTAGGGCGATCAAAGGAAGTCGTAGAGCACTCCTTGAGCGTCAGGCCGGGCTCAGCCGGTCGCCCAGCGCTGCGCCGCCGGCGAGGAAAGGCGCGGGGTTATAGGAGAGATCGCCAAACTCTTGGCGGCGAGGTTAAATAAAGAGGTCGCCACCTGGTGGCTAGCCAACCATGCTTGTAAAAAAAGAAGAGCGGGCAATGGAGAATGTGTGTTGACTATCTGAGTCTCAACAAAGCATGTCCCAGGACCCATTCCACCTCGCATCGACCAAGTCATCGACTCCACCGTTGAGTGCGAGTCTCTTTCCTTCGGATGCCTACTCGGGCTACCACCAGTTGCGCTAAAGGAGTCGACCGACTCGCGACTTCCTTCATCACTCCGATTCGGCTCATTCGCTATGTCACAATGCCCTTCGGCTGAAAAACGCGGCGCTACATACAGCCGATGTATGCAAGCGTGCTTCAATGACGGATCGGTATAGCGTTGAGGCGTATGTCGGCGATATTGTCGTAAAGACCGGAAGGTGGCGACCTTATCGCCGACCTAGAAGAGACTTTCGCGAACCTTGACGGTTTCGCATAAAGCTCAACCAGAGTCGTCTTGAGGTCCCCAAAGCTCTTAGGCTTCATCGTCTACGGCGAGCATCGAGGCCAATCGGGAGAAGATCTCGTGATCGCAAGGATGGGCGGTCGGCAACCTCAAAGGGGTCGGAGGCCGGGTGCTGGCGGCTTTGAGCGTTTCGTGTCTCGCCTCGTGACGCGAATGCCGCTCTCTGATGCTCAAGAAATCCGGCCGCAGATTGGACACGAGGCTCGGGAGGCCCTCACGCGCGCGAAGGCCTTCTGTCCTCGCCTCGATCTGGTCGCCCCGGCACGGGTGAACGTGCTCCTCTACATCGCGCCACTACCCAAGTCGTCGGTGCGGCCCTGCGTGGTGGGCGGCGGAAGGCCGTGAGCTCAAGGTACAGCGGCGGTCTACTTCATCGGTGAGTACTTTCAGAGTCAAGACTCGGTACCCGCAGTGCGAAGTTACTCTACGCGGTGCTCATCGCAAGAGGAAACTCGTTCACTACGCCCGATCGGCCACGCCATCAGCTTGTGGTGACCACGTCCCCTCTGGCGAGATCATCCACAATCGCGATGCCTCGGGAATGATAGCCAAATGGGCGCTCGAGCTTAGCGGCCATGGCATAATATCGTCCTCGGACGGCGATCAATCGCGAGCTCTCTGGCGAACCGTCGCCAAAGTGGACCAAGCCGAGCACCACCGTTGGTCGAAGACCCCGTCTTGGACAATGTACTTGACGGGTCTTACACCAAGAATAACGCAGGCGGGAGTCGTCATCATCTCCCGCTCGAGAGCGAGCTTCAATCGCCATTAGGTTGCTCTTGGCGCGACCAACAACATTCTGCGAAGTCTGAGGCTCGTCAGCGGTCTCGGATCAGCTGCCGACCTCGGTGCCCGCGGCTCTCGTCCACGGGGACTCCAAGCTTGTCGTCGACCAAGTCATGAAGGTGCGGGCCAGAGGCGCCCGTGGCAGCGTCTTTGTCGAGAAATCTGGCCGGCTGAGGAGCGGTTCAAGGGTTTGAGCTTCACCGCAGCTCCGGCGCTACAATGGCGGCCGATCCACTGGCCAATCTTGCCTCCAGCGAGCACATATCTTGGGATCTTCGTCTCCGACCTCCTGCGACCTTGTCGGTGGACTCGGCGGTGGCGGCCACCGACCAATCGGCCACGGTCGCCCGACCAAGCGCGGTCGAGGCGTGAACTTGGCGGATCTGCCCGCGGTGTGCTAGCACTTAGTCCGATCGCGGAGGCCCTACATCGGCCGTTTGTGGACGGGTCACTTCCCCGACCGGCCAGAGGCGGCGCCTCGCCCGTGGGCAAAATCCTTAAATCTGATCGGCCTGGACCTCTACAAAGAGTCCCTCGGGTCCTCCAAAATGTATCTTGAAACCAAGGAAAGCAAGTTCTGGGCGACATACCAGTAGTCTGCGGTCACCACGCGACGCCCGATCTCTTGTGGGAAAGGCCTTTCGACAAGGTTTCTCTTGCCAAAGCCCGTGTCGGACGCGCGAGCATATTATGCGCACTGCGAAGGATGCAGTTCTTTGCTCGCGAGCGCATCTGCCGGCCAAGCTTCAGCGATCCCCATCCGTGGCCTTTTGCCGTGCGGGGACTCGATTTGGTCGGGCCTTCGGGAAAGCGCGGGGGCTTCACCCACCGCTCGTCGCGGTAGATAAGTTCACCAAGTGGATAGAGAAGCCAAGCGATCGTGGCGCCACGTCGGTACAAGCGGCCATCTTCTTCCAGCGACATCGTTTTTAGGTTTGGAGTCCCAAACTCCATCATCACGAAACAGCGGAACCACGGTTCACGGGAAGGAATTTCTCGAGATTGTGCGACTTCAACATCCGTGTCGATTGGGCGTGATAGCCCATCCGCGGACTAACGGCGGTCGGCGCACTAACGGCATGATCCTTCAAGGACTCAAGCGCGGATCTTCGATCGGCTCAAGCATTTGGTATTGGGTAAGCGAGCTGCCTCCGTCCTCTGAGTCTGCGGACCACGCCCGACCCGGCGGCCGGAGTTCACCCTTCTTTATGGTGTTGTGGCTGAAGCCGTTTTGCCTTGACACGGAATACGGCTCCCAGAGATTGCAAGCCGATGAGGCTCGGGGCTCGCCGCAACAAGGCGCCATCGACCATTTCGGCGGTAGCGGCGTGGCCGTCTGCGGTCGGCGGATATCAACAAGCCTGTAGCGCTACCACGGCCGCCAAGTTCGAGGGCGATCCTTGGCTTTGGCGACTTGGTTCTGCGTCGAGTCCGGACAACCAAAGATAAGCATGGTGGCGCCCACCAGGAGGTCCTTTCACCGTCGTGGAAGTTCTCCGACACAGCACCTTCGACTCAAGGGCCTTGATGGTCGCATCCTCCTAATGCTGGAACATTGAAAAGTTAAGGCGATTCTATCCTAAGCTCTTTTCTTTTTCTGGTATAAGTCTTTGCCTTTCTCCCAGCCGAGCACAGTGCGCCGCGTGGCGACTTCGGGGGCTGCCGTGGGGCGCCCGTTGAGCGCTTTCCGGATGGTGTCTGTGCTTGGTCGGTGACCAGTGAGCCACGAGTCTATCGGCGGTAACCCTCTCGACCAGAGTGCTACGGCCTCGCCCGGTAGGCTATGGTTGCCCGTAGCACTCCGCGGAAGAAGGAAGCACACGAGTGGGATGACCTCTTGGTCGATTGGGAACAATCTTCCCCACACGAACTTCGGCTAACTCACGTACTCATGTGGGTGGTGACCCGACTAGTCACAGAGTCTATCGGCGGTAACCCTCTCGACAGCGCTCGGCCTCGCCCGGGCTATGGTTGCTAAGTAGCACTGCGGAAGAAGGAAGTGCAGTGGAAAAACCCTTGGCGATCGGGAACACTCCGAACCCCATGAGTGCGCGTAACTACCGCATAAACAAGACTCCTATCCTCTTGACCCTCTCCAATTGGCCCAGACCCTACGCGGCTATGGTTTCCTTCTACGGCTCTCTGGCGTTTTTCTTGCTTTAGGGACGGGAGGCGAAGAAAGCGGCGTGGCTACAGAGCACCCCAACAAGCGTACTTATAGGAGGCGGCGGGCGCCCGGCCGAGCAGACGCCTCCTCGAGCGAATCGTCGCGTCCGCCCTAAATGCATCACCGCCGGCTGGTAACTCCCGATTCCAATTCCACTCGCATTTAATCTGTCGCGTCGAGTTGCGAGTCATAAAACCGCCCCGACGACGTGTCCGTTACCTCTTGGTCTCGCCTTTTGGCGGGCGGTTGTTAGGAAGTAGCGAGGCCCATTGGCGCTCGCGGTCCCAAGATGGCAAAAGCTTTGTGGCTTGCGCGGAGGCCCAGTGCACGAAAGCGTGGGTTCAAAGGCCTAACCACCGGATGGCGTAAGGCCGCCCAGTGAAAACAGGCGAGGGCAAATCGAGTGAGCCCGGTGGGTCCCGGTTGGGTCGGTGGCGACCAGATCCACCTCTACTCGCGTCGAGACCATACTTCACACTCTCCGGGAGCTCATCGATGGCGGCGGCCGGTATGCTCTGGGTGGTGGCGACCCGGGGTCCATCTGGGATTGAGTAAAGAAAGGTTTCTTATGGGTCGCCCCCTGGCGAGGGCGAGGACACCTACTGCGGGACCGTCCGCTCGGAAGGTCCCCCTTAGGCGGGACCTCCAGGACCCACTCGGACTACCGTTACTAGCTCCAAGATCACGGCGTTCAAACCAGCAGTGCGCGCGCGTCGCTCACCCCCTCCGGGTCCACTGCGGATGGGGTAAACTTGTGGGATAGGCGGCGGCTACTCCTCTCGCGACTTCCCTCGTCGGACGGGGACTCGGGATGGATACCGGCGTCCGGCTACGACGTTAAGCGAACACTCGGACACCGGAACCTCGGCCGAGGCATCCGGTGCGTCTTTGCCGACAAGGCACTTTCGGACACCGGAACCTCGCGGAGCATCCGATCGTCCTTGCCCGACCAAGGCACACTCGGACACCGGAACCTCGCGGAGGCATCCGGTCGTCCTTGCCGACCAAGGCACTTTCGACACAGGAACCTCGCGGAGGCATCCGATCGTCCTTGCGACCAAGGCACTCGGACACCGGAACCTTGCGGAGGCATCCGGTCGTCCTTGCCGACTAAGCGGCGTCTAGCTACGGCGTTAAGCGAGCACTCGGACACGGAACCTCGCGGAGGCATCGGTGCGTCCTTGCCGACCAAGGCACTTTCGGACACCGGAACCTCGCGGAGGCATCCGTCGTCGCTTGCCGACTAAGCGGCGTCCGGCTACGGCGTTAAGCGAGCACTCGGACGCCGGAACCTCGCGGAGGCATCCGGTCGTCCTTGCGAAACCAGCACTCGGACATCGGAACCTCGCGGAGGCATCCGGTGCGTCGCTTGAAACTAAAGCGGCGTCGGCTCGGCGTTAAGCGAGCACTCGGACACCGGAACCTCGCGGAGGCATCCGGTCGTCGTGCCCGCGACCAAGGCACTCGGGCACTAAAACTTCGAAGGCATCCGCTCATCGCTTGCGACCAAGGCACCGACTAGCTCTGGCGAAAGCAGCGCAAAAGGAAGATCAAACGACTTCGGGAATAAATGCGTGGCGAGAGAAAAAGCGCCCACCACCGGAACCCGAAGCGGTCAAGAAGGCGAGCGAGCAAAAACACACCTGGCGTGCGCGTGCGCTATCGACGGCAATTAAGAGGCTCCGGCGGTTCGCATACCTCGAGGCGTAATCCGGGCGGGCGTCGGATGCGTTGAGAGCACGCCCGGCAAAAGCTGGTAGGCCCCGTTGGCCCACCTAGTTGAGCGGATCGATCAAGCTCAACCCCCAGCCGAGTGCTGCGAACTTCGATTGGAGGTTCGAGAACTCTTGGCGAATACTCATAAAGCAGGGTGCACCAGCGGCCCAATTGCAACAAGCAAAGCCAGCGGCAGCGGCGGCCTCGAATACGGCCCGGCCTAAGCAGGCGTCCGGCCTGCTACCCAAATGCCTCTGAGACCATTCGAGAGACCATTCCCGGCCGATCCGACTCCCAGGCTCGGCGGGGTCCAGGCCCCCTTGGCGGGGCCAGGATCCTCGACTCCGACCAGCGGGGTTCAGGCCAGCGTGGGGCCAGGATCCCCGACTCGACTTCAGCGAGGTTCCCGACCCCGCGCAGGGCCAGGATCCCAAACTCCGACTTCAGCGGGGTTCCAACCCCGCGGCGGGGCGGGATCCCGGCTCGACCGAACCATGATAATCCCGCCGAGGGCGCGTCGCGCGCGCCGAGTCCGTGTCAACCTAAGGCCCGTGCCCCACGAGCG
Organism: Otatea glauca; assembly: GCA_036346275.1. Taxonomy (NCBI): domain Eukaryota; kingdom Viridiplantae; phylum Streptophyta; class Magnoliopsida; order Poales; family Poaceae; genus Otatea; species Otatea glauca. The sequence continues at coordinate 3,943,527 of CM070718.1, read as the reverse complement.
GTCATTGAAGTGGTGGCGAGGCGGTGGTCCCTTCCCAAAACGATTTGATAGGCTGCTGAAGCCCGTCTCTGTCCCGTGGCCCGGCCACCTGGTGCAAGGACACGCTCTCTCCGAGGCAACTCCAACGTCACCGCGACTCGTCGGCACCCACATGGATCCACGAGCGGCTCGCCACTTCCGGGAGGATTACCTAACGCTCGACCAGCTAGACCACCGACCCAGCATAGGCTCGTGAAAGCGACGGTCGGTGAGCGATTGGTCGACGGGCAAGAGGCAAGGCCAAGCCCTAGAAGTAGCTTCGCTGGCACTTCGCCAATTCTCGATGTAACCTGCCCGCCATTACTAAATAAAGGAGGCGGGAACCTCCTAACGAGGCGGGAGTAAGAGCTACAGAGAGCTTTTTCCTCTTCTTCCTCTTCTTCTTTTTCTTCTCCTTACGAGAGCTAAGTTTAGATCATTCTAGTGTTGAGGCTCCACCTGCGGCTTGTAAAAAAACTTCGGTGCGATCATCCGCACCTTTTGATGAATACAATACCAGCATACGAATGGGTAGGGACCTTGGCCCGAACAAGTATACATCTTGGACTCGAGGTCTAACCATTCGAGGGAGCGCGAAGCCTTGCCCCTTAGACTTACAAATTTACTTGCCGACGCTCGAAACGCCGACAGACTCTAACTAAGTTAAACTATATTAGTCATTGGATGTTATTATTTAAAGAAAAACATCTAAGTTAGAATCTAGCGGACCCGAGCTATAACCAATGATTTTTCTCAAAGCATAGCCAACAATTTAAATGAACTAATCCCTTTGTTAGAATTTGCCCTAGAGATATTGATACACTTGATCTATACGTGCACACATTTGCACCCCAAATCAGTTTAGATTGAGTTAAGAGATTAATGTGGTATATATAGTTATGGTGTCTTAGCATGCGTGGCGTGAACAAGCCTTATCATTAACGAACTGGAAATTTGAAAAAAAAGGACGATCAAAAGACCCGAGCAACTATTGCAACACAAAGTGGCAAATACTAATACGATACGTTTATTCCATATGTAGTACGTGCAAAAGGAGGCTGGGTAAGGCAGTTGAATAAAGCACGGCGGCAAACAGCTAGCTCTACCACGTATGACTTGACAAGAAACATTAAGCCTTTGACACAACGATCAATACAAAACCTCGAGTTAATTAGAAACCTAAGCCACACTTGAAAATTGAATTCTTCAATATTAAATATCTGGGACGATTTCAATGGCCGAGCAGAACAAAGCCGAGAGGAAGCTCAGTGAGGAAAAAAAGAATTGAATTCTTCAATATTAAACATCTGGGACGGTTTTAATGGCCGAGCAAAACAAAGCTGAGAGGAAGCTCAGTGAGAGGGGGGGGGGGGAAGAACCAAACCGAGACGAAGCACATAGAAAAACCAAGGGAGATAATTTTCGAGAGAGATATGTTGTAGAAGAGAATTTAGGATCTAATTTGTAGAAAATGAAATTAGTAGTTGGATTTGTATACGAATTCTAAATTAAAATTGATATACAAAAGTAAAAATAACATTGCAAAAATTCAGAATAAACAACAAAAGGAAATTAGCCATTTGATTTTAACTCTAAATAAAAACATGAAATTCAAAATTAAATAAAAATAACAACAAAATAACAAAAGAATAAAAAATAAAAGGAAATTAGGGATTTTTTAATTCATACTACATAAAAATAAAAATTTTGGTTTTATTCAGAATTAAAATTACATAAATACGCTAATTTGCGAAAAAAAATAAAATGAGGTAAGGAATTTGATTTGTATGTGTGTATATTATTATTAACTACTATGTAATAAAAGTCGATGACGATTTTTTTTACGGCCGCTAAGAAAATATAGAATAAGCTAAAAATTCTCAAAAAACTTTCTAACTCTTTATTCGGTGGACCTCAATGGAATGAAGAGATTAAAAGAATGATACATCAACACATATTCACTATACCAGTATAAGCAATATGATGTGCACTAAAAAAGTACAGAAAGAAAGAGACAAATATTGCAATAATAAAATTAAGAGATGATGGTATAAATAGAAAATATTATGTTATGCTCTATTTACAGTTTTACTATTTAAGTATTTGGAGAAGAAAGTTTCGATTGCATGTGACAAGTATTGTGAAACAGAGTGAATATATTTTCTTCTATAATATATAATATCAAAATATCACAAGTGGAGTTCTACAATGATCTATTTTCCAAAAATTGAAATCACATATATAAATATGCTTTAAGAATGATGCATGCATGGCCATGCGGAGCCATCTTACTAGTTATAAAATGACTCCTTCCTCACGCGGAAGGGCCTAGTGCAACACACAGGTACCTTCCGTGCTAGGGGACCCAGGAGGGCGGATATATCGTGAGATCGTGTGGCCGGAGGCGGGCGGCATAGCAACTCGGTGGGAGCATGAAAGATCGAAAAAGCGACTAGAGGAGGGTGAATAGGAGCCAAAAAAATTTGAATAAACTCTCCCCTAAAATTCAAACCACCAAAAACGAGAAAAAAGCGCACCGGTGGGTATTTGAGTCGGATGAGCAGTACCCAGACCACAAGAGGTCGGATGAGCGATTTTCGGAATGAATAGTGTTCGGGTGAGCAGTACCCCCTACCGGCTGGTCGGATGAGCGATACTCCGACTGAAGTGGTTGGATGAGCGATTACTCGGTGAATAGTACTCGGGTGAACAGTAAAATCAGCACGATCTCAGAAACAGAAATCGATGAAACCTTTGATCGGCTGATCCAAAAACATTGAAAATTGGTGTGCACCTCCTAAAGGATGTCAGGAACCTATTTCAAACAACAATCGAAGGAATTAATACCAAGGTTCCGTCCTTTTCGGTTTAACAAATGCAACACCAAAAGCAGTCACGAACACAGACTTCACCGTAACTTGGTGGGAGTTGATGGTCGAGAATATCCTTGGATGACTCTCCACAAATCACGGCAAGTAAGTACGAAGAAACAACCCTTCAAACAAATAGAAACACCATCGAAAACTAGGCACGAAATTGGTTTCTTGCAAAACTGAATAGAAGAGGTTGTAGATTGCCTAGATGATTGGGATATGATCTATAGGAGATTCATCCGACAATCTTTCATCCTTGGCAACAAGAACGAAGCCAATCAAGACTAAATAGCGCAAGTCACACGTTTACGCACTTTAAGAACACAGTTTACAACTTGCAACAAGAGCGTAAGGATTGCCTAAAAGATTAAAAGCAAGAATCCGGAGAAGAGTTCATCAATCATGAATTTCAACAAAGACTCAATAGCATGTAGAAGGAGATGAGGCAAATCCAAATTACGTAAAGTAAATCGCAAGAAGGTAAATGCGGAATTTATATAACAGAATTCAAGTGCGTAATGTAAATACGTAAGAGAAATGAAACAAGAATATAAATGAAGAACATTTCATTTCTGGAAGGGAGGTTTACAAAGCCTCACAACAAAGTGGGCAAAGCTCAAATGAGCAGCAAAAACCTCAGATCCTTCACCAAGAGGAGAGGCTGCCCCTACCCCTCTATTTATAGTGACCTGGGATCAATTCCCACCTTTGGATGTCCTGCTTCAATCCTAAGCTAACATCCAAGAGCCGATTTGATCCTTACAACATCCTCTCAACAACTCTCAACTACTCACGTAGACTTTCCTCACTGCTCACCCCAAGGAGACACCCCTCTCCCTGTCTATTCATAGCGTGCTTGGAACACCTACCACCCTTGGATGAGCCTCTAAACCCTCCATCAAGGGCTGAGATTTTACCCACTCACAAAGCTATGCATGGGCTCACAGAAACCCAACAACACAGCGGGTTTTGCGCTTTTCAACTCACACTAACTTGACCCGCTACTCTATCTTCGACCGCAATCCAACGGTCCTCCTAGATCGAGGCAGCTCCAAGTTAGCATCTCATCCATTCCTTTGTCTTCTCGGCTTGCGGCTACTCCACGGCCTCAGTCATCTTTGGCGACACCTTGATCATCGGACCTCGGCTCTCCCGGCTAGTCACAGTCCCTTCGCCTCACCATGACCTAGCTCCAAAGTCCTACAACCATCATAGACAAGGAAACCACATCACATAGCAATGTCAACAACACATATCTATCTCAACGAGAAAGATATACACTACACGACCGGCATAACCCCGACCACACGTGGTCGACCATGGTCTCCATCCCGAGCCAACCATGGTCGACCATCGGTCTCCATCCCGACCACTCAAGGTCGGACGACCCAACCACTCGGGGTCGGACGGCTGGTCTCCGACTGCCACGGCTCGGACCTCTACTGGTCGGACAAGCTGGTCTCCGACCAACCATGGACTGACCACTCTGGGTGGGACAACCGGTCTCAGACCCCACCACGGCCCGGACCTCTGGGTCGGACAAGCGGTCTCCGACCAACCAAAGACCGACCACTCCGGTGTCGGACGGCTGGTCCGACACCACCACCCCAGACCTCTGGGGTGGACAACCGTCTCCGACCAACCATGGACGACCACTCGGGGTCGGACAAGCCGTCTCGACCGACCACGACCCAGCACTCTCGGGTCGGACAAGCGGTCTCCGACCAACCAAAGACGACTGACACTCGGGTCGGACGGTGGTCTCCGACCAGCCAAAGCCCGGACCTCTCGGTCGGACGTCCGACCACTGGGGTCGGACGGCCAGTCTCCAACCGGCCAAAGCCCGACCACTCGGTCGGACGACCCGACATCTCGGGGTTGGGCGGCCCGACCACTGGGCCGGACGGTGGTCTCCAACCACCAAAGCCCGACCACTCAGTCGGACGACCCGACATCTCGGGGTCGGACGGTAGTCTCAACCGATAACTCAAATTGCTCTAGCTCGAAAAACAATCCAAATCAAACTCAAACTTGAGCACACCTTGCTCAAATAAAGTCAAATACTCATCACAAACATGGATGGACCTCCACATGGTCCTTCAATCTCCCCTTGATGAGTATATTGACAAACCACACAAAAGGCATAAATTTGAGTTTGAATGAGAGAAGAAGAAAGCAATTTGATTGCAAAGCCAAACTTGGTCCAGAGATAAAGATATAAAATTATGACCAAGTTGGCAGAAAGAATTTAGAGTAAGACCATGAAAAGAGCAAGTTTTCAACAAAAGCTCTAAAAACCAATCATAAGTGTCAAATGTGATTATGATTCATAAGAGATAGCAAAGATTTACAAAAATCATAAGAACCAACAAGCTTTCACAATTCTATCTCCTCCTTTTCTACATTTTAAATTATGCCTTTTTCTATATTTTCTCCCCCTTTTGGCAATATAGGCATCAAAATAGAATTTTCTCCCTCTTTTATGTATGCATGAAATGCAACCTAAGGGAGCTTTGAAGATTATCCAAATGATCATAATGACAAGATATGACACCAAGCTTATTAATCTCAGATTATGACCAAACTAAGACATGTCCAAGTGCAAATAACAAATTTTGCTCATAAGCTAAGTTTTGAAAATGTATCATTTTTAGCAAGATTTGACAAGTGCACAACTTAGCAAAGTTTCAAAACTAGAAGCACAACCACTCAGGATCAAATGGAAAACCTAGAGTTCAACCTACTCAACACTTTGGGAATTTTGAAGTGCATATTAGGTCCTTGAGCCCATTTTCAATTTATGCAAATTTTCTTTAAGACTTGAAAAACATAGCGGGGTGCAAATGTTTGACATTATTTGCATTCTTTACCCACTTATGTGTTTGATATTTGTATTTTTTTGTTGATTGACTCAAGCCATTTTCGATCATCTCAAGAGTAACTCTTAAGAGAATGATCTTGGTCATACACAATATATTCCAAGTTCATCCCAAATGCAATGGGAGGCGATCTCGAGAATATAAAGTCTTTGAGATCAATTTTGCACAAAAGAGTCAATTTTTTAAATTTTCAATTTAGCACATATGAGCAATTCAAGGACTCAAATATGGATCAAGCAAATTTCACCCAAGTTGCTATAGGGACTCTAGAAATCCAAAATTTCACAATTCATGGTAAAAGCCCTAAAGAAGAAACTTAGTAAGCAAAAGCAACATGTTTCATCAAGTTTTCATTTAAAGCTTTTAAGTTTTGATTTCAATGAACATTAGCTTGATAAATGAACTTGGACATATCTAAGCTAGTGATTTTCTTGAAAGATATAGCATGATGTATTTCACGAAGATTGAGTCAAATGCATAATAGACAAAGCTCATAAAACGAAAAAGCGGTCTAAATGCAATGCATGAACAGATTCCCAAACTCTCCTCAACAAATGAATCAATTTTAAGCTCAAATCTGGTTAAAGTTGAGTTTTTATCAAGATTAGGCATAAAGAAAACCGAATGAACTCAATAACAACGGAAAAAAGCAGAATGAGGAGAAGAAGAGAAAGCGCAAAGCTGGATGGCTTATTGAGCATAGATAAGATAGAAGAGACTCACTACGGCTTAGACTCGCTCTTATCTTCCCAAAAGACTGACATAGGGAAGCTGACTCTAGATCCCAACTAAGGAGTGCACACAGACCCTGTCTACCCAGGAGGTCCAAAACCTGCTAGACTTATAAGACTGTGAGGGAACTCAACCTAGAGAGAAGAGAGAACAGCTAATCACGCATGATAGCAACCTAAAGCACAAGATAAGAGGTCCATGCAAGGCATGCCAGAAGTCTAAGTGAGTGAACTCAACTCAAGAAAACAAGCCCAAAGACACCCAGAAGAAACACAAAGAAAAGAAAAGGCTGGAAGAAAACATATAATACATAATATACAAACCAGCTCCCTCTCACGAAAGGCCATAAGGGCTCACGACTCCAAGCTCACTCCTCAAGGCAACAAATCTGGAGCTATCCAAGGGCTTGGTGAAGATATCGGCTAACTGGAGGTCACTCTCTACAAACTGAAGCGCGATATCTCCTTCTCCACATGGTCTCTAAGGAAGTGATATCTAATATCAATGTGCTTGGTCCGAGAATGTTGCACGGGTTTTTAGCAATGCAAATAGCGAAGTGTTGTCACGGAAAAGTGGCACACTCTCTATCTCTAACCCATAGTCCCGCAAGGTCGATCTCATCCAGAGCACTGCTCACAAAGAATCGGCTGCAAACAACATACTCGGCCTCGGTGATTGGTACAACCCTGCATCGCTTCCTAGATGACCAAGAAACAAGAGAAGTGCTAATGAATTGGCAAGTGCGGAAGTGCTCTTCCTATCTATCCTCTGACCAAAGAAAGTCGGATCGGAAAAGGCTCTAAGAGATAGACAAGAAGAAGAAGAGTACCAAATACCATAATCGGTGGTAGCACGAAGGTACTGAAGATGCGCTTGATCGCTGGCGGTGAGAGCGCGAGGAGAAGCTTGAAATCGAGCGCATGCACACACGGCAAAATGTATGTCCGCCTCGAAGCGTTGAGGTACAAGAGGAGCCGATCATGCTTCAAACTCCTTTTGATCGGCGGGCTCACCATCCTCATCGGGCTCGAGGACAGCGATGGTGGCCATAGGAGTCATCACCGGCTTTCCATCGACATGTCGCGCCTCGGGAGGTCACGGGTATATTTGCCTTGATGCAAGAAAGTACCCTCCGAGTCCGCTTGATTTGGAAGCCAAGAAAGTAGCTCAACTCGCCCATCATACTCATCTCAAACTCAGTACTCATCACATCGTAAAACCGAGAGACAAGAGAATGAGACGAGCCACCAAAAATGATATCGTCCACATAAACCGGACAAGAAGAAAATGAGACTCATGGTGTCCGATGAGCAGAGTTTTGTCTACTATGCCCATTTTAAAGTCATGGGTGAGAAGATAAGACTTGAGCCTCTCATACCATGCTCGGGAGCTGCTTGAGTCCATACTGAGCTTTGGAAAGCTTGTATACATGACTCGGAAACTTGGGGTTCTCAAATCACGGAGGTTGCTTGACATAAACCTCTTCCTCAATATAGCCATTGAGGAATGCACTCTTGACATCCATTTGATAGAGCTTGAAGCCCGGGATGCGAGAGAATGCAAGCAGGATCCTAATAGCCTCTAGCCTAGCTACGAGGGCTAAGGTCTCCTCAAAGTCAAGACCCTCAACTTGAGAAAAGCCCTGCAACTAGCCTAGCCTTGTTGCGTAATGACAACCCCATCCTCACTCTGCTTGTTTTTGAACACCCACTTGGTCCCAATGACATTATGACCGGATGGGGCTCGACAAGTCGCCATACATTGTTCCTCTCAAAGTTCTCAAGTTCTCATGCATAGCATTAATCCACGACTCATCGGATAATGCATGAGAAACATCCTTCGGCTCAAAGGAGGCAACGAAGGCGAGTGAAGGCGAGAAGGAGGACAGACCAGCTTCTTGGCGAGTGACACGCTCGAACAAATCGCCAATCATCCGATCGGAAGGATGGCGTCTCTGAATATGACGGGAGGTCCGGCCAGAAGAGTAGCCTCTACCTCTTGAGCAGAAGAGGTAGGAGCAGAGCCACTCTTTGAAGGAGAGTCGGAAGGCAAGGTGGTCTCCCGAGGTGCGAAATGGAAGCAGGAGGCACCTCATGTGAAGAGGGACTGGATCCGGTGGAACACCATCATCTCCATCATCCTTATCTTCTTCAAAGATGGTCTCAGAGGAATAAGAAGAGCCTCAAACATCGTGTCTAGCTCTGGCTAGTCTCATCAAAGGTCACATCACAGTCTCTATGATCCTATGTGCATCAACACTCCAGACCCTATAGCTACGAGAAGAAGACGAGTAACCTAGAAAGATACCATCAGAAGAGCGAGACTCAAACTTATCTAGGTTACCAGACTTCAAGATAAAACACTTGCAATCGAAAACGCGAAAATGAGACACACTGGGCTTTCGCCCATACCTCAACTCATAAGAAGTGCGATGCAAATGTGCTCTCAAAAACACGCGATTAGAAACATGGCAAGCGGAGCTATAGTCTCATTAAAACTTCCTAGAGTATCTTGATTCATCTAGCATCGTCCAGCCATCTCAACCAGTGGTCATGTTCTTCCTTTCCACTATGCCATTCTCACGAGGCGTAGGGAGAAGAGAACGATGCTCTAAACAGGACTCACACAAAAACTCTCAAAGTAGGAATTCTTGAACTCCGTGCCATTATCACTGCGTATAGCTCGTAATGCACCTGGGAGCTCAATAGACAACCTACTGACCAAACCCCTGAAGTGAGAAAAAGTCTCATCCTTCGAGGCCATGAAGAATACCCAAGAGAATCTAGAAAAATCATCAACGATGACAAGAACATACCACTTCCCTCCTGTTGACTGCACTCTAGCTGGACCAACAGTGTCCATATGTAAAAGCTATCCTGGTGCATCAGTACAGGAGGATGAGAAGCAGTAACCATCTTGCCATGTCGGCAAGGAGAGCAAACTAAGTCTTTGACCATCTTGAGTTTGGGCAAACCCCGAATGAGATCGTGGCTGCTAACTCGAGTCAAATGATCAAAACCAATGTGACCAAGTCTCCTATGCCAGAAGGAGAGATCACGGGACTCAGAAGCAATCAAACATCGAAGAGAGTCTCGGAAGAAGCGAGTAAAAGTCAGCACGAAAGACTCTCCCAAATCTAGAAATCCCGCAAACTAACCCTCCTGATGAATCAAGGATTCTACAGGCATTACTCTTGAAGCTTACCTCGAAAGAGTCATCAATAGTCGAGAAGCAGAGAGCGATTGAATTGCAGCTTACTTACTAAGGCAACATCTTTAAGAATGAAATTTTGGTTAATGTAGATGGTACCTTTAGCTATGACTCTACCTGAAGAAGCATCCCCGAAAGTGATCAACTCATCACCGGGGGCTCGGACTAGGGAAGAGAACCATCGAGAATCTCGGTCATATGCGAGAACAACCGAGCCGACAATCCAAACATCTCCTTCCCATCCGAGCGAACTGATCAAGACACAAGAGAGAGATGACTCGATCTTGGGATAGAGTGTAGACTTGGGAACCCAATCTTTGAACCACACGACGCCTCAGTACCAAACCACGAGAAGAAGACGGACTCGAGTGTCTCTCGACGCTTAACTCTAACAAGATCAAGAGCAACTTTAGTAGATGATCTAGGAGTCAAATCGGGTTGGCATGCCGTGGTGCAAAAGCCGAGCCACCCGGTGAGGCTTCCTAAATCTCCTACCGAGAAAACACCTCACGCACCGATATCTACCTCGATAGGAAAAGCGAGGAATATCAAAGGACGGCGGAAAGATCGACTACTGAACAGCTCCAAGACTAAAACTCGAAGAACCAAAGATGAAAACCGAGTCCTCGACGCGTCCAAAACAAAGCGACTCTCTAACCATTCTAGAAGCGGTGTGTACCTTAGGAGCACTCAAAGTCCGGGATGACCACGAATACCCCTAAGAGCGAGAACACGCTCACGCCGAGTGATCTTGGCGCTGAGCGTAAATCTACTAGGTGACCATCCTTCTTACAGAAGGTGCATGTGTACTTCGCCTTGCTAGAGACAAAGGCAACAGGAGTAACACCCTTCTGGTCAGAAGTCCTATGGACAACCCCAGCAGAACTAAACTTGGTGGTGCTCACTCTGGGAGCTACCACAATCTCACCACTCTTGGAGCCACGCACAATGGTGGGAGGATGCGCCCGAGCGTGCTCCAAGGGATCAAATCCTAGACCTTGATTGAATCTACTAATCTTGGATTGGTCTAGAATAAGATTGAGCTTCTTCTTGCCTCCAACAAACTTCTCGAGAGTGCTCATAAGATACTGGCAATCTCGAAAGAAAGAGGCACAAGAAGAGCAGGGGAAGAAGAAGAACCAGAAAGATGAGCTCTCTCAACACGTGCATTTTTCTCTCTCAGCACGACTGCCTCAATCTTGAGGGCCTCACAAGAAACACAAGACGCATTTCTAATTCTATGGGCTTGGTCTTCTAATTTCTTCCTAAGCTCGACATGGATTTTATCCAAGTCCCCTCAATCACGAACATCATAAGCAACTTTCTTGTGACTTATCTAGTAAGTCCTTACCAAGTTTAGCACACTTGACATTTAAGGATTCATTGTCAAATTTTAGTTGCCTCTGACCCTCACATGAGCCGACCGTTCCTTAGAAGCATGCATTTCAAGTTCATCGTTTCTAGAAGAAAGCTTCCTAAGGTGATCGCTCATGGCATCAATTTGGCAAGCAATTTAGGGCAATTAGCACAAGAAGGAGTAGAGTGAGCATGAAGAAAACTAGCATCTACGAGAATGAGTATCAACAGATTTATTGCTAGCATTCTTCAACCTAAGACTATCTAGTTCGGACAACACACTATCATGCATAGTCCTTAGGTTCTCTAACTCCACAAGCAAAGCATCACACAAAGCATGATCATCGATGACTCGGGAGGAGAAGATCTAAGTGAAGCTAACTCCCGAGTCAAGGTACCTACTTCCTTTTCTAACTCGAACACCTCGACCTAGCCTTAGCATGAAACTTGCCTAATTTACGTAAGACGCATTTAAATCGTCGAGGTGGGTACCTCATCCGTGTCGCCAGACGGCTCGGAGTCGCTTACTTCAATGGCGCTCGCCATGAAGCACATGCCGGAGAAGTCATCTTTGCCCTTCACCTTCTCTTGCGGATCGCCCTCGCTTGCATCACTCCGTTCCCGTGTCGAGAGCTCGATGTCGCCCAAAGGGCGAGGACCGGTGAAAGAGCTTCTTATTCTGGCAAAGTTGCGGTACTTCTTCTTCGTCGGCTCACGGTGGGGCCTTCTTGTTGCGGTTCATGTCGGTGTGGTCGTTCTTGCCCGAACCGCCTTGTTCGTTTTGCCCTTCTCCGCTTTGGGACGCTTTGCTCGAATGTGGTTGGGGCCATCACACTCAAACAGTGATCATCCCACCTCTCTTCTCTCTCTCTCACTCTCTTGTATGCATATGAAAATTTACGAGCAAGAAGAGCAAGCTCATTTTCTGAAATTTTTCCAGCTTGGTCATCGCTAGCTCGCAAAGGGCGGAGAGAGAGAAACCAACAGAAGAATCAGAAAGAGAGGATCCAATGGGATCGGTGACCAAAGCCATCGACTGAGACTTCGTCTTCCGCGAGACGACATCGATCTCATGAGTCTTGAGGCGGGAATAAAGCCCGTCAAGAGTCAAGGTCGACAGGTCGGTGGTGTCCTTGATGGTGGTCACTTTCATTTCCCAAACACGAAGATCAAGTGCGGTCAAGAAATGTCGAGCATTATCCGAGTCAGGGTATATGCAACCGACTGCTCGGAGGTCGCTCAAAATCTTCGTAAACCGACCAAAGCACTCGTCAAGACTCTCACCAGCGTGCTGTTCAAACTTGTTGAACTCACGCTTGAATTGGTCCTGTCGAACCGTCTTGATTTGGGTAGTGCCTCATGGTAAGCATCGAGGGTCACCCAAATCTCATGAGCGTAACGAAGGTGAAAGATCCTATCGTACTCATCGCGACTAAGGCCCTGTATGAGGATGTTCCTTGCCTTAGCATTTGCCTCAACATCACCATATTGCCGGCCGTGACGTTCTCATCGGCGCAGAACCTCATACGGAGCTTCACCTTCGTCATATCAGAAACCACAGGCGGTGATGTACGACTCCATCCGAGATTTCCAAAAAGGAAAATCAACTCCAGAGAAAATAGGAGGCTTGGTGGAATACTTGTCCATCGCCATGGCTCTTGAGACCGGTCAAGATCTAGAAAGAGCAGAACCGGCTCTGATACCAATTGAAAGATCGAAAAAGCGATCGAGGGGGTGAATAGGAGCCAAAAAAATTTCAATAAACTCTCCCTAAAATTCAAACCACCAAAACCGTAAAGAAAGCGACCGGTCGGGTATTTCAGCCGGATGAGCAGTACCCCGACCCTCTGAGGTCGGATGAGCGATTTCGGAATGAATAGTGTTCGGTGACAAGACCCCTACCAAAGATCTTGGTCGGATGAGCAAGACTCCCGACCAAGTGGCTAGATGAGCGATGCTTGGTGAATAGTACTCGGGTGAACAAGATAAAATCAGACGATCTCGTAAAAGTAAATCGATGAAACCTTTGATCGGTGATCCAAAAACATTGAAAATTGGTGTGCACCTCCTAAAGGATGTCAGAACCTATTTCAAACAACAATCGAAGGAATTAATACCAAGGTTCCGTCCTTTTCGGTTTAACAAATGCAACACCAAAACAGAGTCACGAACACAGACTTCACAGTAAATTTGTCGTGGGAGTTGATGGTCGAATATCCTTGGATGACTCTCCACAAATCACAGCAAGTAAGTACACGAAGAAACAACCCTTCAAACAAATAGAAACACCATCCAAAACTAGGCACGTAAATTGGTTTCTTGCAAAACTGAATAGAAGAGGTTGTAGATTGCCTAGATGATTGGGATATGATCTATAGGAGATTCATCCAAAGAATCTTTCATCCTGGCAACAAGAACCGAAGCCAATCAAGACTAAATAAGCGCAAGTCACACGCTTACGCACTTTAAGAACACATGATTTACAACTTGCAACAAGAACGTAAGGATTGCCTAAAAGATTAAAAGCACCGAATCCAGAGAAGAGTTCATCAATCATGAATTTCAACAAAGACTCGATAGCATGTAGAAGGAGATGAGGCAAATCCAAATTACGTAAAGTAAATCGCAAGAAGGTAAATGCGAATTTATATAATGTAATTCAAGTGCGTAATGTAAATACGTAAGAGAAATGAAACAAGAATATAAATGAAGAACATTTCATTTCGGAAGGAGGTTTACAAAGCCTCACAACAAAGTGGGCAAAGCTCAAATGAGCAAAGAAAACCTCAGATCCTTCACCAAGAGGAGAGGCTGCCCTACCCTCTATTTATAGTGACAGGATCAATTCCCACCTTTGGATGTCCCGCTTCAATCCTAAGCTAACATCCAAGAGCCAGATTTGATCCTTACACCATCACTCTCAACAACTCTCAACTACTCACGTAGACTTTCCTCACCGCCACCCCCAAGGAGACACCCTCTCCCTGTCTATTCATAGCAGTGCTTGGAACACCTACCACCCTTGGATGAGCCTCTAAACCCTAGAGCACTCCATCAAGGGTGAGATTTTACCCACTCACAAAGCTATGCATGGGCTCACCCAAACCCAACAACACAACGGGTTTTGCACGCTTCTCAACTCACACTAACTTGACCCGCTACTCTATCTTCCTGACCGCAATCCAACGGTCCTCCTAGATCAGAGCAGCTCCAAGTTAGCATCTCATCCATTCCTTTGTCTTCTCGGCTTGCAGCTACTCCCTGGCCTCAGTCATCTTTGGCGACACCTTGATCATCCTGGACCTCGGCTCCCACTTAGTCCCGATCCCTTCGCCTCACCATGACCTAGCTCCAAAGTCCTGCAACCATCATAGACAAGGAAACCACATCACATAGCAATGTCCAACAACACATATCCATCTCAACAGAAAGATATACACTACGCTGACCAGCATAACCCCGACCACACGTGGTCTGACCACTGGTCTCCATCCCGACCAACCATGGTCTGACCACTGGTCTCCATCCCGACCACTCAAGGTCGGACGACCCAACCACTGGGGTCGGACGACCGTCTCCGACACCACGGCCTGACCTCTGCACTGGTCGGACAACCGGTCTCCGACCAACCATGGACTCGACCACTCGAGGTCGGACAACCGGTCTCCGACCACCACACCTTGAACCTCTGGGTCGGACAACCGGTTCACGACCACCACACCTGACCTCTCTGGTCGGACAACCGTCTCCGACCAACCAAAGACGACTAATCGGGTTGGACGATCGGTCTCACGACCACCATGCCCAGACCTCTCTGGGTCGGACAACTAGTCTCCGACCAACCATGGACCTGACCACTCGGGGTCGGACAACTCGTCTCCGACCAGCCACAGCCCAGACCTCTCTGGGTCGGACAACTGGTCTCCGACCAACCAAAGACCTGACCACTCGGGGTCGGACGGTAGTCTCCGACCACCAAAGCCTGACCTCTCGGTCGGACGTCCCGACCACTGGTCGGACGACCGTCTCCAACTACCAAAGCCCGACCACTCAGGTCGAACGACCCGACATCTCGGGGTCGGACGACCCGACCACTCGGGTCGGACGACCGTCTCCAACCACCAAAGCCCCGACCACTCAGGTCGGACGACCCGACATCTCGGGGTCGGACGACTGGTCTCCAACCAGTAACTCAAATTGCTCTAGCTCGAAAAACAATCCAAATCAAACTCAAACTTGAGCACACCTTGCTCAAATAAAGTCAAATACTCATCACAAACATGGATGGACCTCCACATGGTCCTTCAGAGCAGTAACTTGCCACGCCTCTAGAGTGCGGAAAGCATGGTTGCTGTTGTGAGGTGGCGCGGGACGAGGCATGGCGTGCACGGGAGGTGACGCGTCACGTGTGGGAGGAAAGGTGCTGTGAACGGGTACCACAGGAGGTCCTTTGGCGGTACGACAACGTGAAAGATGTCTTCCGCGGTTTTTATAGGACTATTTTTGGAATTTTATTCAAGTTGAAGCTATTTTTATATAAAAAAAGTAAAGAAAGGACCAGATAAATGAACGGTTCTCTAAAATGAAGGTTGGAATTTCCAAGGATTTGAGTAGGCTACAAGGAAGCAGCACGACACGACCGGCTTCGTAGTTTGCACACCCTTGCATCGATGCATTTAACAACCATCAACAAATGTAATCATGGTCAAAATCATTCAACCACTGATTGCTGCCTCTGCTTTGACCTGCCTTCACCTACACACTGCCCAAATTAACTCACCCTAAGATCACACTAGTGTCTGTCTCTACTCTACTCCAGTCAGTCAAAATAGTGTGGGCCGAAATGAAACATAAACTTGCCCTTTTTGCAGAATCTTCTGAACGGAGGAATCTCCCAAATAAATACGAAATTCCACAAGAAAATTGTTGATGTAGGTCTTCTAAATTTCAGTAATACACTAGCACTACTGTTGAGCTTACCCTTTAATTAGTGTAGCAACCTTGAAATTCTATATTTGCTTGGTCCTGTCGCAATGTAAATCTTGATGTGGATTGTATTCCCGCCCTTGACAAACAGCAATTAACTGAGTGTCACATGGGTTGAAGTAACCTACCGTTTGTCTATTAGATCGACAAAACCTCTATCGCCTTTGAAATGGTGACTGTGGTCAAATGAAAGACCCATCGAACCCTATTGCCTTTTGAAATAGCAACAAATTCCTAATGTCACTTTAATTGGTAACAGAACTCATGCCACCAGCTAGCAACAAAACCTTGTATGAATGTTTTAGAAATAAAAATATTACAAATTAGTCATTTCAAATGGCGGCAATTTGCGTGGCAACCTATGTGGCACTCTGTCGTTGGTTCAAATAGCGGCAGAGTCTCGTCGTTATTTCAATTGGAGGCAAAATAAAATTTGTTATTTTGATTGTCGATGGAGGATCTATCATCATCACTCAAAATGGTGACAGATGTCTATTTATGTCATTTTTTGTGTATTATTTTGGTAAAATTAATTAAAATTTGGGATTTTTTTTTAAAAAAAATCTCTGTATCACTGCTCTAAGTTTGTTCCTAGACGACATAGCGCGGCAGAGGAGCATTTACTGCTCGTTTTCAAATTTTTTTCCCTTTAAAAGAGAATCTAACAGCATTTAGTGCCGTAGGCAGTAATTAGTAATGCGACTAGTCTAAAAGAATGGTTTGAATCTGAATGCTCGAAATCTTCATAGTACTCCGTACTACGTCTGTTTATAGACTGAGAATGTATTAAAAATAACTAGATTACCTCTAATTATTAGACCAATACATACATGTAGAGAATATAAAGTAAAGATGATATTTAATAGAGGTATAAAGGGAATATTACACTAATTTTGTATCAAAATATGAAATATGTCTCATATATGTGGACAAGATCATTCAAAAAAATATGCCTTAAACTTAGATGGAGAGAGTATTTTTGTAGCTGATGCATGCGACCAGCTTAACAGTGTCGTTGTAGTCATTAATTGCAATCAGATGCGATAATGACTGTGTAGTACCTCTCCTGGCTGGAATGCGGTTGTAGGATTGGAGCACTATCTGTAATTCTGTAGGAGGAGGTGCATTCTTCAACAGGGAGAGGATACCTTTCATTGCTGAAGAAAAAAATCAGCACTGCAACAATAACTTGCACCCAGTGCTTTGGGTTAAAAAACAACGATATACTCTTAGAGTACATGTTGCAAACCTGATTCGGTTGCATGTAGATTATCGTGGAGTTTTTTTTACTAATGCACAGCTCACAAACTGGAACCGAAATTGGATCAAACACTACGTCAACGGCATCCGGTGATTGAAAGTTTCAAAGGCAATCTGTTAATACGCATTGCAAAATTCCACCCCCATTAGGACACAGTTAGCATCGATTGACGGGGTTGCGAGGGCAAAAGGCAGAGGCAACGACCATGGGCATTGACTCCAGCCTCTCCCCACAGGACATGCACCTCCACCTGATTCGAGTCCTTTATTTTCAGATCCAATGGTCTAGTTTTATGCTCCACAATGTTTGTTGGTATGGTAAAAAAAGATGCTAAGGTACCACATATGATCTGAGCCATCTATCTGGAATTTTGTTGTGATATTATAACTGCACACAGAAACCTGTCCCTCTCCGCTGGCTGAGGATGCAGGTAGTTTATATGTTCACGTGCCGGTGCCACTGCTTCCGGTCGGCCCTGTCTCCAGCCTCCACTTGTGCAGCGCGCCTCACCGAAAGCCTCTTTTCTTTTCCCCTTCTTCTCTGTCCACATCACACCACCACCTCAGAATAGCAGCTGCGGAAAAAATCTCGAGAGAAATACAGGGCAAAGTTTCCATTTTTACATGGGATTAAGGAGAACATAAGACCGCGATAGCAACAACAATAAACCGCTTGGGCCACCAAGGATAGCAACGGACGGCAGATAGTAATTTGCAAGGACATCAAATCAACACCGCCGCTTCATCAGGTTAAGGCCCGCAACGGAGACAGAGCGATGGATCTCAACGGGATACTCCAAAAATAGTGTGTGGAGGGACTATATATGCTCCCAAAAAAAAAGGTGATATGAAAGGGTAACAGGCTAAATGTCAAGAAAGAACCATCAAATTCCCGCTAAAATTTACTTCCTTCCCTCCCCTCCGGTCACAAATAGTTATCGTCTTAGACACGAGTATAATCAAACTTTTAAAATTTTGACTGTTAATATCTTTTAAAATATTTATATTGCATACATGAAAATTATATGTATAGATTTGTTTTGAAAATTTTATAATATTATAATTTTATTGGATTTTATAAATATATTATTTTAATAGAAATTAGTGGTCAAGTTTATGTTTTGAAGACCGTATTGACGTTCAAAACGACGACCGGAGGGAGTAAAAGCTAGCGTATTTGCGTTGGAGGTGATCTCTTGTGTTCATCACTTCCCAACTTTTTAAAGAAGCTAGGAACGCTTTTCTCTTAATCTCCTCTCGGACAAGACTCCCTTTAATCCATTCCCTAGCTTATTGATGTACCGCTTTTTCGAAACGATATCGTATCCTTTAATCCACAACATTTTCATCTCTCTCTCTCTGTTTCCTACTCCTCCCGTGCACAGATGCACCCTCATGCATACACTCGTTATTTTCTCTTAACAATTAAACGAGAGAACAAAAGCTTGCTCAAACATCTTACAGCCAAGACGTAATTAATTAAATTAACTCTGTAATTACACGCAACCAGAACATGCATGTCCTGTCAATATACCAACATAATGAAGAAAAGAAGATGACTAGGGCAAACAAGAAACACTATACTCATATCTCTATCTCTTTCAATCGACAGAATAGCCTTGCTGTATACTTCACAAACCAATCAATACAAGAAAAATAAGAAACAAAAAAGAAATGAAAACCAAGGGAAAAAAAGAAGAAAGGGAAGCAGAAGGGAATAACACTACACGCTCCTCTCCTTTCCTTCCCATTCTTCTCCTCCTCGTCGCCATGCACGCACGCACGCACGCAAGAGCTCGCGGTCACTAATGGCAATGGACGCTCCAAGCCACAGGTGATTTGCTACTTACTCATCTGTTGTGCAGCGGGTTGGGCCCCGTGGGCACGCGCCGCCTGTCGTCGTCGACCAGATCGTCGTCGCCGGGCGCCACCGCCGGCCGATGCCGATGCTGACGAGGCCGACGACCATCACGTCGAACGCGCTCCTCTGCCTGGCGCTGTCGCGGCCACGAGTGCTCGTGCTCGTGCCGCCTCCCTCGCCAGCCGGCAGCGCACGTGACGACTCGCGCACGCGGCGGCGAGGAGCACTAAGCACGCGACGACGGCCGCGCGAGACCACCGCCTCCTCATGACGCAACGCAAGATGACGGCGATCGATCGATGATGCGCGTGGCAAGCTCACCGAACAAGTGAAGGTGAAGGTTCTGACGAGGTGTGGAGCCAGCTGCTGGGAGATGGGAGGAGGAGCGAGCTAGGGGGGACAGTGGAGTGGAGTCAAAGTGGGTAAAAGCTGGCTGGACGAGTAGCTAGCTGCTGCCTTGCGAACTGCAAAGGGGTTTTATGTATAAGCGGGGGTGTGCAAATGCAATGGCAATGCTGCATGTTGCACCCATCCATCCACACAGCTCTGGGCCAGTGGGGGGAGGCCACCAAACCGCATTTAAGGATCTTCAATTCTCTGCCCCTCCCTGCCGCTGTCTCAGCTCAGCTGTAGAGAGAGAGAGAGAGAGAGAGAGAAACACCCACAAAAGGAACCCCACACAAGGCCACTTTCACAGAGTAAAAAGGGGAAGAGGAAATGGAAAGTTTGGTGAGTAGGGGCTCGATCCCACATACACTCCTCGTTTCTCTCTCCAAGGATTAAGCTCCACTTTATTCAGAGGAGCCTTCCATTTGACACCATGGTAAAAAAAAAAAAAATACAGCATCACGGTACTACTGGTTCTTTCCTAGCTGTAGTATGTTTCTTGATCAAACCTTTGGTTTTTGCTTGCTGTGTCTATCTACTTAATCTTTAGTTTGCCATGCATATCCATATAGACGTATAGGTCAACTTTACTGTTGCGTTCTCCACTCTGTATTTGATGGAGTATATATAACTGCACTCTTTCATTTGATCAGTCTGCAACGTAAGTATAGTCTGGCTTGAGCGAGCTAGTGACTTTTGTGGCCGGCGAGCGACGCACGGTCAAAACAACCTTTCAAAAGGTCCTGCCGATTGTTGCCAAATGACCATGCCCCATCTCATCCTTTTAGATGCCAATAAATATACAAGCATCATGGTTCATAAATGGAGAGAGACAAGGGTTTATGGCCACTCCGGTTATTTTGCTTCTGGTAGAAGTATGTAGGGCTGAGGAGAGAGAAACATATACTCTAGGCCAGGGTAGAGCAAGAACAAATAAAAAATAATTTAAAGAGGGAGATATTAGTAGTAGCAGGAGGAGTGGTAGCCGGGGGAGACAAAAAAAAGGCATTGTTTGAACGAAATTGTAGAAATAACTCTATTTCTCGCAGATGACATGTGTTGTCTGACATGCTCCCCTAGCTCGACAATAGCCAATGATCATGACAATAGCGTCTGCCATGGTAGGTAGGGCGGAACCACCGTTAGAGCCGACCTACCAAACACGCCGGACTTAGCAAGATCAACCACATTGCCCGTGCTCGATAGTACAACGCCTGTCGAGCTCAAGTACCGCGGTACCTCCTCCTGTCGAGCTAGGCAGGTACCTGCCGCGGTACCCGAGCTCGGCATGAGGGCATATGTGGTGCCGACCATTTGATGCAGCAGGTGATACGTGTCACTTACTAATACTTTCACTATCGATAGATGATTATATTTGTAATTTCATTTAAGAGATGGCCAAAAATGAAAAAAAAATGTACAAAGAGACTACATTCACACCGACTTCCAAAAAGGGCCAGCGAAAGATCGGAGCTGAGGAAAGATTGCATGGGCTGAGAGAGACAAGAGAGGGGAAGAGAGGGAGGGAGCTTAGCTAGGGGAAACAGAGAAACCTTCTCCCCCGCCTTCTCTTGGTTCGTTTCTGCGGGTTGTAGGGAAATGGCAACCTCTATGTCTCTCATTCCGGCCAGTGCTAGCAACGTGCCATACGAGATGAGAACAGGGACAGGTCCCCAACCACCCCCACGCAGATTGGAGTTATGGCCTGGCATGTTTCTGGTCCCACTATACATAGGCTAAACATGGACGCGAGCCCTAATGGCCCTACTCTAATGTACAGACTCCTGTACATACTTTGGCACTTCGATGTACGTATGAAAATGTAAGGTTTCTTTTGTGGTACTCCCTTCGTTCCCAGAATATATCATTCTAGTTTTTAAATTTTATTTCTAAATTTATGTTATTCTACAATATTAAAGTGACTTTTTACAAAAAAAAAATTATATACCCTTCTCTTTATCTATTTACAACGTTATTTGCTACCGTAGACTAGACTAAGACATAGCATCTAATTAAAGATATAATAAAGAGGGGTAATACAATCTTATGTAGACGTAGCTTAGTGAAAATACAATAACCTAGAATAACGGATATTCACCAACGAAGGGAGTAGCATGGCAGTGGAATTGAACTAGCTACTGCTAGGTCAGCATTGTAGCCTAATCCTACATGCATAGTGGTGGAGGAATTTGCTTTAAATTCTGTGGCTTAAATTCGTTGACTCAACGAAATCACTTATCATGTGATGTGCTGTCAAGCTTTAGCAATATGGAGTCAGCTAATCCAGAATATGGGATTCTAAGTTTCTAATTTGGGTTTTGAAGATAAGCAATTTGGACCATGGGGGAAATTAATTATAAAAGTTTAAAACTCTATGTGCAGTAGTTCACCTACTAAGATAGTTAATATGTGGCAACTAATATCCATAATATTTCCAGCGAGCTATTAATACCACACATTATCTCTACTCGGTCATAAGGCATGATATCAGCTGTTAACCAGCTACAATGACTCTGACCACAATGTGTTATCCCTTTTTAGGACCTCGAGGCCCCATATATATACAAGCTAGGGTTAGCTATGATAACTATATATGCAGTATGATAGTTTTGCCGTTGGTTGTCACATTATGCTAGTAGTACTCATTTTGATTGCTTTGGGGCCTAGCAAATCTTATAATTAAATGCTTGTTTATGGCACAACCTTTCTGTGGTTTCCTATAACTCAAATGATCAAAGTTTTTCTATTCTTTTCTCCGAGTACCGCTGCAAAAAATTGAAATAAAAACCTATATATGTGTAGGCGTTTTTGTAGAGAAACTTTCTAACTTCCTCTAAAATTGGAGTTATATAGTCTTGAGGCACTTTTTACACACTTTAAAAGTCGCCACAAAGTTTTGCGTAGAGATAGTTTCGAGACAATTCAGAACAGCATGCAAAACTTAACCTTGTAGAGACGTTTTTGCGACGTTTTGTAATTCGTCTGAAGTTTTTTTTGTTGTGCAAAGACATTTTTTTTAGACGCTTTTAACTATCTAAAGGCATTTTTCAGTGGTTGATATGTGTTAAATGACCTATATATAAATATTGTAAGACACAACTAAGCATATGAGGTGGTGAGATTGAGGTGGCTAACTTTACAAGTTCAAGGGAAGTACTATTCCCATGAGGCCTAGAGTTTAAGTACCAACCTTTGCAAGAGTTCAAATATTTTTTTAGATTTTATTCTCTATGGTGAACTATGCTAGTAGCACAATTTAATGTCACTGTAAAATGTCTTTATTCCTTGAAACACAATAAGTCGTCTCTATAAAATACCGTAGAGGATATATATAGAGGCGTTTTAATAATACGTCTCCAGATTCATAACATTCATAGTGACGATTCATAGGAAGACATCTCTATAAAATACCATAGAGGATATAGAGGCATTTTAATAATACGTCGAGACCCTAGATTCATAACACTCATAGTAACCAGGAAGACGATTATTTGGCGTTTTTAAAAAAATAAAACGTCTCTACAACAATGTATAGACAAGAAAAAACGTGTCTCTACTATATTATAAAACCTCTATACCAAGAGTTTGTGTCGTAGTGTACACATTTAATATGATCCGGTAGTTGTTTGCGTGTCTTTTGTTTGGCTGACCTTTGTGTTTGTTTGATCAAAACGCATGCATTCGCAAATTCAGGGATGAAAGTACAGATACCTGAGAAATTCAGGTGAGCAGTCAGACATTGTTTATACCATCACAAATAAAAGGGGCTCATCTACGACAAACAACTAAGGTTATAAATTTTGTTTTTGGAACACATCTCTAAACGGTCGAAATTCGGAATTTAGACTGAAATACGGTCAAAATGAAAAAAATCAAATTTCAAATCTGGTATTTTGGCGTCCTACAAAACCGAAATTTGGGCCGAAATGACCAAAATTTTGGCCCTTTTCAGCCCCCTAGGAAATGGTCTCTCGAGGCTAAAAAAATGGAAAAAAAATATATGAAAAAAATCATGCAGGCATTTATCTACATTTTGTATCTTTTTGAATGCAAAATACTAAGTATTTGCATATAAAATACCCTAAATTTAGAAATTTTGACAGCATTCCGCCTGATTTTCGAATTCTAACACTTCAATTTGGCAACAATCAATATATACTGTGATCACAAATGATAAATATGAAATAAAATTAGCACAGATGGCAGTCACATTCACCAACATCATGCCGTTGTGTCTATCTCATTGCATTACAATTGAAAATTCATAAATACCTTTAAAATCCCATTACATTTCAACTTTGAAATCACGCCATGCATTCCATCCATCACAATCACGTCGTGCTACTAACACTCATCCATTTATTTGACAAATCAACAAACCCTACCTTTGCTTGGAGGCTATGCAATCATGAATTGTATCCACTTCAAAGAGCAACAAATCCTGCCATCAAGCACACTAATCCGCCACCTACAAGCATCAAGCTAGGCTAAACTATCGAAATCTCGAACCAAACTGACAAATTTTTTGACAAAATTGATGAGATTTCGTTTACCTTGGGGCAGCGAGGCTCCGGCAAAATCTCGGCTGAAATCGCTGAGATCTCGGTCCCAATCGCCGAGATGGGTCTTCTTCCTGACCGAAGCTAGGCGGGCCATGCCTGCAGGTTTGGACCAGAGGCGGTCGATCAACAGTGAGCTCAAGAGAGAGAATCTTGGGGTGCACTATGTCACGTGTTGGGGGAATTTTGGAAAGGGGTAGTGAGGGAGTGAGTTATGACAGTGGGCCAATGGCAGTTAGGCTAGTTAGGGCCTGTTTGGAGGAGCTGTGGCTGGGCTGAAAAGCTGCTTTTGGTTTGCTGGGTTGTAAAGCAGCTGTAGCTGGAGGCTGTGGTTTTTTTGTTATCTTGTTTGGCAACCGCTCACAGAAATGTAGCTTTTGAGGGCTAATTGAAATAGAAGGTAGCAACATAGTGAAGTACAGCAGCATCCGAGTGGGGAGGTGACGTGGAGGCGGCGAGGCGGGGTGACAAAGGTTGGGAAGATGGAGCGAGCGAGTTAGGAGGAGTTCAAGAGAAGCCACAGCTGAAAAGCTCCTCCTCGTGCAGCCTGCACTTTGAGGGTACTTCTGCTGTGGCTTAACTTCCCACTGCTTTGACCATCTTTGTTTGGGGAGCTTTTAGCCCAAAGTCAAGTAAAGTCGAGCACAGACTCCCAAACAGGCCCTTAATTAGGTTATTTAGGTTGGAAATAGTTAATTAGGTCATTTAGGGTTTAGGTAATGATTTGCAGTTAGTACTAGGCTAGTTAGGGTTTATGATTAGTACTACTACTAACTTAATTAGGGTTTATGGTTAGTACTTACTAACTTAGTGTTCGTATTATTTTTCTAAAATTCATATGAAATTATGTTCCATGCTAAGTTTTTTTATCTAGTAGAAACAAGCTAAATGTGATTTAGTTTTTTTCCCACAAACTTTTGCAAAGCTTACCGGCAATAGAAGGGCCTAATCCCAAAATTTTTGACATATCCAATCCATCCTAAAAATTGTAGTTAACATATTTGCATAATTTAAGTTAGAGTTTAAGGTTAGGGTTTACGGTTAGGTTCAAGTTAGGGTTTAAAGGTAGGGTTACATAATTTGTATATGTATTTTTTTTACAAAAGTTTCACATATATTTCTCAGAAAATACATTAAAATTTATCATAAAAATTCGGTGCTAAATTCAATCCTACAAACGTGAAAACCGATCAAATTTGTGAATATCTCGTTAAAAAAAAACCCGAAATCTTGCTGAAAAATCCTAAAATCAATGTAGCAATTCGAACATTTTTATTTTTTTTATCTTACCAAAATTTGGAATCGAGGCCCCGGTCGGAAGCCGAGATTTTGGAGTTCGGCCCAGATTCCAAAATCTCGGTGAGATTTTGAACCCTGCAAACAACAGAACTGCGATCATCAAATAGAAAATCTAAAGCACATGCTCCTTAATGGGCCTGATGCCTAATTGAATTTACATGGGCCAAGAATCAAGGAGCTCCCAAATGTCTCGCTAGAAAGGGGTAAGGATTACTAACTTAACGATGTTCATCACGTACACACTAAACTAGCAACTGTCCAGATTCAAGTTACAAGCAGTAAGAACGAACTAAGATGATCAGCAAATGCCGCTGCCTATGTATGTGTCTGGCAGGTTTCGTCCAGTAACCCAGGAATTTTATGGGTACATATATAGGGTTCCTTTTTCTCTCTCTCTATTCTCATATTTTGCTTACACGATTGTAATCCTGTGTTACGTAAACAATAATACTAGCTCACATACCTTTAAAAAAACATTTCACTACTACAAAACACCCTTTTCTTATCGGTCTATCACTGTCAGTTCGGCTAGAACCGACAGTGAGAACACTATCACTGCCGATTCATAAGCTAGATCGGCACAAATGCTCGACCAAAGAAGAACCGGCAGTGATAGTAACTTATCACTGCCGGTTCTAAAACAAACCTCTTAAGAACCGACAATGATAAGTTATTATCACTGTCGGTTCGTAAGAAGAACCGACAGTGATAATAGAGGAGATATCGCTTGTTCGGTTATTAACCTACGAACAGCGATGATAATATTTTTGAAAAATCATAACTTTTTCATACGGAGTCGGATGGAGACAAAATTTATATGAAAATTGTAGCTCTCGATGAGATCTACAGCTTTGTAGTTGACAACTTTTTTATTTAAAGTCATTTAGATGTACAAATAATTGTTGAAGCTTTCGGATACAAAGGGATAAAAGAAAAATATATCTTATAGTAGTTGAGAAGTGTATGGGTGGTGAGATGGTAAGGGGGAGATCGTGCGAGCAGCAGATCACAGGTTTGAATCCTACCAACCGTGCGCGTGAAAATCGTGTGACTTGCGACGCGCAACGTAGTAAATACATGGTGGTTCAGGTGCAAATATTTTTTTTTATTTTACCGAGTAATTATTGGATTTGCATTGGGTAGACTATCACTGTCGGTTCGCATGCGAACCGACGGTGATACAGACTATCACTGCCGGTTCGAATGTGAATCGGCAGTGATATCTGTATCACTGTCGGTTCTAATAGCCGGCAGTGATATCAGTTTGAAACCGGTAGTAATTTGTAGTAGTGTTTGCACGAGCTGACCTAGCTACTCCTGCTATATATGCATGAAATTCTCCCCGTCTGTCTTGCTAGTTTGTGGAGACACTGCTGCTGGAGTGGAGTCGTCAATCGTCACTCACCCCCCTTACGCGTGCCGTGCGGAGGTTGGCTTAGCAGCCAGAGGTAACATGGAAGCAGCGCCACTAGCCCAATTGGTAAAGGAAAAGGAGGCACATACAGGAATCAATCAGACAACAGATCATGCGTTTGTACGCTGTTTCAACTGTGAGATCGAGACAAGTGCAGAAGCCACGCACCGTTCAATCCAGCAAGCGCGCGCTCACCGACCATGCATGTATGCGATGCGGCTGTGATGCAAATATGCAATGGCCCCTGCCAGGGTTTACATTTTCGTTTCGCAACTGAAATTTGACATCTGGTCGACATCGGTTTTCCGCGAAATTCGGTCGAAATTCGGTAAAAACCGAACGGTATGCGAGAGTCAAATATTTGGTCAAGCCGATTCAAAAAAAGTTGAAAACCGATCGGAACGGGCAAAAACCGACCGGTTTGTAGCGAAAACCGACAGAAATGGATAGAAAACCAAGCCCAGACGGTAAAAAGGTGAAAAACGCAAGAAAAATTTGGAGAAATTGCGAAAAAATGTGAAAAATTGTAAAAATGCCAGGGAAGCCCAAAAAACCAGGAAAAACGTAATGAATGAAAAATATAGAAAATTATGATGAAATTCCAGCATGAGTGCATGACCTCGCCATATTTTAGAACAATGTAAAGTTGTAAAGTACATATTTTGTAATAATAGCACAAGTATGGAAGAATGTGAAAAATTTCAGCATGACCTTTGCTATATTTTAGACAATCTCAAGTTGCAAAGCAGTCATTAAACAATAATATATCAAGAAATAAAATTTCATTCTATACTATTGACAACTCAATCCAACAAACCCACACTTTTGTAACAAACTAACAATCATTTGAATAGCATGGCATATGACATTCCAAATCAATTTTTCTCATCGGTTATGAATGTTCACACCTGGCACAGTTTCGTCGTCCTTCCATTGTCGCACATGTGCCGTGTTAGGCCTACATGAACGTTATGTTAGTAACAAATCAAATTACAATGAAATGAAACATTACCTTTGGACTTACGGGTATTATTGCCGGGTGTACAATTGGTTGGCCATATTATATTCCTCTGTGGACATCAAGGCCAATCCTCGCGTAGCTAGCAACTCCGCCTTGTAATCGTACCAGCTTTGCCCCGTCCATATACTTGTTGTTTGCCATTGTTGATACAACATGGCATAAAACTCGGGGTCGTGCCACTCGTAGACCCATTGGGTTGTTGGTTGTGCATTAGCATCGGGGATGGCATAGTCATAGCTACTATATGAGCCATAGCTCCCTTGCGTCTCGGCAACGCCATAGGAGCTACAGCTGTCCTGTGGTGCATCCTTTCCCTTCCCCCTAGTAGTCTTCCTCTGTGATTGGGGAGCGCCATGATCTCTATCTTGTGTTGCATGAGTAAACTGGGACTCCCCTGTAAACTGTATAGGAAGCTGTGCTTCTGAGTGGGAAGTGCGAGGGATGAAGGGATCAGCAGGGGACTGACCATCGTCAGTGTCCGTCTTAGAGCTACTGTCATTGGATTCTTGGTACGGCGGGCTCCGACGATCTATGTCGATTGAGTCATCACTTCCTACATATTGTTCTGCATGCGGGATGCTTCCCTTTTTTGAGGAAGCTTTTCTTTTGATTGCTCCTTGTTAGCATAGTTGGGTGCTTCCTCTTTCCTATGTGATTGTCACCACCGCTGCTTTTCGCCCATTCGGTGATGCTTGCAGCCCCAGTTATCGTTCGCAACGCACCAGCGTCTGTCTGGTCTGTCACAAGGTGTGATGGAAGGGGGGTGTCACTCTCTGTGTCCTCCTCATCAAGTAAGGGGTCAGCATTGGACCTTCCTCTCTCCATCCACTGTCGGATAGGATTTTCTGCGTCGCATAGTGTTAGCTCCATAAGGCGTTGGAATGGATCATCTTCGGCTACGGACTTATCACTTTCTTGTTCTTGTATTCTGAGCCGTAAGTTATAGTTCACATAGACCAACTTGTGGAGCTTTTTGTATGATAAACGGTTGCGAACTTTGGTGTGGATGAATGCGAAGGTGCTCCAATTACGCTTGCATCCATTGGAAGAAGCGCATGCGAAACGATGCGCAGAGCCAATCGCTGGAGCGTGGGTGTGTCTGAACCAAATACACCCCACCAGTGCGCTGCAATTTAACGAAGACAAAAATAATTACGATGTGGAAATA
This sequence comes from Otatea glauca, assembly GCA_036346275.1. Classification (NCBI taxonomy): domain Eukaryota; kingdom Viridiplantae; phylum Streptophyta; class Magnoliopsida; order Poales; family Poaceae; genus Otatea; species Otatea glauca. The sequence goes on along the minus strand of CM070718.1, from coordinate 3,914,504 downwards.
TGAGACTGGCATTATATTTAATATAACATAAGGAAAATACCAGGGGAAGTTTTATGATCATGTGCCATCCTCTCAGCTAGCGCACCCGAGAATGATCCAACCTTTAAATCGTCTGAAAAGATCAGACTCGTGAAGACCTCGCATCGCCATATCGATTATCATCGCAAAGCGCTTCAAATGCATGTCGTAGATCTCGTAAGAAGGAGTTGGTCGTGCCATACGAGTAATGCGTTAAGGGATTCAAGGCGGCAGCTGCATGAAATTGAAGGAAACTTGTTAGTATAAGTATTTGTGAGTACAAGCTATTAAAGCGAAAAGAAAAGAATGTAGTACCAGCGTTCATGTAAGTATCACTTGTTAGGTCGCCCATTCTAGGGTCCACGACATCCATGTATTGTTCAAAAGTAGCTGGAGAGTCATGAAACAAGCTATCATATTCTTGTCGCATAATGTTATACCGCAAAGATCACCTCGCTCAATATGGAAACCTGTCTTGATCGAAGAATCGCAAGAAGGCGCACAACGGTTCTCTGATTTCAACCGATTGAAGGTTGTCCCACCGCCTAAGCTCGAGAGACACCCATACACGTACCTTCCCTCTGCAGTATTAACAAATCGCGACGACAGAAATTCCTCCGAGGCCATCCATTGCAAGAACTTGTCCTTACGACGAAGGAAACTGTCCAAAAACATATAGTTTGTTCCAAAGCGAGTCGCATTCCACTTGACCAACTCGCCACCAATGTGCTTCTTCATCATGGCGTGAAGCTTGGAATGGTTGTAAATCCATCGAGAGATTTTTCTACCACTCTCAATGACGGAGGCGTGGTCCGGGAACTCTCCAATCTGCTTCAACATAAAATTAATCGTGTGGGCCACACAAGGCTGCCACACGATGTTGCGATGCTCCCGTGCAATGAGCTTGCATGCCTTCTTATAATTGGCATCATTGTCCATGATAATTTGCGTACAATTGCGCGCACCCACCTCATCGACCATTGAGGCAATTTCCTGCATCAAACAAACACAATGCTCATGCGTCGCATCAAACAAACACAATACCTTGCGCAAGTACAGCGAGTCCTGACTTTTGCCCGTCGCATCAACGGATTTGTGGAAGAACGTGGTGCCATTGCAATACAGCATGAAGTTGATAATGCTCATGCGTGTCGGCCCAGTCCAAGAATCACACATGATGGTTACGCCATACGTTGGCCATTCCCTCTTGAACTTCCTCATCTTTTGCTGTATATCCGCTTCGTTGTCGTCTAAATATTTGCCGTCTATGTCTCTACCAGTCGGAGATGGGACACCCTCACCTGCAAATGAAATATAGGATAACCATGTGAGCTATTGTTGAAGGTATAACTCGACGAAAATTTGAAACGTCACTTACCCCATTTTTGAGTTTCCCTGACGGCGCTAACGAAGTACGGATTGTCTGCTTTCCTTCCCGCGATACCAGCCGTGTGGAAAAATTTGGCCCATGCTGAGCCAAGCGCATTCCTCGCATTCCTCCCCTTCTGTGTCCAGCTCCCAGTGTCAATCCTTGGTTGCACAGGACCACGTGCTGTACCAAGGTGGTAATCCCCACACGGTCTGTCTCTTTGCGATGAACTCCGTCCCATCCTTGGCAATGATCGCCGCCTCCTCTAGCCCTTGTAGAGGTGCCACTGCCAGCACCGTGCTCATATCTGCCACCTGCCCGGTTGATAAATTCTGCCTCAGCCCTGGAGGTCTCCATGGCGTGATGTAGTTGCTCCTCTTCATTAGCATCACCCGTGTACGCTTCATACATACTTCTTCTCGCCGGGGAATGTGCAGCCATTGCTTCCTTTCGAAACCTCTCCTCTCTCTGTCCCTTCTTCTTATCCTTCGTCCTGTCTAGGTCGCGCTGAAAGTACTCGCGAACCTCCTTAGGGACTTGATTGCAATGGACTACATTTGTACCGCGTGCTGCTAAGTGGTGCTTAAATCGGGTTGCACCGCCTCCCTTCTTCTCTTTGTGACAGTACTTGCATCGAAATCCACCACCCATCTTCTCGCCGTGCTCCCAAATAACATCACCTTGGTCTGCCATCTGCATCAACATGGTACAATAGGGTGAGTTTGTTCCTATTATTCACAAGCATGGGCAAATTCCTAGAAGAATACGCATAATGCATCAAATACACACCCTGGCTTTGTGAGGAATAAAATGTTGTTGGAAGCACAAGCACAACAACTAATTAAAATTCCCACTTGGATCGAAATCCACCACTCATCTTCTCGCCGTGCTCCCAAACAACATCGTCTGGGTCTGCCATCTATTCATACAAAACAACAATTCAGTAATCACAATCTATCTTTCATTCATGCTTTAATATTTCTGCAACTATCAAAAAGAAAAGCATGGAAGCACCTCTCTAATAAGCTATTTTACATTTTGCTCAAGGTCACATTCACATGCCTGCTGATTCTACATGGCGTGCTTGTTTTCTACTGTGCTTGCTAGGCACGAAGCAACTAACCTAGGTTCAAGTACAAGTATGCATGCCAAATATATATACACAGTCATGCACATATATGCATATATCAAGAAGCCATTTTATTGGCTCTAATCCAATAAGTCTCTACCAGTACCAACTACCAGGCTCACATTGTGAAACTCATATGGACTCTTCCTCCTCATTACAAGGTATGCTGTTGGTAGAGACTACAGAGTTCAAAACAAAGACCAGGTATTCTTGCTTCATACACAATCATGGACTGCATTTTTGCATTGTTCAAGGCACAACTCACAAGCACAAGCTAGTCGTCTACTGATTTTGCACAAGCTGTCGAAAACCGAATTACCTCACCGATTTTCGCTCGAAATTTGTCGAAAGCCGGTCGGATTTGGAATGGAAATCGTCGACGCTGTGCAGGCAACGATTTTCCCTGGAGGAGCCTCGGCTTTCGACCTCTTCCGCTCGATTTTCGCTGGCTGAACGTCGGTTTCGCCGTCTCCAGCGCCGGATCTGAGAGGAGTCGCCTGGGGAGAACTTTTCTGCAATTTGTGGAGTGAGGAACACCAATAATGCTGTCGGAAACGTCCAAATCAGTGTACAAATGCCCTTTTTTTCGTGGGCTGGATGGGCTATTGGGCCTAAATAGTGTTGGCCCATATGAAAAGTGTCATTTTTTCTTTTCCTTTTCAATTTCCCTCATTCAGTTTTTTGCTGTAAAACATCTACTAAATTCGATTTTTTCATAAATTTTCATCTCAGATGTCACAATGATATTATTACTAATTTTAGGAATTTTTTCATCAAATTTTTCTAAATTTTTTGAATTTTTTAAATTCAAATTTGAATTCAGCCGGTTTTCCACTCGGCTTCACATGCCGAACCGGCTCAGCACCCTCGAATTTTGCGAATTTCGTTCGAAAATCGTCGGCATTGCGAACCCTGCCCCCTGCAGGCGCATGTAGCCCGGCGTTCACGTAACAGCAGACTTGTTCACTTAGCTCAAGAATTGCGAAAAACATAATACGCGCGGTTGACGGATAAGTTACTGCTAACCGACTTAATCGGAAGATGGACGATTAATAGAAATTATATGTTCGCACGAATATATGCGTGTATATTTCTTAGACTACAAAAACGCAAGAGTATATGTTGGGATGGTTGGATGTATTATAGGGAAATCCTGGAAATCCACATATAAAAATAAATCCCCAATAATTGAAAGCCATTTTTTCTCGGGAGGTAAAACAGAAGACCATTTTACTTGTGGAATATTGAAGCACACATCAAATATAGTAGTTACGCTTTGAGCACCAAAAAAACATAATATTCTATTGACGAGGTGCTCATTGCCCTGCACTTCCCTTTAATCTTTCCCAACTTCCTCTGAGGTTGCCTTAGCTCTCCTGAAAAAAAAAAGTGCATATTCCCCACCCCTTCCAATTCTGATCGAGAGTCTGTTCCAAATTCTGCACGACGGGCTCTGTTCCAGTACTACACCATGGGGCTTGACGACGGGCTCGGCTACAATGTTGGACGGGCCTCGAAAACAGACCTCCGACTTAGGTGTTCGAATGACGGGGAAATTTTGACATTTTGGGTGGTGCTTTTCGTAAAGAAGTCTGTCCCAATTGAAACAAGGGAATTCATGCGGTTCAAATAAGGCTTTAAAATGAGTTTATGCTCAGGGAGTGACTAGAGAATGATATACTATTGTAATACTATAGCAACATGCTTCATCAAATTTCAGAAGGTTCTATTAAAATATTTTTAAAAAATTCAGTTAGTTTCGCGCTTATGAAAGTTACTTAAAGATTTCGAGAAAGTTCCAAAACCAAATTTCTAATTTTTGAACTAAAGTTTTTTCAGGTTTCATCAAGTTCTAGCCTAAAAATTTTCCATAAGTTTTAGCAAGTAGCATCAAGTTTCAATCCAAAAATTTCAAAAAGTTTATTCAAATTTCAACTACAATTTCATCATAAAACACAAACAAAAAAAGAGCAAAAAAATCCCCGACATACTCACTTGCGACTGCCACCCCGCCCTTGACACTCACTAGCACCACAGGCACCTCCCCCTGCTCGCCCAAGGGGTGAAGGCAAGGCTCGAAATCGCCCATGCGCGCGGCGGCAAAATGAGCCATAAAGCGACGGAGTAGAGTCAACATTAGACCACTCAGTGACCTAGACGAGGAGGCAGGTAAGAGTCATGGGATATGGTGGATCCCATCACCAATGATGAAGAAAATGATCTGATCCGATGGATCCCATCCCTGACGACAAGGAAGGCGACCGATCCGACAGATTGTTGGTATCTTCCTCGCACCATGGCTGTCGTGCTTGCCATGCACTTGGGTCTCAGTGTTGTATTCACTTTTCTTACATACTTTGCTCGCCGTTCATTTGGGTCACGCCCCCTCGGGCGGTTTGCTGCTAGCTTGCCTGGCACGGACATATATAGAGAGAGAAAAACTTGAATGGTTGTGTGTGAGCGCCACAATGAATGGATAATGTTTGATGTGGGGCTGAGATCGGATGGCTGTGAGATTGAGGATTAAATTGAACGGTAGTAAGCTATGCCGTTGAGTTTGGTTGTGATGGTACAGCATACAGTAGTTTTTCTCTCATGCTTACTCATGTCTGTGCTCTGCTGAGACGTTGCGAGTATATCGAACGGAATTTTCATGGACAAGTTTATAATTGTTTGTCCCGGAAAATTTTTCATGTACTCATCATGGGTTGGAAGCCTGGAACCGACATGATGTCACGAACTTTAGAGGGGCCCGAATTTGGATCACTGTCGGTCCGCTGCTCCACTGCGTTCCACTAGCTAGCAAAACCATATCTCGGTTCATGTCCATCCAGTGGCGTATCCAATAGGTGGACTCACTTAGGCTCGAGCTCACTCTCCGGTCGTCAGATCTTATGTACCTTCTCTTGTTAATTGTCGATCCAAATTCAAGAGAAGACCAAACTTCTGATAGAGCGTAGCGGAGGCCTGTCGCCAGTATGGATCGTTTTTGACCTAAGTCGTCGCCGCCTATATATATTCCCTCTTGTAGGCCGCACGGGCGATTCGTCCCCTGCGTTTGTAACTCTCCAGAAAATAGTGAATTTCTACCGTCGGCGCCCGTGGTTTTTTTTTTCGAAAGGGTTTTCCACGTTAAATCTCGTGTCTCTTGTTCTCTTTGTGGTTTGATCTTCTTCATATTTGTTCGTCATTTATATAACATCTCTGACAGCGATGCTTATTTTTGGCATAACAGTGACGAATGTACACGTACTCAAACACGTCTAGAGGAAGAAGAAACTTTGGTGGTGGTGAGCTACTTTTTAGACCATGTGGCTTCATGAGCTGTTGCTTGTTGAATACCTAATTTTATAATTGGTAACTTCACTTGTTGTCTGCAAAATTGGACTTGAACTCTCGATGCACACAGAAACTATAGAGAGAGAGGGAGGCGACTCGATATCTCTTCTTTGAGAGGATATGGCAGCCCATCAAGTAGAGGGCACTTGATGCACGTTGCCGAGACTCAGCGATTGTGAGGGCACGACGAGGACATCGAGTGAATGTCAGGGAGTTTGCGAGGGCACAGGTGTGTGACAACAGGCAACCCATTGCGGCAATGATGAGCAAATTGTGAAGGTGGCGTAGCGTGTGTTGGTGAGTGCCTAAGCGGCTGAGTAGCTGACCATAACAACAAATAGACAATGTAAGCCCCTTTTCTAATATATGATTTTTGAGATGTGCTTTAATACTTTCCTTTGTGAGAGATGCGGAAATATTAAAGCATGAATGAAAGGTGGATGATAATTACTTACCTTTTCGTTTATTTTAAGATTTGTGCAAGTTGTATTGGAAAGAAAAGCATTGAAGCATTGATCATGATTTTTTTTATCAATTGTAAATATGTCAGTGGATTGAAAGAGACGATAACCGGTTTGTTTGATTGACCGGTGTTAACTTGTTTATAGATTTTCAAAAGCTTAACAAGCGAATGTTGCACAAGTATTTCTCAAATAATGAACTATAAATAGTAACACTTAAACTGATAAGAATACAACATAAGCTGTTTAACATGTTTGTCTCAATTTAACCTAATTTTTTAAATCCACCCTCTAATTTTATCTTGAATTCGCCACTGTGTCCATCAGAAATCGTACACGGAATAAGTTAAACATTTTAAGCTCGGGCTTGTTCCAGAGAGTAGTGATCTTTCTTCTTTCACTTTCTTTGTAGACCTGTTGATTTTTCTGAAATGTCTGCCAATTATAAGGTAGTTAGGCAAATGTATACTGTGACAGCCGTAGTAGTGCTCTCACAGTTAACGTACGTGTGGTAAGCCGGGTGAAGCTCGAGGGAAGCGGTGAAGAGTGGCCATCGCGCATACCCTCCTTGGTTTCTCCGGTTCGTTTTGCAATCATGCTGTCTTGTGCATGCGGCCATTTGTTAGGAAAAAATGGGAGTCCCGTATCATTAACTGCTACCTTTGCATGGGTCAATACTTGTGCTCTCTTAATCGTCAGGTCCAATATTTCTCTCCTTTTCCATCAGTCCGTGTGCACGCGATCTACTCCGAGACAGTTGTGCTATACAATAATGTTTTATGGATTAGCCCACTGTCCAAACTGAAAGATCATGTGAAGGTTTATCTATATTGGTGATAAGAATTTAATTGTATTTGAGTTAAGAATTTGATTTATTTTTAGCAATTGAATAATAATTGTATATCATTTTGGACATTATTATGTGATGGGTTGTCTTGTTTTTATGGATGCAGAACGACGGTGCTAAGTCTTAGTGAGACAAAGTATGACCGGGACTAGACGAGGTGCGCCGGAGGTCCAGACGGTCGGGGATCGTCGGAAGATGACTGAAGACGGAGTCGCTGCGAGCCTAAAAGACAAGTGAACGGCTGAGATGTTAACTTAGGGTTGCTCGGATCAAGAAGAGTTGTTGGATTGCGGTTTAGAGGATAGAGTAGCGGTCAAGTTAGCTTGAGTGAATCTCAACCCTTAATGAGGTTTCTTGAGAGTCAAGTAGAACTCATCCAAGAGTGAAGGATGACTCAATCTCAATCCTTGGTGAGGTTATTTGAGAGCAAGTAGAACTTATCTAAGACCGGAGAATGACTCAAAAGTAGTACAAATAGAGGTTTAGGGGTAACTCTTCCCTCTTGAAGGTTTTGGTGCTCGTTTAAGTTTTGCACACTTTATTGTGAGGTTTTATAAATCTTCATCCTATAAAATAAAAATTTATTACCTTACGATTTTGAATTTAATTTTTTACGATTCGTGTTCGCTTCCACGCTTTTAGTACTTCACCGTGAGGACCGTGAGCAGTAACAAAGAACGTACCCTTATGTATCACTATTTAAAATTTTTATAAATATTAAAATATAAATAAAGGATAGATTTATCTATTTACTTATTTTAATATTTATATAATTTATATTAAAAGATAATATATATAAGCACTGCTCAATAAATACGCGTAACGCGTTGCTGCGAACCGCGCGCACGGTGCCGACCGACCGGCACGAGGCGGACGAACGCGACTACGCGAGGCAAGGGCTCACGGCGCGTTCCTGCGAACGGCACAAATAACGCACTCGAGCGGCATGATCCCGGCCACTCCAACCATCCAACGGCGCGGTTCGCGGTGACGATGCGCTGCAGTGCGAGTCTGGTACGGGCCAAAATGGGCGAACCAACGTGCTCGATCGAGGAGCAGAGAATGCCGAACCAGGATGAGCAAGGCGGAATGGCCAAAGGATAAGACAAAACGTATCCTCTCGCCGGATAGGCTTTCTACTAAAAATGAAGTTGGTCACATGGCGTTGCGTCCATGTCAGTTGCGACTACACGACTACCGTTCGAGTAAACGTTCATATATACTTCACCATACGAGTTGTTCAAAAACATGCGCGGAGAATAAGAAAACGACGGCTGCTGGGAATCTACCAAATTTTAGCATGATTAGTACCAGTGCCAGTGGTGTATCCAACAGTGGATTCGGTTGGACTCAAGCCTACCCTCCGGCCGCTGATCATGCATACCCTCTCTAGCAGCGATGATTATACACACACTCAGGTGTATTTGGAGGAAGAAGAAACTTTACTGGGTAGTGAGCTACTACCTCCGTCCTGGAAAATAAGGGACAGAAGAAATTTTAAGACAAATTATAGTTTCTGTCAAAAGACTCTAATGCCCTTATTTAATACTGTATTTCTATTAATTGGCAGCATGCATGCATTAATTATCACGATTATAGAGAATGACTTGCCTCCTTTTGTTTTGGAATATGTATGGTCGTATGTATCTACGTGCATCTGCATGCATGAGCACAATTTAAGAACATAATTTAAGAGGGAAGAGCTCTCAATCCCTAATATTTGAGGACACAATTTGAACGCTTCTCTCCCTTATTTTTAAGGACGGAGGTAGTACTTTTTAGACTATGTGGCTTCGTGGGCTGCTTATTAAATGCCTAATTTTACAATTAGTAACTTCACTTGTTGCCTGCAAAACTAGACTTGAACCCTCGATGCACGCGAAGACTATAGAGAAGGAGAGGTGACTCAACACCTCTCCTTCGCGAGGATATGGCAACCCACCGAGTCGAGGGGCACTTACTGCACGTCGTCGGGAGTCAGCAATTGTGAGGGCACGACAAGGACATCAAGTGAATATCGGGGAGCTGACGAGAGCGCGGGCGTGTGGCAACGGACAACCCACTGCGGCGACGGTGAGCAGATTGTGAAGGTGGCGCAGCGTGAGTTGGCGAGTGCCTAATTGGCTATGTGAACTGATCACGACAATAAATAAACAATGTGAGCCCCCTTTTCTAATATATAATTTTTTTATCAATTGTAAATATGTTATTGGGTTGAAAGAGATAATAGCCGTTTTGTTTAATTGATTGGTGTTAATTTGTTTATAGATTTTCAAAAGTTTGACAAGTATTTCTCAAATAACGAACTACTAGTAGTAACACTCAAACCGATTTTTTTTTAATAATGGAAGTTTACACCTCCCTGCCTCTGCATCGTAAAATGCACACAGCCAAACATTTATTACAACATTTTAGCAAAAAACAGTCACAAAAACCTCTCTATCAAAGGGATTCAACAAGCCAAGACAAAGGGAAAAAACATAAAGTTTTAATTCACACAGTCTATGATTGAATCGCCATCTATGGCTGATGAAGAGTTCCCGAAGCACAACCTCCAACGTTTTGCATGCCGATAACACCACTCCCCTTGCTTCCTGAGGCTGCAACACAGACCACGATCGCAACCAATTTGTACAAATGTAGATAACCTGCAATGGAAGAATATTTTTTTTGTTCTTAAAAATCACATCATTGCGATGTAGCCAAATCGACCAACACAAAACAGCAGCCCCAACCAAAATTTGAGCCCTCAAATCTTTTCCCAGACCAAATAGTCAATCCCCAAACATATTGGTTATGCTTTAGGAGGTGATATATTAAAAGCCGCTTGTATAACACGCCATGCAAAACGTACAAAATGACAGTAAAAAAAGAGATGTATAGTTTCCTTATTGTTACAAAAATAACATTGTTTGTTACCATTCCAATTTCTTTTAGATAGGTTATCTTTTATCAATATCACACCACGACGTAAGTACCATAGAAATTTTTTTATTTTTCAAGGCACCTTAAACTTACATAATTGTCTGTTTGTAGTTGAGATATTTTGAGACATTAAGAGTGTATGCATCGACTGAACAGAAAACTGTCCATTCTGATGAAGATGTCAGCGAAAAGTATCCCTTTCTAATGATAATTGTAAAGTAGCAACAGTAACACTCAAACCGATGAGAATATAACGTAAGTTCTTTAATATGTTTGTCTTAATTTAACCTAATTTTTTAAGTTCGCCTTGTATTTTTATCTTGATTTCGCTACTGATTAGTACTAATAAAACATTGATGTTATAACCCTCGTCTTTAACTGACACGGCGTATGGATCGTACACACATTGTTGTTGCAAATTTTAAGCACGAAGGAACAGACAGATGAAATGAATCTGAGCTGGGTCTGTCCAAATTGCCAAGGAACAATAATGCTATTGGCTGCTGACATGTTATTTTAGTTGGCATGTCCATATGAAGTCCAGAAAACTGGACAGCTCCGTGGCTAGCAAGAGACAGGACAGGCCTGATAAAAGAAGCCTTCCTGAGCTTGACCTTGTTGCCTCGAGCCCCCCATACTGGCTCACGCCAATACTCTAATCAGAAAGCAAAATTAATAAGCAAGCATACCTCCAATGTACGTATGTCCATAGAAAGATACAGATTTGGAATTGCCTTCTCCCTGTTAGGCAGGCACCAAATCCAAGTTAGCTATTGGTCATCAGCCCTGTCTTGGTTTAGCTCAAAACTAAAGCCTCCAGGACCATTTCTTGTGCCGGATACTATCTTGGCTCATAACATTACATGTTCACCGAACACAGGAAGTGCCATGAATGGTCACTGCATACTCCGTTCTATCTCTAACTAACTCCCAACAGTCCAACACGGCAACACACAGTACCGAAACAGGGCACATCAAAGCTGCCAAGCACCAACCGGCCAATCAGCTTGAGCCCCATTCTTGTGCAATGAGTTATCTCTTCTCCTGGCTTAGGGTCCTACCATCTGACAGCATGCATGCAGCATGGCACAGAAGATAAGCCATCACTCAGACACGATGCGTCCGCCATAACGTCAACGAGAAAACTCGAGAAGCATGGGTCGGTGAGGGTGAGGCCATCCAGCAGCCTGGTAATGCAGACAGCATCAGTCAATAGAGCAGCATTTTGGGTGTGCTCGGGTGCCGCTGGGTCCTCTTCAGTTTCGTCAGATTTAAGTAGGGATCTCAATAGAAAAAGGCTACAGCAAGTAGCCAAATGTTCCTGTTCCTCATGCCCCTACATAATAATTGTACACTCCTAACATTTGCTCACTCACATGTGACGTTATGGTCCACAAAACTAAAGCTGATTAACAGTGCCCCAGTTTTGGCACGTTTGCATAATGGAGCTTAGATTTCAATCATGCTAATGGCTAGCATTTCTTTTTGTGAACTGAACCCCTTAAAGTTTTCTAAATGGGCCTAATTTGCAAATATGCCAAAGTCAGACACCATGGTGCATTTTGTCCCTGCAACCGTCACCAATTTATACCTAGGAAATATATATGGGGGAAGCCTGCAATTGCCTCTCCTAACTCTCCATCGCCAGTCACCAGTCGACACCACCCCCATCATGGCGAAGCTACTTTGTGCACTATTTGTCTCAAGCCTTCTTTTAGCCACTCTTGCAGTTGCAGATGGTGCCTCCTCTTATTCCTCTCTGCGCAGGCAACAATCTCAAGTTCTAGGTCGCAAAGGCAGAGAAATAGACTTGTTAGGACACCATTACCCGCGGCATGATGAAGGCAAGCACAAGAAGCAGCATGAGGTTAGTTCACATATATGTCCCCAAATTTCAGAACTATAAAAATTAAAGCTTCATGTGTATTTTGTGCAAATAGCGGTTCATTACTTGAAAGCTATTAGCTGTGCGCCTGTCTCTGCACACATGTTCTTGTTCAGAAAAAAGAAAACACTACCCTAACATCTTGAGCAATGTACATGAAAAACAAGAAGAGAATGTGATATGTTTGTTCATGAACTGCCCAGGTCCAGGTAGTAGCTATGGAAGTGAAGAAGACTGCTGAGGCGAAGATCGGTTGGACAGATGAGGAAGAGGACGCCAAGAAAGGGCTCATCTACAGCGCGGACTACAGCGGGGTGGCCATGCACTTTCGCTCTCCGCCGATGCACAAGCATCCGAAACCATAGGCTGCATGTTCGTGTATAATTTTATCTAGTTTAGTATCTCTATGTTCTCCGTTACGGATCTGAACCCTTGCCGTCTTTGTGAAATATGTTCTGCTGCTTCTCACGCATCCTCAGTTCTCACATTGGTAGCTGCAGAGACGTCAGATTTTCACAGGGGAGAACACTAGTCCATGGCTTGATCTGCACAACATAATAATGGCACTGGCTCGTACGTAAGAATCTAATTGTGATGTATCATCGTTGCAACTCTTAAGTTATCAACCTTGGGGAGTGTTTCTAGAAAAATCCCCTTCCTTATATATTATTAATAACACAAGTCGAGATAAGTATTCAATGTTTACATTGAAGATTCCTAGTTCTATTACCATCAAGCTATTGGGTTGATGAACGTGTTGGAAATTCGAGAGTTTGAGACAACGATATGATTGCCGACGGTGACGGTAACGGGGATTAGATTGTCAAGGATTTCTATGGATGGGTAGGATAACAGTGCTGTTCATTTTTAAAAAACCAGGTGAATTTTTTTTTACCCAACTTGGCTCAATATCGATGTCGACGTAAGCGCCGTCATTATCATCTATGTGAGTTGGTTTGCCAAAAGTTGGACAGTGGGCTCACCGGAGAAGAACAAAAGTTGGAAAAAGAAAAACCAAAGAAATCTAAATTCTCGTTTGGAAGTCGGACAATGACGGACGGTGGACTGCCGCAGTTGCGGATGAGGCAAGGGCCAGGGTTTCTATTTCCTAACCATAGGAAGTTGGTGGATTTTCGAGTGATGGCGCCGATCATTTGGATTTGGGTCAGAGACCCCGTGTCATAAATAAGGACCGTACTGGGCCTGGGGAGGTTGGACCACTCGAGCCGTCGCCTCTCGTGGAACGCGCGGCGCAGGCACGCGCGGGTGCGGCGTGGTACAGTGGCATGGCATGGGAGAAGCAGAACGCTCGCATTCGTCATCGTTACGTGCCAGGCGCAGCGGCGTACAGCGGCATGGCGTGCTCGCCTCGGCCGCCGTGCTCTCAGCGCGGTCTGGCGCCTTATCCGCATCCTCCCGCGCCGCATTGTCTTCTCAGAACACGCGGCTCTTCCTTCTAGCAAATGGGAGGCGAACGCCGAATGAAGTGGATTTAGGATGAAATGTGGTCATGACCACAAATTTTAAAGCGGTTACTAGCGGGCCAAAACGAGCCAAGTAGCCAAAGCGCAGGTGAAACTGGCGTGATTTTAGCCGCAATAGAAAAGATCCGTAACCTTATTTTAAGAGAAATTTTACGGTGCATTATACTGATATTATATAGTACGTAGTAGAAATCAGATCTAGCCGTTAATTTGTTAAGAGTAGTTCTACTACTCTACTACAAGTGGAAGTATAAATAAATCCTAGTTAATCTAAGAAGAATGCTTCAACGCTTCCTCTCAATCTGGTCGCATAAATCTTAAAGCAAGTCGAAGGGTAAGAATCATTATCTACCATTCATTCATACTTTAATATTTATGCAACTGTCAAAAGGAAAAGAATGGAATCACCTCTCTTAATCTAATTTATTGGATTGAAAAGAATGAACGATTCGTATTGAATTTAGTGTATGGTAAGGAAGCTCTATTTTAAACCGAAAAACTAACAAATGGTGCAACGTTTGTTTGTCGTTCGGTGGATATGATATTTGTCGTTTGATAAAATCAATTAAGAGTCAAGGTCATTCAATTAGTACACACGGCACGAGAAATTTCTCGATTCCACTCGTCACTTCTCTCGACTCCTTGGATGCTCCCTCGTCATCTGGCTACCATTACTCTATCGATGGAATGAAGAGGAGCTTCATAGCGGTGTAGCATCAATGCTTGCCTACACTAGTGGCAAGCGGCTGCGAGCGCAGAGCCATAAGGGAGCACGACAAGCGAGGGTAGTGGGCGTGGGTGAGTTTGGCGGTGCACAGGAATGGCCGCTCGGCAAGCGCATGCTGTGAGGAGCATGGCGAGCAGGAGCGGCGGTTGTGGGACAGCTTGGCAGCGCGTGGGAACGCGCACGGTTTCCTCGCTGTTGGAGAGCTCTCTAGTGGCTCATTGACGGCTTCCTGTGGAAGGTGCCAAGAATAGTAGTACTCTTATTCTCTGAATTTTTTGCTAATTTTTTTGAAATTTGCTTGAAACTTTTTTCGAGAAAGAAAAAACGCAACCGTTCTACAGTACGTGCAGAAGAATTAAGGCATTTGATTCGAACTTGTCTTGTATCTTGTGAATCTTGCTTGAAACTCTAATAAACTTGCCCAAAAATTTTGAAATTTTGTTGAAACTCTTTGAAACTTGAAGTGCATTTTGTGATATCTATAGAAACCCTCCTAACACTTGTTGTTTTATTTCTCAAACATGAAACTCATGTTTGTAGCTTAATATTTCAGTTTTGAAAATCTCTGAAACTTGAAGTTTATTTTGTGAAACCTGTCGAAACCCTTATGAAACTTGTTTGCTTTACTTTTGAAACATGGAACTCATGTTTGTAGCTTCATGTTTCAGTTTTCAAATTCGAGTTTCAATATTGAAACTTGAAACTCCCTGAAACTTGAAGTTTATTTTGTGAAACTCTGTCGAAACTTTCTGAAAATTGTTGTTTTACTTCTCAAACATGAAGCTCATGTTTGTAGCTTGATGTTTCAGTTTTCAAATTTTAGTTTTAGTTTCGAAACTATCTGAAACTTGAAGTTTATTTTGTAAAACTCTGTGGAAACTCTTCTGAAACTTGTTGTTTTACTTTTGAAACATGGAACTCGCGGTTGAAGGCTGATGTTTCCGTTTTCAATTTTGACAGTTCTTGTACTATTGTGCTCATGGATGGCAACGGTTCCGTGCACGGAGGACGACGACGATGGAGCCTTGTGCTTGCAGCCTTGCAGACGACAATGGGCTCCTGCATGTTCGCGCGTAAAAGGATGTGCGAGATCACCCGATTAGAACAGATCGGATGGCCGAGACCTATTCCACCAAGATGCATGTCTACGGTATACCGTCGCACTCTATTTTGAAGGGTTAATTCTATGCCATTGGAATTTTCTAAATACTTGATTGTGTCACTGACATATGAGTCCAGCTAATATATCAGTGACACAATGCATGAGATATATAGGATGATGCAAACTTTGGATATCAAATAAGAAATAGTCCCCTATTTTGAATGCCGAAAACTGAATAACAGTTCTTGAATGTGTTTCATTGTCTATTACTGTCGCTCCCAACTGGACCCAAATACAGACCCAGATCAAGTATTCACGTGTGATGTCCAAGCAAAGAGTTAACCGACGAATCAAAGGCAGCGTGGTTCTAGAAACTGTAAATTTGTACAGACAATGTCCCAAACAGAAATACAAGACCAAGACCAATGGACAACAAACAACTTTGTTGTGGTTTTATTTGCCTCCAAATCATCCTTCAAGTCATTCATAGTTTCATACCTTCAGCGCCAGCTTCTTAGCAGCAATAGCCTCCGCTTCAGGGGTTGGCTCCCACAGAATTGAGGTTTCAGCCAGCAGCGATGTCACAACATATGGGTCCATGTTAGAGGCCGGACGACGGTCTTCCAGGTATCCTGTTAGCCAAGAAGGTTCAACAAAGAAAATAATTAAGTCGAAAATTTAAATTACTAAGTTGCACATGTATGGATTTGGTGCTGCCATATTTTTTTTTCTTTCTATAGTGATGTAGGCATGCGGCCAGTGGATGCCTATATTTGTTCTTTCAACTGAACACCTAAATTATGTATTAGAAAGATATAATGCCGTATTTACGATATTTGTGCTTTCAACTGAACACCTAAATTACATATTAAAAAGGCATAATGCCGTATTTACGTATTGAATTACAACAAATAAAAGGTCTAGCCAGTTATTCTATGATGCGATTATTCACTAAAAATAATAACTTTCCTGCATTACTGTGTTTTTTGGCAGGCATCAATTCTTGAAACAGATTATGAAATATGTAGCTGACACCTCAGGAAAGGTTATTTTTCGATAGAACCAATAGTGGTCCAATACTCACTTGACAGTTGATACATAAGGGAGTAATGCCAGAACTAATTAGACGAGATGCAGGTTGGGGGTGGATTTGGCCCAAATTTTTTCGAAATCATCGCAAGGATTTGGCACCCAAATACATTATCTGGCCATTTGGATAGAGTGGGTTCGAGAACCTAAGACCCAAGTTAAGAGCTTTAGCAAGGATCACCAAAGGTAATGGGAGGTTTTTCTACCCTGCAAGCTAGTTTTGCCTAATGTCCTAGTCAATTTTATTTTTGGGGATATTTTTTTTTCCGTCTGAATTTCCAAACATTGAAAGACTGAAAGTACTTTCAAGGAATACGGAAGAACATATACCTTTCCCTTTTGCCTCGGTATCTCGCCCCACCCGAATAGAGCAGCCACGATTCGCCACACCCTGATAGATAGTGTTTCATTAGTATAACTTGTAAATAAACATGAATTGAAAGATACCGGAAGATAAAGAAAGGTTGCTCCACCCATACCCATGAGAAACTGTCTATGCTAGCTGTCTCATGTAACCCTGTCAACCTCCGCTCATTTCCTTCACCGTATGCACTTATATGCAAATCATGGCGGTTTAAAGGTTTAAAATTGCTTTCTTGATCACTTCAAATCCTCCATCTTCACGCATGCTCTTTGTGCTACATTTGCAAGAAATCCGGATTGTTTCTCAGTTGCACAGTAAGGACAAATCATATCAAGTATTGGGAAAAACTCCTTAATAAAAAAAGTTAGTAATTAATTCAAGCAAATACAGGCCTATTCTAGATTAATTCACACTTGATAACAATTCAACAATCACCAACTATTGCTCAACATCCGGGCCCTGTCTAGAATACAGGAATTTTGGAGGAACTTTTGTCTATTAGGTCTCATCATATGTTCCCTTTCATACAAAATCCCGTGGAATTTCTTTGTCCCAAACAAGTCCTTAATTCATTGAACAAAGCTATATTAGGTTTTCTGCTGTTTTGTTCATATACGACAATATATACTCCATAAACATGATGCAGGATAATTAACATTAACAGAAAAGTATGGAACCTGTAATTTGTGTGGCAGCCAGCTCCATTCCAGTCACCCTATCATCAAATTATAATTCAGTCTCCTTTAATTGTAATATATAAATTGCTATAAACAATTTACTAGGATATACCTGAATTGGTTTTGGATCAAGAGTGAGCACTACACCAGCTTGCTCCGTGATTCTCTGAATAAGGTGAGTAGGATGATAATTAGAACTGCTAATACTGATGTGAAAATTGATATCAACTAAAAGATGGTCAATCATGGGCTTCGGCCTTCTGATGTTTTCAAGAAAACAGGTATTGTGGTTTTCAAAAGGGTAATTCTTTAAATGGGTAAAATGTCAAAATAGATCATAGTATGTGCACCTATAAAGGGCTTACCAATAATTTAACCAACTGCTGGACTTTTTAACCATACTCTGACAGTTAACCAAAAAGAATCAAAGCTCCATGATATCAGGGAATCATGGATTATTATTTGAAGTACCTCGAGAATATATCTTGAACACCATATGTGATCTCCTGCTTCAATACCAACACTAGGTCCAACCTGATACTCCCACTGCATGAATAAGGTTTGTGAAGTTCCACTTATTAGACACTTCGATTTGTCCTTTAAAAGAAGTTAAAAAATATCGCGCTGATTCGAAAAAACTAAGAAGATATGTGTGTACGCAAATACCAAAGACATACCTGACCAGGCATGACCTCCCCATTTGTTCCGCTAATGTTAATTCCAGCGTAAAGACATGCCTTGTAGTGAGCATCTGATATGTCGCGGCCAAATGACTTGTCTGATCCCACAGCGCAGTAGTATGGGCCCTACAATATTTCAGAGCAATATTACTACTCGATATAGTGTTTAATTAAGCCTATTCAAGACATGCATTTCAACTAGCCTTAGTTTTATTATTGGTTGATAAACTAAGCTTCTTCTCTTTTTTCATACAATACCTGGGGGCCTGGGTAACCTCCAACAGGCCAGCCAAGAGGCCAGTTCACATCTATCTGGAGCAAAGTGTATTCCTGTTCTATTCCAAACCTAGAAAGATAGGGAATAGCAAATGTTTCAACTTCGTATGTAAACAAAATCAGAAAAAGAAGAAGAGCGGTTGTATTGTAATTTGTAGCACACAAGTGCTTAATGAATAGTAAGTACCATGGCACTTGTTCAACGACCTTCGGGTCACTGAATACTTGTGCAGCCCTGTGGCGTTTGTTAGTAGGGATGGGTTCCCGGCTGGTGTGTAGGTATCACAAATAACCTGAAAATCCAAGTTTTGCATTAATTAGCATGCCATTTTGCACACGTAACCAGTAACCAGTCCACAATCGATCCTCCCTTTATGATTAGCATAAAGGCACATCCAGAAAGGGATAATGCAATTGGGAAAATGTAATGTACCAATATGTTGTTGCCTCCTCGAAATGGATCCTTGAATATAGCCTGTGGACTGAAAACAGGACAAAAAACATAAATAAAGTAACAGAAATAGAAATCTAGCATGCTTTTTATGTGCAATGAAGAACACATGTACTGTAATTTTTCCCCGTACTATAAAATGACTTCACTGTCTTCTCCTGGAGCTTGCCCTGTGCTTGATCCATCATAGTTCCATTTCGGTAGCTCTGAGGGGTCCTCCACTGGTTTCGATATCGTCTGAAACGTGAACATTATATTTTCTTTCAAGGGGCAAAAAGAAAAAAGGTACGTAAGGGAGTGCTCTGTGCTCAACTGCTATACCCTAAGAACACTCAGGATTTCTTCATGTAAAGAAACAAAAATAATTGTGATGATGATATCGAGTGCATACCCTTGATTTGCTTCTGATATCAATTCCAGTTCCTCCAACCCTACACAGTGTGAAGAAAGAAATGGAGATCTGTTAAAACACAGTAGCTGCTAGCAGCAATTTGTGGGATCTTCTTTATTACTCCCAAAAGTATGATGCGCACTCTCATAATCTTATTTAAGTGTAGGAACCGAAAAGCAAGTAGTGAGTCGTCACTCATCGGTCATCACCCATCATGCTCCAAAACTTTAGATATTTCAACTTTATAGGGCAAATCTGCACTGTTTAATCCCGTGCTAATCAAAAAGTGGTGATTTTGGCCTATCTCAAGCTAGCCGCTGTTCTCTCGGGCAAAGCAAACAAAATCCGCTGAGATGGAGCGAAAAGAGAAAAAAGAATGCGACATTGCAGGGCGCGTACGTACCAGATGTACTCGGCAATGATCTTGTCGGTGAAGGGCGTGGTGTCCATATTGAGCAGTTGCTCGAGCCGCGTCACCACCCCGGTGCTCTCCGTGCTGACGGCCAGCACCTTGAACCCCGACGTGCCGCGGCCGCTCCTCCTGACGCCCCACACCCTTCCCCCCGGCCCCGCCGGCCTCGCCCGGACGGCCGAGTTGCCCCGCACCCCCATCTGGCACTGCATCGCCGGCACCACCGCCTGCGCCATTTCCCAACACTAACAGCTACCACCCAGCCTTCCCCTTCAAACCTTGAACGCATCAATCAAGCAGCGCATCACCATCAACAGCAAGACGTAATTAACCCAAAAATGAAACAGGGAAGCCAAGCATTGAATCAACTCACCGGAGGAGAGGAGAGGAGAGGGGGACGAGACGAGGCCGTATTGAATTTTCGGGATCGAGGCGTATAAATATTTAGTGGCGGAGGCAACAGAATCTGGCTTTTGCCGAGGGGATAGGGCTCCGACGGCTTTGGGTGGACGAGATTTCTGGCCCTTGGAGCATCGGAGGCAGGAGAAGAGAAGAAGCACACAAGGCCCCAAGGCGCACATCTGCCCGGATAAAATTACGGTTTTTCTGGATGCTACAGGTGCGGCTCTCGTTGTCAGTTGTCACGCCGGCTCAGACGCAGGCGAGGTCGAGGTGACCTCCGAGTGCAGCGATGTTTGTACTAACTGCGAAACGAAACCTCTGACCAGACGGCAATAATTGGAGGCAAGATTAACGGTTTAGAATCGCCATCTCTTTGCCTGTGTTGGGGCAGCCGTCACTTGGGGGGCCTAGATTCCGTCGAGTCGAGCAGGCCGGTGTCGGAGACGGCCAATAGTTAATCGCCACCAGCACATCGTATTTGTTTGCTGCAACTGGAAGCAAGCTGTAGTTTTGTAGACCAAGTGGCGATTTGAGCAGAGATTCTTACATGTTTTTGTAGCTTGACAACGTGAATGCTTATTCATAGTGTGATAATAGTGAATTCTGGTAAGACTGAAGAAACAACCAACACTGAACAGGACACGACACTATGCTGATACATTCCTACATTGCACGCCGATAACCGGGTTAATCTTCTTTGAGAAGGATAAGCGAGTGAGCAGTGTTTCTATGCATCACTCCCCCAATACAATTTGCACAACTTTTGAAATAAGGGGGTGAATAATTACCATTCATTCTTTATTCATGTTTTAATATTTATGTAACTTTAAAATAGTGATGTATAGAAGCAGAGTTAATCTGATTAGCTGTTTAGGACTACGACGGAATATGAATGATTGAGATGCGGCACGAGCTCCCAGTTAGATTTTTCTCGTTAGGAAAAGGGACAAATTAGGCCTTGAATCCTTGATAATCACTGAACTAATCTGTCAGGAGGAATTCTCCGGCAGTTAACTTCAATGTTTCCGTGCAATCCCAACATTCCCTCGTATACTGATTCCTAGTTGTTCTTTACATCTGAAGCAGAGTCTCGAAGCTCTCGCACACGTCTTCGTACACAACGCACCTACAAAATCTCCACTTGTGTGAACTCAGCGAATTGTTGCTCATGGTTAGAGCTGACCACCTCAAGAAGCTCTTCAAGGGCTCCCAGAACGTTGCAGAAATCTATTCTGTTATTTGCATCTCCGTGTTGTGGCAAATGTCGAAGCCAACACATCTGTTGGAAGGGCTCATCGTTTCCTTCTTTTACAGCTAGCTCAATGGACCTCAATGCTTCCTTGAAGCTTTAGTTCTTGTCAATCTTCTTAGTTATCTCATCAAAGGTTTTGATCTCTGGCTGGTTCCAAGAGCCTTCAAGCTGGTCATCGTACAGGAACTGGATGATGGAAGCTTTGCCTCAAGCCCTCGACCATGCACGCCTTCCTGAAACTGGGATCGTTTTCCGATGAAGATTGTTCTTCCGGCTTGGACTTAACTAAACCAGAGCTACCAAGGTTCTGCTTCTCCGACCAACAATGAAGGGCAATATGCGCAAATCCTTCCCACCTGTAACAAAGGTAATGGTGAGAAACAGAGCCATTAGACATGCAAGACAAGGTTTTTTTTTTTTTGACAGAAAGATCTTACTCAAAGGGTGGCTCGTCTTCGATAGCAAGGGTCAAATGGAGTGATTAATCAGCAGATCCATTGACTTGAGATTCACCACCATCAACATCAGTGTAAGCTTCGTGAACATATCTCTAGGAACATATATTATGTCTCCTTCAAGTAAAACTTCATCCTTCCGCCACTATCATCCACCAAGTCATCTAAAGAGTCAAAAGGTTCATATAGTCTAGGCAAAGTTGACTTTGTATTAGGCCAAATCATCCACTTCTTACGTCCAATTAGTTGCCAAACAAGTACACAGTAGTCATCATAATGCCGGGCCAGGCCTTGAGACCTTGGAGGTGAGAAGTATATATTGGCTCCTACAAAAGGTTGACCAAATAGATCGGCCAGAGCAGAAGCTATAGCAGCAACCTTTTCAGACCGGAACTCTATGCCACGCAAGGCGATTGAGAAACCATTCTTATATGCGTCCTTACATTTTTCAACAAATGCTGCTGCATCTAGGAAGATCGTTCCATCATCAAAGAAATGCTCCTCTGTACCAAATCCTCTTGAGGTCTGGTCTCGTGTTCTCACAACTCTTACATCTTGACTATACTTCACAGCAGCACCCAAGGAATCATGAACCTCATGGAGAAATGGATTTATGTTGAGTTCATCCGAAGCAATAGCAGGGCAAGAAACAAGCCCCTGTATGAATGACTCAATGATAGCATCAGGTGTTCTAAGATCAAAAGCATTATGCAATGCAGTGAACACAGGATCCGCCTCTAGATTGTTTCGTTTCCTCCTGTACAAACGAGGTGACTTTTCCCAGCAGGTCAGGACCAAATTTTCGAAGTCAGATTCCACTTGTCCAAAAATGCTTTTTCTGACTTTATCAGGCACCAGGTGGGGCTGGCTAAGCAAGATCCATTGAAAGCCTAAAAATAGTTTCAGATATCTCATATCCTCTACTTTGAAGTTCATCCTTCCGGTTGTTGCAGTCAGCTGATGATCTCAAGAGTCGAACTTTGTTCCAGATTTCATACAACAAAGGCAGAACTTTTCTAACTAGCTCCTGTTGCAGGTTGTGCAAGTTTTCAACTTTACAGGAATTCACCATGAGTACCACTGTGTCAATGATCAAGCACAAAATTGTATTTGCTTCTGAAACTCTTGTTGGGCACTGGGTGCTCCTGCTATCGACAAGCCCAGAAATAGGTTTCACCTGAGAAAATAGATACCTACAGGAAGTAGATTTCATTGGTTGAAGAGATTCAGAAAGTACAAACAAAGGGCATCTCTTTCATCAATTAAAACAGACTACGATGCTAGCCTTCTAGTTATAGACTATAAAACAATCTTTATTATATAATGATGTAGCAAGTACTTGATCATAAATCATTGCGAGTAGCTTAATTGATATACACATGACTTAAGTTGCTCTTATGAAAATAAAGGATGGTTTTGAACTTTTATAGTCTCTAATGGCACTTCCACATATTCATAATCTTCAGTAGGAAGACAAGCTAGTACATGAACACAAAAAATCAAGGTTCTAATACTTAAATCTAAACTTTTGAATTTGGAAAACGGGTCGCATCAATCGGTAAGCAAAGATGATTTAAACTACAACAACGGCATGTGACACAGTCGCTTACGATATCCTTGCGAGAAAAGGGGAGCTCGCAAGATGCTCCCTACCAACTGGTGACGCCGAGAGATACATTATAGAATTACAGGCAGCCTCAACTACTCGATAGTTCCCATTCCCCAACGCCCGCGCTAAGCCGTTGGCAATGCCGCCATTAGATGCCAGTATCTCGCTGGCCTCCATGGACTGGAGCGCCGCTGCACCCAGCACCTCGCAGCTCAGGGCCGCCACAGAATGAGAGCTGCATTACAAAGTAATGTTGCAAAAACAGAACCGAGGACTAGGAGGGTGTTTGTTGACAAGTGACCAGGAGGGGTTTGTACCTGGAGGAGAGGAGGAGGGGGAGAAGCGCGACGAGGGAGCCTGGGAGAGGGGAAAGCGGCGTCGGTGGCGGCGAGCTGGAGAGAACGCGGCGCATGAGGCGGGCAGCGGCGGCAGCAGCTTAGGAGGGGGAGGAGTTGTGCTGGTTTTGGCGGGTGGTTCGTGTGGCGGCGGCGAGGAGGATGGGGAAGAAGTCGTGGTCGAAGGAAGCGGACGAGGGCGAGGCGCCGTCGGCGGCGGCTTCATCGCCGCGTCTCTTCCTCTTCTTCTCGCTCGGATTTTTCATCTTCGGCATCTCGCGTTCGGCTCGTGGCGGCGTTCGGGCGCGGCGAGGTTGTGATGAGATCGGACTGCATTCGAAATAGGAAAGGAAAGAGTCTGGTGCTGTGGGAAGACGATCTTGTGGATACGTCAAATGCAACCTGTGTTGCCTGTATCGGTGACGGACATACGCTGCGACCTCCGAAAAATACGCTTTCTGTAAGAGCTGCCTACCTTACATGATGACGCCAACGCAATCGATTAAATGAATTGAGCTTGTGTGGCCATTCTCTTCGCAAATTATATGATCCTACCAACTGAAGGATGTGAATTACCAGTTGCGGAGCAAGGACATAGGTATAGGGGCTGAGCATACAACCAAGCACTAAAAAATATTTTTTTCTTACAAAAGAAAGTTACATAACTATAATTAAAATTTAGCTCTACGACTACTAATTAAGCAAACTGGCAAATCATATTTCATAAGAACTCAACTTTGCCGTAATTTTCTTCTCAATGCAGGTATCTCGGGTCCTTTTTTTTCTCGGTTTATCTCGAGTCTTGTTTGATCACCCCTTTCATCACAACTAAACTTTGTCGATTTCATAAGAACAAGACAGCATGGCCAGACATTTTATCTGGCGAGGAATGCGAGTGGATAGAACTTTCTCACATTCCCAATCTTTTTTTAGATACTACTATGTGTTTTTCCTCTTTTTTTTGGAACTTTGT
The DNA here is from genome assembly GCA_036346275.1 of Otatea glauca. Classification (NCBI taxonomy): domain Eukaryota; kingdom Viridiplantae; phylum Streptophyta; class Magnoliopsida; order Poales; family Poaceae; genus Otatea; species Otatea glauca. The sequence goes on along the minus strand of CM070718.1, from coordinate 3,889,852 downwards.
GCTCCTCTTTAATTGGTAATTATATCTTCAAATTAGCATAAAATTTGATTGTTTTAGATGAAACTTTGAAAAGATTATGTTGTTATAACTAAATGGGCTTGGACGTCCTTCCATTGAGGAGAACCTAATGGACAGAGAACAGGTGCAGTTCTGTGGGGACTGTAACTTAAACAGTCCCTGTGACCATCCGATCTAAAACTGATGGTCTCCTCGAAGTACGGTGCAAAAATAATGTGCCAAAATTTTCACTATAGCAGCTACTATAGTAATTCATTGTAGCAATACACAAGGGCACATCCGCCCATTTGATGCCTCGATCAGATAATCTACGCCTACAAAATTGCTTAAATTATAGTCCGTGTGATAAGTGCACCTGATCTCCAACCTAATGCATGTGCAAGACGCTTAATAAATTGGTTAGCTACACCATAAAGTAATTAGTAGGTATTAGGTCCCGCAGGTTTGATCGATTGATGGGATGCCAGGCCTCTGCCAGGCACGAGCCCCCTTCTAATATGATTACGCTGGGCCTATACCTAATCGTGACAACAAGCTGGACAGTACTGCTATACTTAATCATTCGGAGTAGGTGACGTTGAGCATGATTGAAAAGGCGATTAACCTAAACTAGTATTAACAACACCGAGTTAAAAAATAACACCCGTCGATCTTAACACATGAGGGTAGTTGAGCTTCGAAGCACCAATATTTACTCCATTTGTTCTGTAATGTTTTGTTCAGTTTATTGGAATTGTTGTTTCACAATATCTGTCCATAAGTCAAGAGAGTTGTTGTTGTACTTTTCAATCCTCCACCTCTGCTAGTATTAATCTGAAGGATCGATTTTGAGTGGTTAAACTACATCATCCGTGCTGCTCCAATTCCATCGATCATTTCTTATATCAAGTTCCTCCTTAATTTTTTTTCGATGACCTCCTTAATTAGTTTGTGCATGTATATGTAGTTAGACAAATATTGTGGACTTAAACAACTTTACCATTAGCAATCATACAGTTAGATGATCGAATAGTATATAGTTAATTCTCTCTAACGTGAGCGAAACTAGGTGGGGTACCGGGTATATGCACGGCACCTCCAAAAATATGAAAAATATCAGGAGATCACCTTTTTAATGGGCTAAATTTATTGGTTGAATTGATTATGATTTTAGTAGATTTTGTAAGACCTTATAACTATTTGTATTATAATTTTAGCAAATTTCAAATATATGTGTTGGATTTATAATGTTACGAAACTATTGTATCGGACTATAGAGTTGTATGTACGAAGTGTACACCTCGACAAAAAGTTTACTATTTGCGCCGCTGCACTCTAATCATCTAGTGGCATGTTTTTCATGCTTGCACTTTCGTGGTAGAAAAAAGTGAATTTTTATTTTAAATAATACAATTTTTTATTCAAATTGCAAAAATGTATTTCGATCTCAAAAAATTACAAAAATATACTATTGTCGCTCGTACATGGAGCGATCGCCCCATATACAGGCGATCGGTGCAGCTCTGAACGCGCGATATTTCCTCTATCTGCGGTCAGTTCCTAAAGAGAATCATAACTTTTTCATATGATGTCGGATGGAGATGAACTTTATATAAAAATTGTAGCTCTCGACGGGTTCTACAACTTTTATATACAAACTTTTTCAATTTAAATCCATTTAGATTGTAAAAAATGGGATAGAATGTTCAGATCTAAAATCAGATCTGTTTTTAGATCTGAAACTTCTATCCCGTTTTTGGCTATCTAAATGGATTCAAATGAAAAAAATTTGTATACAAAAGTTGTAGATCCCGTCGAGTGCTACAATTTTCATATAAAGTTCATCTCCATCCGACATCATATGAAAAAGTTATGATTTTCTTTAGGAACTGACCGCAGACAGAGGAAATATCGCGCGCGCACCGATCGCCCGTGTATGGAGCGATCGCCCCATATATGGGCGACAGAGGTATATTTTTGTAATTTTTTAAGATCGAAATATATTTTTGCAATTTGAATAAAAAATTGTATTATTTAAAATAAAAATTCAGAAAAAAGTCCACTATATGAGCACCACGCCTACCACGATGCCTTGCCGCCAAGAACTTGTCGCTTGCCGTTTCCTGGTGATTATATATGAAGACCACGACTTGTGCAGCAACTTGCAAGTCGCAAACACTACTCCAGGCTCCAGCTCTGAGAAATGAGCACCCTGTGTGTGTGTATGAAGTCTCAGCTATCTACTCGTCTCCCCATGCATCTTAGTTCTTGTTCTTTGTTGTTCTGATTTCTTGTTCTGTTTTACATATCAGCGCGTGTGATTCTGAGTGTCTCTATTTATCGTGTCTTTTAAGCTCCTTTGCTGGTTTAATTTGCCACAATCATTTTGTGTGAGTTTGGACTTTGAGGACAATGATGGAAACAAACGAAGGCTCGCTCGCCGAACCTAATGTGGCATCTCCTGCATGCCTTGATGATCATAATCGTATTGTGTACTGAGTTCTCCACGCTCTCGATTTTTTTGTCACCGTTCTTGTATTTGCGTATTATTCCTCTCTCTCGTTTTAGCGAGCTGTTTTCTATTTGCCACCCACACATATGTGTTGCCTTCTATTGCTCATTGTCAAACCAATTCTCGCTTAATTTCACTTTAATTACTGCAGGTGTGCATGTGCATTTCTCGGAGAGGAACAATATCTTCAAAGTTGCTCTTTCATTTTTGTCTTGCTAAGATTTTTGCTCCCCTATTTTGAGAGAGATCAACCATCCTTACGTGATCATAGCGAGATGTTCAAATATCTAAAAACCTCCATTTTATTACACGGAAAAACATCATTCAGAACCAACATTTAGTTCACGTCGCAAAAGGCTAGGGGAAAATAAAATTTAGAATAAAAAAGGCTAGGGGAAAATAACTTGGGCCCCCCAGCTGAGCTAAGTGTGATATGATGTCCCGACCTCGAGAGAGATGGGATTGCAAAAATTAGCTCTAAACTTGGAGATAATTGGAAATATTGGGTGAGGAATCAGAGAAAGGGGTGAGAGAACATAAGAACACTGCAGGTAAGGAATTTCAGAGTTTCATTCCATCGATGCTTTTTAATGGATACATTATGGTGGTATTTAACCTCTCACATACTGCTCTTACATGTGGACCGTTGACCAACTAACTCACACAGTGCTCATAGGTACACATAGCTGACTTAGTCAGTAGTTGACATCTTTCACATTCCCATCACCATGTGTGGCACTAAACTCACAAGAAAACGTTGTTTGCCGATGCGGCTATGCGGCATAAGGAGTTTTAACATTGAACACCTTGCCGCTGTTGAATTCTGCAGGGAATCACATCCTCAACCGTTCCACTAGCAATGGTAGAGGTTACGTACCCTACCATTAGATGCGCTAGCTAGCTATTTTAATATAGTTGTCTTGATATACAACTCTATTTCATATAATTGAAATACAATTGTTGTTATATAACTTTAATATCTATATATAATTAATCTACATCGTTATAATTTAATCCCACTAAAAAAGAGGCGGAGATTCTTCTCTTTTTCTTTAGATTAGTGTGGGAATTTTTAAGAATTTTCTTTTAAAATATTATTGTGGGAGTTTTTTTTTCTTAAAGAAGAAAATATCTTAAACTTCGTCTGTTGTTTTTATTTAGAGCACTATTAGTGAACCCTATACCGTTGGAATTAATTCCAACGATATAGCGATGCTTCGTGGTTTCATAAAGAAAGTGGTTTGGAGGTTCACTTGGTGACAAAAAAAAACCGTACGTCAGCTTTCCTGTTTTATTTATATTGTTCTGACTCTCCGCTCTCGGCCGGCGGCCGGCTGATACTTCCGCCCGGCCGAGGCGTGTCGCGGCTTAGATTGGGACTGTTCGCTTCCATTCGGTCCAGGAGAGATCTGACGCGCGGAGCGGCCTTGTGAAGTCCGATTAAACCCACGCGGAGGCTCCCGGTTGCGGCGGTGTCGTGTGTCGAGGGAACGCGGGCCAACCATCCTCGAGTTCATGTGCGCCGCGACCGTGATCAGTATTAGGCCTCGTCCATGTCATCTAAAAATCAGAAGGAAAAGCGTAAGGATTCGGCTTTGCGGCCCAAGCTATTCCGCACGGGCGCACAGCAAGGCGCCACCGATGCATGGTTACAAAACCGCCGAAATTGGCGAATCTCGCCAAATCTCGGATTTGACCCCGTGAGTTCAGATAGATCGTAGGATGTAAAAATCCAAATTTTTTGAAATTGCTACAGTATATTTCGGATTTTTATTTTTCGTAGATTTCGCAAAACCGCCGAGATTTCGGAATTTTAAATCGAATTTGAATTTTTGGCGGATCTGACCGAATTATATCAATAAGTTCTCGTGAAGTGATCTTCAATGATAATGTTTGAAAAAGTTTATTTTTAGACTTTTTGGCATTTAGTGAAACACTCTCGAATTTTAAAAATTGAGAATGCATTTTCATGCTATGAAAAATTTATGGGAGTATCATAAGATATGTAGGATAATACATAAAATTTATGAAAATATTTTAACATCATTTGTTATGTTTTAAAAATAAAAATCGAAATAGGATAAAAAGTCAGTTCACGCGGACCACTTGGAAGTAGTCCGGCGTGAACGACCTTTGCGCCGGACTACTTCCAAGTGGTCCGGCGTGAACGAACTGTTGCGCGGATGAAAAATCCGGAAAAAATTGAAATTGCTACAGATAAATTTCGAATTTTTATTTTTGGCGAGATTTTAAAAAGCTACGAGATTTCGAATTTTAAATAGGAATTTGAATTTTTGGCCGGATCTGACCGGAATTATATCAATAAGTTCTCGTGAAGTGATCTTCAATGATAATGTTTCAAAAGTTTATTTTTAGACTTTTGGCATTTCGTGAAAACTCTCTGAATTTTAAAAATTGAGAATGCATTTTCATGCTATGAAAAATTTATGGGAGTATCATAAGATATGTAGGATAATACATAAAATTTATGAAAATATTTTAACATCATTTGTTATGTTTTAAAAATAAAAATCGAAATAGGATAAAAAGTCATTCACGCGGACCACTTGGAAGTAGTCCGGCGTGAACGACTTTTGCGCCGGACTACTTCAAGTGGTCCGGCGTGAACGAGGTTTTGCGCCGGATGGAAAAATCCGAAAAAAATTGAAATTGCTAAAACTTAGGTAAAAACTTAGGTAAAAAACAGAACATTTACAACTTTGTTCTAAATGCAACTTAGGTAAAAAATTTAGGTAAAAATCTTAGGTAAAAAACAGAACATTTAAAACTTTGTTCCAAATGCAACTAGCATGATTTCAAGGTATGATTTTGAGTCATTTTCACACTTAGGATTAAATCAAGATCTTAGGCACTATTCCCTCTTAAAAATAACTCAACACTCTGTTCTAACCTACTGAGAGGTCTTTTAACCTTGATTAAAAATCTTTAAGACTCTTTCTCCTTTTTCCTTTCCTTTCAAGTCATGTACAGGATTAACCTGTTCAAACACTTATCTCAAGATAGATAGTTAGCCCAAATCTTCATGATACAATGCTGACTAACGAGCTGCCAAATCTTACAGCATTGTCACATTTCCTTAAATGTAAGATTATCTTGGTTTTACTGCAGGGCTTACCGATGTGGGTGCAGATGAGGGAGCTGTGGGATGCGTTGAAGGACCGGCTGTCGGAGGCTTTAATACATCGTCAATCATTGAAGTTCCTTCACAGCTCATTCCACCGAGAGGCTCTCTGCCATTTCACTTTCCCCTGCGCAGCTCACTTCTCCAGCCTCCTCCCTCTCTGGTCCGGCCAAGCTCCGGCCAAATCCGGCCAGATCCAAGGCTCAGAGGCAAATCTCGGCCTCCTGGCGAGATTTTGTTCTTGAAGCGATATTTCGGTTCTTGAAGGCGAAATTTTGGGCTTCCAAAAATTGGTATGAACAAATTGATTTGTTGGATTTTAAGTGCAACTGTAATTTTCTTGCTTATTTAGACATGTATTCATGTGGGATATAGTCTAGTAAGAACTAACAATGCATGTACTCATGTGGAATTGGGATTCATATGTCAAGATGTATTCAAAACTCAAAATTCCATGTCACTTACTCACTTGGTCACTTGTATGGTAGTATGGTACAACTAGAGCTAGTAAGCCTCACAATGAAAGGCATATATCATGCATTTTAGCAAACATCGATGAGTTAAGAATGTTGATGCATGCAAACAAGCACATGGTCATACAAGCTTATATATCATGCATTTTTTCGTAATGATGCAGGCTATAGGTCGTTGTGATGGCGGAGCCTCAGGGTACCGTATGGGACCACGGGGAGCGCATCGGCTCAGGGTCGAGGTGCAACTACTGCACGCATGTTATGAAGGGTGGAGGGGCGACCCGCCTTAAGGAACATTTGGTCGGGGCCGCGCGGTGATGTGAAGGCACCCCAACGTGCCTAAAGTGATTAGGCGAGCCATGATCGCGGACCTCCGTGGTGGCCGTGACAGAAAGAAGGAGAAGCAGGCGATTCGCCTGCGTCAGGAGGAGGCTTGCACCGAATGGGCCACCATGGGCACGGAGGACGAGCAGCTTAAGATGGCCATAAAAGCCTCTAAACAAGAGGCCTACCTGAGGAGCCAAGGTTTGACGCAAGGTTCGGTTCCGGAGTGGTGCATGAAGTCTTCAATTGATCGACTATCGGCCAAAATGTTCGGTCGGTCCAAATCGAATCTCTTGTGTGTTTGTAAGTTACACGTCGTGTGATGATTGTACTAATCTCTTGTGCATGCGGTCAAAGTGCAATTGTCGACGCAGAGCTAGGCCAGGGTTCGTGCACCACGAGGATACGAGATAGACGGTAAGTACTTGGACGCGAATGAGCGAGGAGATTGTGAAGTACCTTGGAGGTTCGAGGACGATCGGGCCACCTTTGGTGTTACTGATGATGTGCGACGCTTTGGACGGGACCTACACAACAGAGTATCATCAACTTCATGGTATAACGCAATGGGATGATGTTCTTCCATAAGACCGTAAATGCCACAGTACAAAATTCATTTTTTCCTATTCCGTATGATCTTTATTGCCACACGTACTAAATTCTTGCTTGCTCATTCGCACTAAGGTCCAAAACCACAAATACCTACTAGCCGAGATAACAAAGGTGGTGGCCGAGGAGATTGGGGTGGAGCATGTTGTGCGGTGGTTCCGACAATGGTGCCAACTTCAAGAAAGCATGCGGATGTTACGAGTGCAAGACCCTCGTATAGTATGGCAGCCTTGCTTGGCACACACCGTAAATCTTATGCTAAAAGACGTGTGCGAGGATGAATGTATCAAAGATATTGTGGCACGTGCCAAGAGAATCTGCAGATTTTTATACAACCACAAGAATCTACATGCGCAGATGAGGCAACATATTGGTGGAGAGTTGGTGAGGCCAAATGCCACTAGATTTGGGACGACCTTTGTTTTCCTTGATAGCTTCTTCAAAAAAGGAAAAGTTCCAAAGATGGATGACACATCCCGACCGGATAGGTAGTAGGTGGGTGAAATGGCGAGGGCAAGTGCGCATATGACCACCTCGTAAGGTGGATTTACGGACATGGGTGGAGTGGACCGTGGTGGCCGTAGAACCCTTGTACAAGTTGTTGAGGTTCGCGGATCAAGACAAGTTACCAACAATCGGTGTAATGATGCGAGACGCAATTGCACGGAATGAGTACAACAATAACTTACGGAGCATGGAGAATAAGACAAGATATTCCTACAAGTCATGGAAAAGAGATTTGCCGAAATAAGGAAACCACATTTGTGCAAGCCGGTAAGTGAAATTAACATGTTGATTCTATTATGCTAAGTATGCAATGTTCGTGATCTATTATACTAACTATGCAATCTTTTCATCAATTGTAGCTTAGTCCGGACCAAGTCCCAGTTCTCATACAACATATGCAAGACTCCAGATACATGGGAGCGCTCGATCGCACTAAGCATTATGGTCGATGACGACGCTACGCGGTGAAGGCTCTACGAGAAGCGGATACATACCGCTTTAGACGGGACGTTTTGCCACCAAATTATGCGAGACCAGCGCCGTCGATAACCAAATGACGGCGGTAAGTACATAAACCGAGGTTGGTTGGTATGTTGTTGTGTAGCACTCATCGACTTTTCTTTTTCGTGTTGTTCACACTCAATGGTGGATGGCCTTCGAATGAGACGCCCGTACCGCAAAAGTTCGCCTTGAGGTTGGTGTCCCAAAGGCGCATCGTCGAGTGGGTGTGAACGCAATTGGAGCACATTTGCTTTGGTGCACACGCAGCCATTTAAACCGTTTAAGTTATGCGAAGCCCAACACTCGTGTTCGTGCACTACAACCCGCGACTTCGCCGAGACTATGAATCCACTCGCGGACTCCAAGACGAAGACCACGTGGATCGCTGATCGAGGATGCGATGCATCCCGGCATGACCCAATTGCAGAGTGGTTCGACTCATCCAGTCTCATCGGGAGCCTCTACTCGACGAGGACAAGCGCGACGACCCAACCCTCCCAAATGAGATTCGTGGTTGACTCCATCCCAGCGGAAGAGATGTATGAGGCAACAGTAAACAATGCAATTGTTTTCCATTCCACTTTTAACCATGTATGTCCAAACCGAGAACAATGTTAACCTTACTTCTAATTGGCCACAGGAGGGAAGAGCCTCCCAGATTGGCGAGAGGAACATCGGAGACACGCACATTGTGGAAGAGAAAGCGTGCTACCGACGCCGAGGATGACGACACTCTAGCAGGAGCTTTAGGCGGATTACAAAAGTTATCGGGCAGCCGAGTGGTAAGGAAAAGGAAAAGGCCGAATTGATGATGAGCCTATTGTCGGCAAATGAGGACGACACGGCAACACCTTCCGATAATGTGCAGACCTCGAGTAGCTCAATGATCGCGGCAGACTCTCTGGCGATGACGGGACTGAAGTCGACGGTACTCCTCCGCCCGCCCACAATCACAATCACCGGCAGGAGGATTGCATCGGAGGGTATCGCCGAGAGGTGACTTAACTGCAGACCGCGATGAGGGAAGGGCACGTCGCGTGGTGGGGGTGGACGCCAGGCAGCACAACCACAGGATGGTGCTCAATCATGGTGTAGCAGCGAGTCCTCCAGCCATTTGGGCATTCCAGTTGAGCATACCGGGTATAGTCAAATGCCGTATGGATGGGATCAGGGTGGGTACGGTTACAGACAGAGTTATGATGGATCGAGCATCTCTTTGCCATTTGACTACAATGATCCATATATCGATCCATACGCACGACACTCATCTGCCAATGTCATGTACCTTCACCATCAGAAACACGACACTGGAGTCTCATTACAAGATTGGAAGTCCGTCTGCTACCACGAGACATGACTCGGGAGGAATACAAGCAACAACACGAGAGGAGGTACCACGAGATCATTGTCGACAACACGGAGGTGGAGTTTGCACCAGGGGCGCTTTACTACTCGTAGGTATGTGATGCAAACATACATTCATTTAATTGTCATATGCAAATATGTGAAGACTTGTTGTGTGTATCAATTTTATTACATTCTTAATAATTTTCATGTCAATATACATTAATTGTTTCGAATTATGACTCCCAATCTTCGAATTTCAGTCAAAATGCTGCCGAAATTTCTTACTTCACGCATACCCGAATTCCACAATTTTTAAAAATTCCTCGAGCTTCAGTAACAACTCAAAATTTTATGGCAATATTATTCACATGTCAGAATCATGCTATTAAAATTTCAAATATTTATAACATGCTTTGTCTCATTTTTCATTCAGTTCTAAATTGCCGGTGAGCGTTTCATTACGACAGTACCAGTGTTTCAATTTTTAAAAAATTTACATGATTCAAAAAAATCTGAAATTTTTATGACAACATTAATAATACGTCAGAACTCTCCACAAAAAATTTCGAAATTTTCTCCATCTTTTGGACCAATTTTCAGGCTTGTCCATCCGCCGAAATTTCGCCATTTCTCGGCGAGATCTCGCCAATTCTCGCTAAATTCGAATTTCCGGTAGAAAAAACCGGATTCAAATTTTGAATTTGAATTTCCGGACGAGATTTCTCCGAAATTACCGAATTTCGCCGAAATTTCGTTTTCCGGGCGTGAACGGTATTTGATCCGAAACCGAAATCCGAAACCCTGCACCGATGCCGTATTACCATGCGTCCGGCTGATCCAACGGAAGTCCCATTGCGCAGTCGGTCATCGCCAGCTTTCTGTTCCTCACACGTACGTGCCGACATGCCAATAATGCAATATATAACCATCACTTGCTAAGCTTCAGTCCAACCATGAACTTTTATTTTTATTTTTATTTTGTTTTCTTATTTTTTTAGAAACGCTAACTTTCTTTCACGAAACATTGAATATATGCTATTTAATGGAGTATTTTACTTTAAATGGTAAATTTCACAAAACCATGCTACATCCGGTAAAATTATCATAAAACTGCACTTTTAAGCAATGATTTTATAAAAACACATTTTTCTTTGTGTAGTATTTCATAAAACCACACTTTTAAGTATTCAACGGGCTAAACACACTCATCAGCCTTACAAGTCTATTGCGTTTATGTTTGCTAATATAGATAAGCTTGTGAAAGTGACGAGTGGGTCTGATCCATTGGATATGACCGTAATGATTGAAAGTGTGGCTTTGTAAAATGTTGTACAAGAAGAAGTGTGATTATTCAAAATTATTACTTAAAAGTGTAGTTTTGTAATAGTTTTATGAAATTTACTCTACTTTAAATTATACCAAGGAAATGACGTGTGCAGTGGGACGCAGCCACCCAGCTGACCAGCCCCGCACTCGTTGAAGATCAGATCGGTGCCATTTTTCTCAACAATGCTTTCTTAAAAGAAGGACGTTTACGAACACCAAAACAATTGACGTCAGCAGGTGAGATAATAGTGTGCTCGCACCTGTTCAAGGTGATAGGCTATGCCAACACCAAGGGAGTCGGCGTCGGCAAATACATCGAGTCGCCCGTGTTCGACGCCGCCAGCCACCGCTGGTCCATCGAGTTCTACCCCGACGGTGAAGGTAAAGACGACGACGCCTACGAGTACATCTCCATCTATGTGAAGCTCGTCGGTGGCGCCGACGACGTTACCGTGCTCTATGGCTTCAGCCTCGTCGACCGGCGCACCGCCGTCCAGGGAGGTCTCCAGTCGCCGAATGTAGCCCCGTTCAGGGCGGGGCAGTCGAGGAGTCAACTGCTTCATGGAGCGTGAAGCTTTTGAGGCCTCGCGGTACCTCAACGACGACCGCTTCACTATCAAATGCGTTGTCGCTGCCGTCAAAGGACCAGCCGGTACCTCGGTGGCACCACCAGTTTCCGAGCTGCACCGGCATTTCGACCAGTTTCAGGTGAACGGCCATGGAGAGGACGTGTGCTTCGACGTCGTCGGAGGAGCAGCGCAGAAGATAGTGACTGAAGAAACCATGCTAGTGCTACCGAATTGTGCAAGGAGCGCTGGTGCGTCGGAAAAATAAAAACCAGAGTAGCATCTGGCAGTCTATGTTATCCTTTTGTCCGGATCATATTCATGTCTGTGTAGGCTTGCATGTTGTTCACTGTGTAAAATGAACAAAATTATGTCTTGTTCACACACCGCAATCAAGCCGCAATTGGCAAAGGTGATTGCACGGCGAGAGGCTGGCCGGACGACGCAGAAGCCGGGTTTAAGAAACACACCAGACGCTTGCAGAGTCTACACCCCAACAATAATGCTGCGCACACAAGAACCCTACAAATTGGACAACACATAAAAAGCGTTTAGACTTTAATCCAACAATATATTTGTCACACTAAACTTCAGTCCTACAATAGATTCGTCTTCACTACCTGAGGAGAGGCACGGATATACCACGATTGCAACACAAACCTAGGAAGATTTGAGTCACACGCTCACTACCAAAAGGGGTAGGGATGCATGAAGACAAAAGGAACACTAGAAAAGTCATCTCCACGTACATTGAGCCTAGGGACTATATTTCTGTTTTCCATGACAACACTATCATAAGATCCAACATCAACAGCGACGAAACTACGTTGAACAATCACCAGCAAGCTTATTGTTAAGCTAGGGTACACCCATCCCTTCCTTCTCCCATCAGAATACACGTATCCTACTTTCAGTTTCTCTCCGTTTAAACCTTGGAAATCAATTAAAGCATGCATACCATAGTACACTACTACATAGAGTAACTTTTAGCACTTGCATTAAGCAAATCCACTACTCCCTTGCCCATTCAAGAAGCGCACGACGACACAGGTTATGTTGTCACTGCTCTCCCTCTTGTAGGCCTCCTGCAAGAGCTTCTTTGCAGCTTCTTCTGGGTCTTGCATTGATCTGGTCATGGCGACAGCCTCCTGCATTAGAATCATCGTATAGGAGGCAACATCAAGCACACAAAAAATGATAAAAGATGGAATATATCTTCATATGCTTTTATTTTCTTGAATTACCTCATTAGAGACCACATCCCACAGTCCATCACTAGCAAGGATAAGAAACTCGAGTGTGTCATCAACAACTTCCTCCTATGACCCAGCAAAGCATTACTAAACAGTCATCATTTGTTAAAGGTGAATATAAAGGATAATTATTCTCACACCCCACCAAAAAAAAAAAACCTTAGTCAAAAGAAAACAGGCTGTCCTTCAGGTTGAAAGATGACTTTCACTATGCAAGTATTTTGACTGTAGAACAGATCAGAAGTACTAATGTAAGGCATCACAAAAATCCAAGACGAAATAATACTGATGACAAAAGTATGTCGTAATTGTAAACAAGAAACAATCCCAGTAAGATTATAACTACTATTAATCGTCCGTACAACCCCCTCACATTCAATCTGATCACACGAGTCACGAAGATGAATGCCTGCTAAGATAAGTATGAATTTAGAGAGAGAAGTAAAATGACAAATATCTAACTGGACAAGATTACATACCCGGATCTCTGGATCCACGACTACATACTGCTTTAAGAGCTTGTCACCAAAAGCACGAGAAACAGCGAGTACACCACCAACGCGCCATGTTCCTATGGAACAAAGTACCCTCATTAGAAAGGCAATCATATTCCATCCACATAATATGAAGAGAATGCAATGTTTAGTACCTGCCCACATCACAAAACCTCCAGCATCTTCAATACGCTGTCGCTCATCTGTCTGATCAGGTTTGTGATCTTTTGAAACAGCTATAGCTGCAAAAACCAGCAGACCATATTAAGTGAAGAAGTGAATAAATAGTATTACCACTGACGTGTATAGATTACTTGCCATGGCACTTTTACCATCAATACATCTCTGAGTCTCTATTAACGTAATGCCTACTCTAGTGTGAAAGAAGAATGCTTGCTTCCTCTGGGTAAATACAGCATTTTTAACAAAACAAGGCAGACCAAAATTTCAGACCTTAGGAAATGTCTCCATTAATAACAAAATACATCATATAAGATGTTCTCACTTAACTTTTACAAGCATGCAAAAAGATACTGTGGAGTAGATAGCCTACAATAATGAGCTCTGCTAACACACATCTGCAGAAAATTATTTCCAATGTATCCCTTTTAGGATGTTCCCATAATCCGCTAAAAGTTAAAGCCTAATTACTAATGACCAATATCGAGAGCATCAATCCAAAATCCAAATTGTAATGTGATATACTTTTGTAGTAAGTTGATGGAAAATCAATGACAATTTTACCTATCTGTGTATTCTGCTATTTTCCTTAAATAAGTTATAAATGAAAGCAAACTGTCTTAGAAAGTACAAATTAAAAGCAACCAAAAAGTTATAAGAGGGGGTGACAGTAAACTGTCGATTACCATTTCCTCCCCTGCATATGATAGCCCTAGAGTCTCCAACATTTGCGACAAAGAGTCGATCACCGACAAGGATAGCAGTTGATGCAGTTGACCCACACTGGTTTTGACTACTGTCAGATTCCAAGAATTCACTGTCGGTACTTTTATAAGCATCATCTGCAGATAATAATAATACAATGCGATAATTATGTAACTGTGCTCGCACAACTCAGCGTTCAAGCGGATCGATGGAAAAGAGAACAAAACAATACCTATAGCCACTTTCGTGTCGTTGATGAAATTTGGATGCCTAAGAAGATGGCTGAAGAGGTTTTGTTTAACATACTCAGCTACTTTTGCACCACCATGACCTATAAAAGTGAACCATAGATTTAACAACCCTTTTTGCCTAGAAAAAGCCCAAGCATTCAGTAAATCACTAAATCTGCGCTGCTTGTTCAACTTTAAGCATTGTGCCCTCTTACAAGTATTTTATCTGTTTTTTTCTCCATGGATTTATCATAGAAATACTTGCTCTAGCCACACAAAACAAGACACATATCAAGGCAAAAGCATTTTATTGTGACAGCTTCGTTATATTAAACAAGCTCAACAAGAAAAAACAGTGCGTTCTTTTGGTACATCAGGGAATGCTACTCATTCTTAGAAATGTTCCTTCATTAAGAAGAATTAGCTATGCATAAAAATTATGCTCAAGTGAGATTCATACATACCATCAAAAACTCCAAATAGACCAACAATTTGCCCATCAACACAGTCAATTCTTGTCTCATAGAAGTCTTCCATGGAAGCCCTTTTACCAGGAGAGCTTGCATAACCATAGCTGAACTTACCATTCTGGCTGGCAGAAAAATGAATGAGAAATGCTGAGCAGATAGGCAATACAACTACAAAGCAGCAATCTTAATTAACTGTATGTCTGGCCAATATCAACATCATAAAGAAAGTTAAGCTACTGTAATATCAGAGACCCCAGAGTACCACTCGCAAAGTAGATACAAACATATTGGTACATGTGTCACTCGCAAAGTAGATACAAACATATTGGTACATGCATCTTTATTGCAGGCTTGCAACCACTACAATGATTACAGTTACACTAGTTTCAATCGCTACAACCGGCTGAACCCTTGCTGAGCCACAACAGCATGAGCTACCGTCTTATGTTACTAAAGGAGCTGCCATGGCATGATGCAAGATGACACAGGACTAGATTCGTAATAATGCAATTTTCTCCCAGCATGAGATCTATGTATACTGTGTCACTGTATCAACTAACAGTACTAATGATCCGAACCACTCATTAACATACTTAATCTGAACCGATAGAATGTATATAATTGCATTTAACGGTCCCTTATCTTATGCTATCATGCCCGATAAGGCATGCTGCAACTAATTCACCAACTTAGAATTCCAAGGGTTCTATGGTCCAGATTCAGAACAATCGTCTCAATTTATTCGAGCCAGTTAGGTATGCTTAGCTCAGGTTTATAGTATGGGTGCATATTTTGGCCATCTAAACCATAACTATATAGTATCCTTTTGAAAGTGTTGGATGTCCTACTTATATCCAGGACATAACTCTAACCAGATTTGTCTTAAATTCTTTTTAGTTCATTTGAAAGCTTAACACGAACAAAATGGGACGGCTAACCTAGGTTATCACATAGTACAATAACAGGATTAAGCTACTTAAGATATAAAACTAAAAACGCAGAAAACACCTCCTTTGCTCATTGCAAGGAAACCCTCAGCAGTGGCTATGCAAAATTCGTGTGAAGCACCAAGCAACGTATCTCAAAATTACACGCTTGAACCACAGTAAACTGATGAGAATGGTTACATTTACCCATCTACCCGCACGCCAGAGCTGAGCTAGACGCGTACATAGCAATCGGATTGACGAATTGAAGTACCCTACCACAATTCGGGTAGACCAAACACGAATCAAACCAAAAACATGGGTAAAAGAGAGATATTTCGAGAATCGCTTCCACCTGAGGCCGCCGCCGCTGACCGGCGATCCATCGGTCGGGTGACCGATCACAGTGCTCAAGTACCCCATCCCCCTAGATCACGGGCGGACCAGACCAACTTGTTCGAAATCAAGCAGAAGGGATCGCAAATTGGTCCTGAAACGAGTCAGATTTGGCGGATTTGGGGGGAGCGGGGGGGAGTGAGAGGACGAGGAGACGGGATTGGTCCATTTCTAGTGGAAACTTCTCTTGCTCGTCGGCATTTTTGCGTCCAGGCCCTTGACCTAGCGCGCATTTGCTCTCGGGTTTTGGATCAGGTGCCGTGCGAGCTGCGAAGTCGAGGGGCTCTTTTCACGTGAGGGAACATGGCTTTCGCGGTTTCCGTGAGATCCTTCGAGAACATCGAGGATGCATCACCCGCCGTGTGGCGCAACTGGATTCGTGTCACAGCTGGTTCCGAATCCCTGCTGCCGTCCAAAGGAACAGCACCAACTGTCCGTGCAATGTTCTTCCGCTTAACGCAAAAATAACTGCGCATACACCAACTTCAGCGTCAAATTGTTACTTCCTCTGCGTAAGATTACGAGATGTATTCCTTTTTAACATATAAATTAAAAAATATTAAAAATAACTAGATTATCCTCTAATTAGTATCATTAAGCACTATATTAAATGTATCCTAGTAGAGAATGTGAATTAAAGTTGAATATTTATTAAGAGTATATAAGGAGTATTACACTAACTTTGCATTAGAATATGAAATACGTCATATATTTATGAATAAGATTATTAGAAAATTAAGCCTTACAAATTTAGATAGGGTAACAGAACATTGCAAGTTCACAAACTCCATCTATAATTGTGCCATCTACACATACAGTATTTTCTTAGAAAGCTGAGAGCTTCTCACTATATTACTGAGCAATAGATCAGTCCTCCCAAAATTAGGCTATAAGGAACCACCGGTATGACGATTGCCACACAGTTGAGCTATAAATATTATATACAAATTTCGTACAACAATGCACTAATCTCTTCACCTCCTTGTGCTTTGATACAACATCGAGGACAAGAAAATCAGCGAGTAGCTCTTGTGCTTCCGCAAGAATGCAGGCGACAGACGACCAATCATCCCGCCAGCTCCATGCTTTTCAGCAATTTGCTCGTGTACTCGCCAAATCTACACTCGGTTTTTGAATACGGAGCAATGTTTAATTTCGATTTGTATTCAGTTTTTGGTGAGAATAATGTTATGAGATTTTCGATTGTGACATCACCTGATTGAAAAGAATCATAATTTTAGCCCAAGGTTAAACCTGTTCCATGCATATACAACACAAAATTTAAGGCTACAACAGTTCACACACACAAACGTTTTTCTCTCAGGCTTTACAGAGTCACACTCATATTATGTCCAACTCCAAGCGACTAATCAATACTTGATCGTTTGCACACACTCACAATTTCAGGACAGGTCACCTTAAGATGCTCGAACCCGTCGGTTCCTCTGACGAGCGCCCATACGTGATCCGACGTGACAAACTCGACGCAGGCGGCCTTGAGAAGCCGGCAGCCGTACGTGTCGGCCACCGTGTCCACGTTCACGAACGTGCATCCACTCCTCGCACCTCAGCCTCAGCCTGTCAAACGTACGTAAGTGTTTCGCGGCGAAGAGGAGCTCCTCCATCATGCCATCCGTCGGCGCCACGCGTGTCAGGACTCGATAGAAATCCGAACTCAAATCCAAATAAAACAGTCAATCGGAACTTCGGAAAAGATCAGAAACGGTAGTGCAAAGATTAGAAACAAGCAAGAACAGATGAACTACTCTAACAAACTAAGAAGACTCTAGATGTGTGAATATCCATTTTTTTCATATCTCTGATCGTTCAGAGCTTTATACCCAGTACATTGATTTCACCAAGATAATTCTGAGACGGTAAACACAACAGAAAGGGTAAAGTAAAGACAACAGGTAAAGTTCGCTAATCCTACTTTTGTCGATAATTACTATTCTCCATCCTCAGCCGTTAGATGATCTTTAGTCGATTGAAATCCAATCTGGGCCGTCGTCACCATTTAAATGATATCGCTGAACCAGTATCCTTCTCTACTGAATTTGAACTGTGCTTCTTCCACCTCCAGGTCCTGACAATGTCCCCCAGCTGAGTCCGACTTGCCCTCAAGGTCGGAAATCTGGAAAGTTATGTGTGATGAAGCTCGCATCCTCCCAGGTGGCGTCTTTCTCTGATAGGTTCAACCAATGTATAAGCCACTGTGTAACAGCCACTCCTTTCCTTGGTACCATCCTCCGGTCAAGCACTGCAAGAGGTTCCATCTTAATTCTTCCCTTGGCATCCACTAATGGCAGACCCGGCAGTGGTACAGCAGTTCTTCCAACATGTCTTTTTAATTGACTGACATGGAACAAGGGATGAATACCAGCATCTAATGGCAACTGTAACTTGTAAGCTACGGGTCCAATCTTGCTCATCACTCTAAATGGCCCATAATATTTGGAGCAAAGCTTTAACGATCCTCGCAGACCAAATGCGTTCTGCCGGCACGGTTGCATTTTCAAATAAACCATATCACCCACTTTAAAACCTCTTTCTGATCTTCTTTTGTCTGCAAATCTCTTGATGCGAGTTTGAGCTTTGATCAGGTTGTCTTTGAGCTTCTTCATAATCTCATCCTTCTCTTCAATTGTAACTTTAGCTTCCTCAGAAATGTTACAAGGTATGGTCAATTCAGCCAATTGGGGTGGATGGTAGCCGTAGAGAGCCTGAAACGGAGTGGACTTCAAAGAGGTGTGATACGATGTATTGTACCACCATTCCGCCACAGTCAGCCAATTCAACCATTTTCGGGCCTCCTGAAAAACCATGCTTTGCAAATATGCTTCCAAGCATTGATTGGCTCGCTCCGTTTGGACGCCGGTCTGTGGGTGATACGCCGAGCTAAACCGGAGTGACACTTTGAGAAGCTTAAAGATTGAGAGGTGCTTCAATGCTTTTTTTTTACAGTTGCACAAATATTAAAGCATGAATAAAAGGTAGATGAAGATTACTTACCCCTTCGCTTGCTTCAAGATTTGTACAACTTGTATTAGAAGGGAAAGCATTGAAGCACTGCTCAGATTGATTTCTTGAAACATTTGGCTTGTGAAGATTCGATCACGATCAGTAATATTAGCTATTGGCATGCCATGTAGCTTAAAAACATTGTCCATAAAGAGCTTCACAACTTGTTGCACTGAGTACGGATGAGAAAGTGCCATGAAATGGGCGTACTTCGTAAGCCAATCAACCACTGCCAAGATCACCTCCTTCCCATATGAATTTGGTAATCCCTCAATGAAATCCACGGAGATATGTGACCAAGCCATCTCAGGTACTTCTAAAGGATCGAGCAGCCCCGGAATCTGAACGTGTTCAGCTTTAGTCAATTGACATATGGAACACTCCTTCACGTAATACTCCACACTCCTACGCAGTTTCGGCCAGTAAAACAATTTTTTGATTCGGTGGAATGTTGCTCTCACCCCTGAGTGACCACCAACGGCTGAAGAGTGGAAAAATTCCATCAGTGTTGTTCTCAGATTAGTGGTATTACCCACCAATATACGTCCCTTGTATTTGACTAACCCTGCGTCCAGACTGAACTTGCTGGCCGAGTCTTGATTGTTCTGAACTTCTTCAATAATCTTTGCTACCATTGGGTCATCTACATAGCTATTCTTCACCTCGTTCACCCACTCCGGAATCACATAAGCCACTGCAGCACATGATTCATTGTCAGTAGATTGGTGTTCCATCCTTGATAAGGCGTCAGCCACTAGATTTTCCTTCCCCTTTTTATACTCAATTTTGAAATCGAATTCCAAAAGCTTGAGCATCAATCTATGCTGAATACCCTCAACTAACTTTTGTGAAGTAATAAACCTCAGACTTTGTTGATTGGTTTTGATTATCACAGTGCTTCCCAAAAGGTAATGCCTCCATTTTTTTCAAAGCTTCCAATATCGCCATCGCCTCTTTATCATAAATAGACTTTGCAGATGCTCTTGGACCAAGGGTTTTACTAAAATATACAATGGCTTTCTTACTTCCAATACACATCACCAAAGAAAACGTGACTGGACCCTCAATTCCATGCGCTGAATAGGCTGAGATATGCATTAACTGCTCTTGATTGACCACTGTATCATCATTACTAGGGCTACCAGGAGCCGTAACAAATCCAGACAATTCGGCCATAGTTTCATCCTCTTCAGTTGTCAGGTTTCGCTCTTCACCGTGCATCCGCAAGGTATGCAAAGCATTCCTAATTTTGCATTGTTGGTTATGTCCAGGACTCCAAGGTTCATGACAATGCCAACAAGTCTTTACCAGTTTTCCTGCTGAATTATTCTTTTGGAGTTCTTTGGTTTCCATCTTAACTTGCGGCGAGTTTGCAGGTCTCACAGGAATGGGTGCTTTCTGCCTTGACGCTCCACCAGTAAGGCTTTCTTGCTCCTGCGGCTTTTTCTTCCAACTTCGCGTACCAATACGCTTCTAGTAAACCTCTAGGCTGGTGACTGCTAACACTGTATTTGATTTCTTCTTTGAGCCCCCCAATAAAGCAACTCAGCAAGAAATTCTCCTGTAAATACGAATGATCACGCTTCACCAGTTCCACACACTTTTCGAAGTAGTCAATATACTTTCCCATTGAACTGATGTGCTTAACTCCTTGCAGCTTCTCAACAGCTTCATTGGCATTAGCTTCAGAAAACCGATCACAAATGATGGCACAAAATTGAGACCAGTTCAAAGCTGTCCAAGGTATACCTGTACCTTTAAACCATGTGTTAGCTCTACCAACCAGATGACCCACAGCCAAGTTGACCCACTGCTCAAAAGGAGTTCCAGCCATTTCAAAGAATTTTTTGCATTGATCAATCCATCCAATCGGATTATCGCCTGAAAACACTGATAACTCCAGCTTTGGCCCTTTAATGACAGCTTCGGCATATTGATGAGTACTGTTAAATTCCTCTCCATAAGGATTCCTTTGGGCATCAATTACATGAACACCGGGATAATGCATGTTTTGAGCAGTGTTAACTCCACCATACAGATTACCTGGCTGCCCATGTTGAGCGAAGACTGGATGACAGTATCCAGGTAGTTGATGACCTCCATTGCCAAACTGCAAACCTGAACAAATTGGTTGTGGCACTTGAACCATTGTGTTGAATCCAGTTCCCACCAACCCCATTCCTACATGAGTTCCCATATTTGGATAGGAAGTAGTTCGAATAGCAGATGTATAAATGGGTGGCATAATATTTCCTACAGATTGGGACTCAGTTACTCCAGATACCTCCATCGGTACTCCAGGAAATCCTACCAGTGCTCCCACCCTGTTCACGTCAGCCGACCACGGCAGAACATTGCTTTCAATAACAACGGATGGACTCGACTGTTCTGCTCGACTTGTTGTGTTACGAGAACTGCCTAGATGCAAGCTCTTAATCTCCGCTACATCAGTTTTCAGAGATTCCAAATCTGCAAGACGTACCTGTATTTTCTCAAGTTCTTCTTGAATGTCCATCTTCAACCTTGTTCGCCTACAGATCTCTGTGCGATATCCACTAATTTGACGATACTCCAGTGATTGGGGGATTTTACGGATAATCCAACCCCATTCCAGAAACCCTTGCTCAGATCAATCACGCCGAGGAAAGCAGTGCTCTGATACCAAATGTCAGGACTCGATAGAAATCCGAACTCAAATCCAAATAAAACAGTCAATCGGAACTCCGGAAAAGATCAGAAACAAGCAAGAACAGATGAACTACTCTAACAAACTAAGAAGACTCTAAATGTGTGAATATCCATTTTTTTCATTTCTCTGATCGTTCAGGGTTTTATACCCAGTACATTGATTTCACCAAGATAATTCTGAGACGGTAAACACAATAGAAAGGGTAAAGTAAAGACAACAGGTAAAGTTCGCTAATTCTACTTTTGTCGATAATTACTATTCTCCGTCCTTAGCCGTTAGATGATCTTTAGTCGATTGAAATCCAATCTGGGCCGTCGTCACCATTTAAATGATATCGCTGAACCGGTATCCTTCTCTACCGAATTTGAACTGTGCTTCTTCCACCTCCAGGTCCTGACAACGCGGCCCATGTCCGGTAGGCAGTCCGTGTACGCGACGTGAAGCAGCTCCTCGAACGCCCCGGCTGACACGTCCTCGTCGACCTCCACGCACCACCACCCCGCGAGCGTGGGGCCCTCCAGGCTCGCC
Source organism: Otatea glauca (assembly GCA_036346275.1). NCBI lineage: Eukaryota > Viridiplantae > Streptophyta > Magnoliopsida > Poales > Poaceae > Otatea > Otatea glauca. The sequence continues at coordinate 3,867,656 of CM070718.1, read as the reverse complement.
TGCATCTCCGACCGGAAGTCCGGAACACCGCAGAGTGCGCCGCGAGGATGCACCAGTGCGAGCAGAAGTTGGTGTCGGCGTCGTCCCTTTGATCACGCCGAGGTGGCACCGGAAGATGAGGCGGTCGTTGCTCATCTTCTTGGCCGACTGGAGGTCGCTTCTCGGTGTTGGAAATTCTCCTCAGCGTGAAAAACTGAACTCTGCTTCCTCCGACAATATGGTTCTCTGTATTGTCGATTTATTTCTGTGTTGACAGATTACTTCACAGAAACAATCGAACTACTTCTCTGTATTGCCAGAAGTATTCCTCTGTTGTATTGTCGGACTGCTAACAGGATTGACGAGTTAAACTTCTCTGAAGCCAAATTCCTCCTGATAGTCGGCAAGCCCCTGCAACAGAGAAACCAATAGATGCTGGTTCTGAAGGAAAACTCACGACGACAAGTTTCTGGCAGAGCACAGGAAGTTCAGAGATTCTAATTTTGGTGCTGCGCAATGCAGTGTTTCCTGTTTTCTCTATTACTTATAAAACAAATACAGATGCAGTTACAAAACAAAATCCGAACTTCTTACATCTAACGGACTCAACAATCTCTTTAAAACACTAACCAGATAAAACACTATTTTCTTATCCGGCACAACCAAAACGTCTTAGACTCTGAAACTGCTGCCGATGCTAACAGATAACACGGAGTCTGATTCTAACTCATAACCGAAACCAGACCAGAAAATCTAGCACACAACCGACTAAACACAAAACCAAACTTTAAACTAACATGCACAAGATTATGGGCAACAAATCACTCCCTAATCTTGTTGCAAATATTTTGAGTTCCTTCTAGGCAAACATCATAGTAACGCCAGCTCGTCATTTGCTGCAGCAAAGTGTGCTTCTTACTTCTTCGGATTGCGGCAATGCCCACGCATGCTACAGTTGCAATATTTTACCTTCTTCCTGTCGAACTTGCACTTACTGACGTCGGAGTCGCTGTTGTCCTCTTCATCGTCATGACTGCCACCATGGCCACCACCGGTTTTGCCGTGGCCACTGCCACGGATATGGTTCTTCTTGGCGCCGCTGTCTGACCCTTCTCCACCCTTCTTCTCTTTAGCGACGAAGGTTTCCCATTGCGTGTGCGTGAGCAACAAATGCTCACTCTCCTTCGGGTCGCCAAACTTATTCGGACACGCTCGTCATAGGCTTTGTACCGCCCGACGAGGTCTTCAACGGTGAGGGTCTTCAAGTCCACACACTGCTCGATGGAGGTGATGAGCTGCATGTAGCGTGTTGGGGCAGCATGAAGAAACTTGCGCACAACAGCAATTTCGTCCACCGTATTTTCACCCAACGCGCTGATGCCGGTGACGACCGACGTCACCCGACCGGCGAAGTCCTCGACGGTCTCCCCTTCCTCCATCTTCAGCTCCTCGAAGTTCCTCTTGAGGGTCTGCAAATTGGCCTCGCGCACAAGCTCATCTCCCATGTACGCCGTCTTGATTGCTTCCCATGATGACTTCGCCGACGAGGGAAGGCATGAATTGCTTCGGCACGGCCTGGTAGATGGCATACAAGGCCATCCGATCCTTTTGGTACTCCGCGGCACCAGATTCCACAGCTTCCCACACGTTCTGCGCTTGAAGAGCGACACACATCTTTATCGCCCAAATCGTGTAGTTCGTACGGGTGAGTTGCGAGTATGACATCGTCACCGCACCCTCCCTTTTCACCACCTGCGAGACGAACAGATCACCTCGCAGCAGGCGTCGGTCGTTGGACGGAGACATACTCCTTCCTTTCCTTGTCATCCTTTCCGATACACGAAAATATAAGGCTCTGATACCAAATGTTGGAAATTCTCCTCAGCGTGAAAAACTGAACTCTGCTTCCTCCGACAATATGGTTCTCTGTATTGTCGATTACTTCACAGAAACAATCGGACTACTTCTCTGTATTGCCGAAAGTATTCCTTTGTTGTATTGTCGGACTGCTAACAGGATTGACGGGTTAAACTTCTCTGAAGAAGCCAAATTCTCTCCTGATAGTCGGCAAGTCCCAGCAACAGAGAAAACCAACAGACGCTGGTTTTGAAGGAAAAACTCACGGCGACAAGTTTCTGGCAGAGCACAGGAAGTTCAGAGATTCTAATTTTTGGTGCTGCGCAATGCAACGTTTTCTATTTTTCTCTATTACTTATAAAGCAAATACAGATGCAGTTACAAAGACGAAATCCAGACTTCTTACATCTAACGGACTCAACAACCTCTTTAAAACACTAACCAGATAAAGCACCGTTTTCTTATCCGGCACAACCAAAACGTCTCAGACTCTGAAACTATTGCCGATGCTAACAGATAACACAGACTGATTCCAACTCATAACCAAAATCAGATCAGAAAATCTAGCACACAACCGACTAAACACAAAACCAAACTTTAAACTGACATGCGCAAGATTATCAGCAACACTCGGCACCAGACGTTGGAAGCCGTGCTCGGGATTCGCACGGTCGAACGTGTGCGTCACCTTCATGAATTGATACCTGCCAACCTCCGCAAAGATCGCAAGCTCGAAGTTGAACTCAGCCGTCGTCGCCGGCTCGTCGGAACTCGCGGGGGCGAGGAAGAAGGATACACAGTCCTTGCTGTCCTTGCAGTACCCGTTGGGGTACACCTTGATGTATCAGCTGCTCCCGCGGACGCTGAAGTGCTCGGAGTGCACACACTCACCGACTGGGAGCTCCGCCTTGATCTTGGACAAGCGGGCGAAGATCGTGAGCGTGTGACCCGGTCACGACATCCGGCACGCAGATCGAAGCCGTGTTCGTGGAGGGTGGAGAAGCAGCAGTCGACGGCGTGGGGTCTTGTCCGCGACCTTGGCCGCGCTTCTAAGCGACTTTGTTACGTTAACGTCGACGGACACAGTGCACCTGACCGTAAAGCTGTCGTTGTGGACGCACGACGACGCCTGCAGCTCCCTCCTCTTGACGAACTTGACATAGCCCTTGCTGGACTCGTACCCCGTGCTCGTCGGCCAGGATTAACTCCGGTCTGGTGGTGTCATCGTCGAAGACGGTGCTCCCGCTCAGTCTGTTAGAGTTTATCTCGTAACAAGAGAGGAGTCCAAATTAAACAAGAAAATGAGTTTCTTGAATCACTTTTTGATTCTCAGAGCTGTAGGTTAAGGGTATAAATTCCTAGATAGTCCTCAGGTTTATAAATAAGAGAGCAAGGAAACAAGAAAATGTACTAGTTAAATCGTACCGTCAAAATACTTGTGTTCGTGAGTTCTTATGGTTAATTTTTTGCCATCGTACGTATGTGCTGATCCGGGTTAAAACCAACAATTGATATTAGAGCGAGGTTCTAACCTTAGTGTCACGCTTGCCCTGGGAAAGGCTATCACTGTTGCGCCTCAAGACAGACTATTGCCATTTAGCAATGCACTGTTGAGTGGAATCCAACAGTGCATCAAGCGCGGATGTGGCGGTGCATGCAACTCCACGACGAGGTAGCGAGCCGTCGTGTAAGGTACGTATTGTACACAATATGTGGTGTACGTGCGTATGTATATTCAAGTCATTGTGTTAGTGTATCATACGTGCATGAGTACTTGTGAGTGTGCGTCCAAGTGATCGCGTATGTAAAACTCTTGTCCAAGACTCTGTGCCGTTGAAGTTGTGTCACAAGCAAAGAGAATCGGTGTGAAGAGATGTTGTACAATAAATTATCTCATCGACGGCAAAGAGGTGACAACGATAGCGTGGAAGGCATCGTTGCAAGAAAAGTTGAGGTCATCAAAACTAAAGTCACCAACAAGTCATGTCACTGGCGATAAAAGGAAGCGGCGAAGGGTGAAAAAGTTGTATCACCGCAATACCCGCTATTGACGAGCGTTATCGACGATCAACGTGACAAGATGACATCGACGGCCATCTGCGTGTCTCGTCGAGAAGACAGTCAAAGATACACGTTCTCGTGTTAGTTGTGTTCACGAGATACTTATGTGATCACGTGAGTTCTTGTGCGAGTTGTGTCCATAAGATAAACGTGTGCGAGTTATTTCAGAGATGTCATACACATCAGAAGAGATTATGCTGCATAAAAAGATAAAAAGGAAGTCGCTGCGTGTACCAAAAGGACTCCGGGATGTTTATGAGATGTGTTCGCCGTTCTAAGTGGAGTCCGTAGGAAATGAGTCTGGGACGTTAGGGAGATGCGTTCACCGTCCTTTGTCGAATAAAAGTTGGGTAAGTTATAGTTGAGATCGACTACCTCAATAAGTTAGAGTTGTGTTAGAAATTAGAGATAGTTGACTTTACAAGATTATGGGAACTGATATTAGAGTTAATCTTGTGATAAGATAGGAGTCCGAATCAAATTAGGAAATAAGTCCTATTTTGATTGGTTATTTGAATCTTTTTTTTATTATTGGAGCTATAGGTTAAAGGTATAAATTATGAGGCAGTTCTGAGATTTATAAGTAAGAGAATAAGAAAATATACTAATTTTAGAACATTCGTGTTCGTAAATTCTTGTGCTTAATTTTTTTAACTGTAGTACGTGTATACTGATCCGGGCTAGCTAAAACGAACACTATCGAGATCTTCGTCCTCGGCGGGAAGCTTCCCGTGCGGCACTTGATTAAACGGCGACGAAGTCCGCTGCGTAGTTGCTGAAACCCGCGGAAAACACCTTCGCGCTTCAAAAGCGACCACAGAAGTAGCACGGCATGAATTTCAACGCCGAGCCGGCTGGCATCCGCGCCGACTTGGAGTACTCGGAGACCGCGAAGGGGCGCATCGTGGCCAGCGTCGCGGCCAAGTTGAACGAGTTCGCCGTAGACAGCGAACAGTGCCTGGCATCCAGCAAGCTGCAGGCCTCTTCTCTGTTGCTCAAACTACCGAAAGAAGGTTGTTCTATTACGGGATTAATTTAGTAAGACTGTGACAGGGCCCATCACAGTTCCCGTCCGTACTATATAACGTACTCACGACAAGTGGCGGGTCTAGATCAAATTTTAGGGTGCTCACCGACTTAAACGAATGACCTCACCGCAGCTGCTCGGTTGGTGCACGCTCACCGCCCGTCGCTTGGTCGGCACACATCCCTACCGTCTGGTGTATGTTGGTGACTCAGCCTCTATAGCCCGCCCTGGTCCACCATCCCCTCGGCCCTACCGTTTGCTACCCCGCCGTATGCCCCTGCAACTTGGTGCCCCTTGTCGGCTCACACGCACGCCACCCCCACCGACTGAGGGTGCTAGGGGTATCTACAGTGCTGATGGTAGTAGTGTACGCCAACCCACTTTAACTTACCGTTAGGTCCACCTTTGCTCGTAACCTCACACCGATCTTGTGTGTGTCTCTTCTCTGACTTCAGTTCAGAATAGAGGCATAAGTACGGATCCGAGTTAATTAAGAATATGTTTGTTTATAGTTTAAAGCCAGTTTTTTTTTGCTTATAGTTTGAAGCCGGCCTTTTGACTTTTTAAAAACAGTTCACTTTTATACATGGTAGGGATGAATAATTTTACTTCAAATTCAGTAACATTGGTGAATAAGGAAAAAAACACCTCTTAAGTGACTTTTAGTTTAATTACGTAGAAGCTTATGGTTTTTAAAAAAACTAAATAAAAAAACCATCTATTTGTTTGCGTGGACACCAACCCAGTATGGAACCGGAAAATTTTGCACCGATGCATCGTCGACCTGTTGGAGCCGGATATCGGTATTGACCTATGGATAGTGTCAATGCGTGCTGCACAACTTATAACTGCAACTGCAAGAGTCCTTACGTGACGGGGCTAGAAAAAGATCTGGTATTGTGTGAACGTGACAGAGTTCGGATGGAACCCAACATTAAACTCAGCCTGGAACATATCTGTAACGAATACTGAGGAGGAACAGATCTCTTAATTATCTCTGCATATATTCTGGGCAATATATCTCGCCGAAGTTTCAGTTTTACGTACCTGTACATTACGTCATTACGATCTCGATCGACTCCCCCTAATCCAAACGAACGACGTCCCTAGCTAGCTAAACCCTAGACAGGGGCAACCCCCGATCGATGGGTTGCGGCTTCTCGGTGCCCGACGACGAGGACGTCGTCGTCACGGGGTCCGTGAGCGAGGCGCCGAAGGTGTCCGGCACGCACGAGTTCGTGATCCGGCAGTACAGCCGGACCAAAGGCATCGGCGTCGGCAAGTCCGTCCTCTCCCAGTACTTCACCGTGGACGGCCGCACGTGGTTCATCCGGTTCTACCCCGACGGCTACAGCTCCGCCGAGTCAGACTGGATCGCCTTCTACGCGCAGACGCTCTACAAGCCGCAGATCAGTGCCGTCCGCGCCGAGTTCGCCTTCTATCTCCTCAACCCCAACGGCGACGTCATCTACTCACGGCGCTCCGACCGGGCCTGCAACTACGACAGGTTCTGCAACAGCTGGGGCCTCCGCCGGTTCATCACCCGGCAGCAGCTCGAGGGGACAAATTTCGGTGCCCTCCACGCCGACTCGCTAACCGTGCGCTGCACCGTTGAAGTCATAAAGGAGCGGAGGAATCGCCGCGCTGACCCCCAGTCCGGCCCCGTCGCCGTGCCGGTGACGCCGTCGTGCTACGTGGAGAACGCCGTGAAGTTTCTCTTGGGCGGGAGGGCTCCGTTCGACGTGGAATTCGACGTAGACGGTGAGATCATCGGGGCGCACAGGTTGGTGGTCGCTGGGCAGTCGTCGTGGTTCGAGAGGCTTCTTTACGGCCAGGGGAAGGAGGCGAGTTGGGATCGCGTACATATCATGGACACGAGCCCGGAGGTGTTCAAGGGCGTGATCCACTTCATCTACCACGACAAGCTGCCGGAGGAGGCGATCAAGGGCGAGAACGCGGAGGACATGACGCGGCAGCTGTTCGTGGCCGCCGATATGTACCTTTTGGAGAGGTTGAAGAACATGTGCGCGAACAGGCTGTGCCGCTTCATCAACGACGGCACGGTGGGCAGCATCATGGAGCTGGCGGGGGCGCACTCCTGCAAGGAACTCGAACAAGTGTGCCAATACCACTTGGCCCGTAGGCGCTTTGTGCTTCGACTACATAGCTCCCGCGCGCCTGGTAAGTTTTGTAGTTAGGTACGTGCTAATTAAGCAAGTCCTCGTTTTCGAGTGTTGCCTACGTATAGGCGGATATCCACAGCTTGATCGTTACTTTTTGAGTTTGCGCCTCCGCTCCGATGATATAAACTGTTCTACTTCATCTTATTGGTTTGTCATTGATGTTTCCATGGGGTCGTGTGAACTTGTGAGTTAATTTATTTGTGATTAATTGGCGCGTGTATCACTTTGCTCTAAGATTGTGGGGAAGGAAGCAGTGGCAGAACTATAAATATTTTAATAACGATGCACACTTGGCAAGCACAGTTTTGTAATATTGTACAATAATTTTATAATATCATAAATCTAACATGTAATTTTGAAATTTCCAAAAATACAGTACAATAAGATCCATCCTATATAAATTGAAGAACTAATCATCTTATAAGATCTTGCACATAATAGATCTTGCATGAATAGAATAACTAATCCTCACATTAGATTTTGCATATAAATTATTCAAATTTTGCACATAAATAGTTCAAATTTACCAAGGAAGGATTGTTCTGGCACGTACCCGGCACACGCCCATGGAAGGAAGCTAACAATCCTCTTAACTGTGTAGCAAGTAGATCCCCTGTCTTGCTTGCACACTACCCGTACGCAAAAAGTCTCTGACAAGCAACGCTGTTTGTGTACTTTGTCTACGTCAGCCGTACAAACGAGAACGCTGCGTTCTTTCCCATTTTCCTTTTCGTTTTGTTTGATTAGGCACCGCCTGAACGTGCGTGGCGTCTGCAGCATTGTAACATCCCAAAATTCGTCTAAATATTATTTTATTATTATTTGTGCAAATTAAGTATTTTGGTCTTTTGTGAAAACCATTTAAATTTATGCAAAGTTAAAATAAAGTTTTGCCAAAAATATTTTATTTGAGTCCAGAATATCTCAAAGTATTTTTGAGAATTTTCTTGAAATTTTCCTGATTATTTTATTGCCTAAAACAAATAAAATAAATTTCTGTAATTATTTTAAATGAGAAAATTTAAAAAAAAAATCCTATAAACGATTGTCGGGCCGCCCACGAATCGCGGCGCCCAAGTCAGCCTGTGACCGTTTTGCCACCGAAACCCTAACCCTAATCCGACGACCGTTGGATTTGGATCCAACGGCCGTGCTTTCGCGTCGCCCGCTAAGCGCCGTGGCCGTCGGATGGATGACGTGGGACGCCAGATGAAGCGCGTCGCCTCTCCGAATCGCCGTCGGAATCCGCCGACCACGCAACGAACTCCGAAGTCCGCGCCGCGCACGCCTCCCCGTGCGCCTATTTAAGGCGTCGCCTCGGGCGCTGAAACCCACACCCCGCGCCGCACCTGTTGGCCGTTTCTCGCACACCGAGACGCTTCGCGCCGGCGAGCTCGCCGGAGTTGCCGAAGCTCACGCCGTCGTTCCCGCTCGTGTTCCGCCGTCGTCACGCTGTTCCGAGCCGTCTTGGTTCCAGATCCGTGATCCGGTCTTTGTCTTGCGACGGACCGTGAAGAATCGCCGCCGTTTGCCGCCGTAACGCCGCCGCCGACGCCGTCTTCTCCATCGCCGGTGAAATCGCGCCGTCGCATCGCCATCGCCGGTTCGAGTTTTTCCGTCGTTCGATCCGTAGCGGAGGGTGAGATTCTGTCGCGTGTCCCTTGCGTGCCGAGCGCTGTGGACCATCAGATCCGATCGAAGGGTCCAGATCGAGCCGCGCGTGTGAACCAATCGGGCGCCGCCGCGTGTCGGGCGTCGAGGCCGAGGTGGCATGGACCGAGTCCACCGTGGTCCAGCGTCACGCCGTGGACCGAGTCCATGCGCCGAGACACGTGTCACGCTCTGGTTGGTTCCGGAGCTTCGCTGACGTCATGCTTGCGTCATAATTGCGTTTTCAATTGGAAAATAATCGATTGGAAATTACGCAATGCCGACGTCATCATGAGGTCACGCTGACGTCATAAATCGGTTTTTCAGTTTAAAAATAATTCGGTTAAATCTGATTTTCTAATTTCTGTAATTTCAGAATTTATTTAAACTTCCAAAGGCTATAACTTTTGCATTTTAACTCGGATTTGAGTGATTCAAATTTCTAAAAAATTTTAAAATTGAGATCTATTTAATGGTGAATTTTATTTGATTTTTGGAGTTCATTTGCTCTCTATTTTGGTATTTATTTGCTTTTCTCCTTCGGTACGCGTAGACGTTGAATTGTGCGACGCTTCGGAGGAAGATCCAGCGACTCAAGAGCAAGCTCCAGACCAAGATCAGGACCTATTCCCAGGCAAGTTATGTTTTGATCATGTTGAACCCAAGTTTATAAAATTGCTATATTGTTTTACTCTATTGCATAGTATTTCAAGTATACAAATTGTTTCAACTTAAATTGGAATCTAGTTAATCTACCCACTTGACTTATATACCCTACCTTGTCATTGTATGCATGATCTATTGTCACCCTAGATTGGTTCATTATAGTTGGTTAGTAATAATAATCAACATGGGATGGTTAGACCGTATTAGTTGCTTAGCCATGCCACGTCATCACATGTGATTGAATCATGGATAATTAATCTTGACTAATGGAATATGGAACGATGTTATGAACTTGTGTGTCATGTGGGATCACACGATGAGATTGAGTTGTTGTGGCGAGTCATGTCACGCAACGATGTTGAATTGTTGATGGCACGTGGTGCTTGGTAATCAACTTGGGTGATATTCACTTAGATTGGGGCAAGTGACAAGAGGCGAGTATGCCAAGGTGGGCCCGATGGGCAGAGGGTATGTGGATGTCTTGCCTTGATCACTCTAAGGACTTAACCTTGCAAGCCTTTGACCTGAGTCAATCATACAACCACATGTCTGGTGTGGGCCAGCCTAGCTGATTAATTTGCAATGTCTTAATTTTGGTACTATCTTGGTCGGTGTGAGTTCCCGAGTTATGGAGAAATTCACATGGCGCAAGAGGGGGGCCCTGGATGTGGTAACTAGTCCCACCAGTGTTGAAACCTTAGCGGGTGGTACCGGGTTAAGCCAGCGCATTGTGAAGGCTTTGTTATAATCACTCGCCTTGGTGGTGTTTGGTTGTGTCGCGTGGGTAAAGTGCATAACCTCTGCAGAGTGTGAAACTATTCGGATAGCCGTGCTCGCGGTATTGAGCAATGCTCGGGAATTACAATTAAGGGTTAGCTTAATTAAATGGACAACTTGGTTGGGATGGCGGAATACCATATGAAAGATGGAATTTGACTTAGAATTGGAAACTTGGTTTACTTCAGAAATGCTGAATCCATTTATTGTTATTTGTTTTACAGTCTTTACAATCTATTTATCGTATTTGTTCATAAATACTGCTTATTGCAAAATAGCCATGATAACCTATCCATTGGAATAGGCCTTACATATAGTTACATAGAATTGCATTCTGTGCACAACTTGTTGAGTGCTTTAAGTACTCACCCTTGCCAACAACAATAATCAACAGTCGAAGAATCTACACCTGTGTTGGAGGAGGAGTTCCAAGAGGACGCGAGTCATTAGGGTGTGCGACAAATTTGACAACAAATCATAGTATTATTGAATAAAATGCAACATGGCTTAGAGAATTGATAAAACTGGGATACAACATAAGTCACAAAACCGTACATCCTTCGGTCGTAGTCTTCGATATAGGGTATGGTGACAAAGATAAAAGTCATCTATTGGTGGAAGTGCTTGAACGTCGGGGTGGAGGTGATACGAAATCGTCATCATCGTTTGTACGATCGGGAGCTAGCCCGCCTCTAGTGCTAGTTGAACGTTCTCATGCGTTGTTTCTTGAAGGGCCTCTTGTGGAAGTGATTGAACGTCGAGGTGGAGGTGATACGAAATCGTCGTCATCATCGTCAGCGTCATTTGTATGGTTGGGAGCTAGCCCACCTCTAGTGTTGGTTGAACCTTCTGTTGCATTGTTTCTTAAACTCCCTGTTGTGTAAGTGCTTGAACGTCGAGGTGGAGGTGATACGAAATCGTCATCATCGTCGTCATCATCATTTGCATAGTTCGGAGCAAGCCCACCTCCGGTGGCAGTTGAACGTCCTCTTGAACTTGCCGATATAGCAGTATTGTGTCGATCTCTACCCATCCAGTTAGACCCGCTTCTGCGTCTTCTGCGCCAACCAGGCATCACACCACCGCCGAAGAGCTTATACATCGCTAAGAATTCGGGATATCTTTGTTCAAAGAACTCTTCATCCTCTGGGAACGACTAACACACAAAACGAACGTACGAAATAGTGAACTTATGTATAATCCTAAAAATATTAGTAAGGTGACCAAATATGAAATAACTAACCTGAATATACTCTGCGTACTGATCGGGCAGCATAAGTACCCTATAATTTCTTCTAGAGAAACCTGCAGCAGAAGGGTGGTCGGCTAGTTCACACACCCTCACATATCTTTGACGCCACCATTGCAAGTGCACCTTCAGGTCGTTGGTGGTCACGAGGTTCAGACCAGAGGTTGTCAAGGCTTGCCTCCGCAATGTCGGGCGCCACTCTTGCAATTTGAACACCGCTTTACTTAGGTTGTCCTCCTTGAATGGATCGTCCTTCCCACCACGCGTGACCTGCAATGTGCAAGTAGAGTTATGCTGCTCATATCAGGTGTCCACGGAAATTGTCTCCTACAACTATCAACCATGATGAAGAAGTGTGGGTGGGAGCTGTGGTTATGTGCCTGTGGTCTGGCCTTTTGTAGACCCGAAGCGGTGGTTTGTGGACTAAGTGTTGGAATGTAAGATTGGAACATATAATGTAGTTGGGGATTTTTGTGAGTAGGTACAATTTGGTGTTCTTGTGTCATATCATACAAATGATCATTGTGTTGGCTGCACATGATAAAATAGTTGGGAGTATATAACTTTTATCATTTACACGAGTTTCCAATTTTAAACAAGTGCTATGTCAAAATCAACTTCAGTAAGTCTGGTACCATATCAGTCCATTTGTTGCTATTGTTACTTGCACACAAATGTCCGTATCTTCACGAAGATAATAACAACTTCTGTAATATTTATTATTCTCTTTCTTTTTATCTCAACAGGAACAGTTCCGTGATTATATGCTTCTTGAAGCTGCACAGCTAGACTTACGAGTAATAATTGAGAACAAATCGCGCATTATTCTTGCACATGCACCTTCAGGTTACAAGTGTGTTCTATCTTTTTTTGTCCAATTGATTTTGTCTACTTCACCTATATTGGTTTTTCCCCCTGTTTAGCTCTGCTAGCATCTATTCTGAACATTGTGATATGTACAAATTTGGATTGTGCCTCTAATCTTCTGAATAGCAGTTAGGCAGTTCTAGCTTTCTGACTTATTGGAAACTTGCCTTTTGTGATCTTCTCAGATGTATGTCTTAATTTTGTCTGATACAAGTGGTTCATTTACCTGGGACCAATTGCTTTATTCTTTTGGACTTGTTACTATGCTAATTTACACGTATGGTGCCTTTCTGAAACAGTTCCCTATCTTGATAAACTACAACATGTTATGCACATTTAAAACAGATTTTAAGTACAAGCTTCTCATATCTTTTGTCTTCTGTTTCTTTTCTAATTTTCAGGTTAAAGCTTTGAAGGACTTCTTCACTATGCTAACTAATGTAAGTCTCTTCAAGCAAACCAATTTGTAACAGTTGGCTTTCTAAACATGCAATAATTATATGAAGACAAGTTGGAATACTGATTTTATATATTTACGACTTATAGCTACTGATTCTGCTTAGTTGAGGCACATCTGATTAGACTTTTCTGTGTGCTTAATTGCAGGACTCAGCCCGAGATTGTTATGGACCTAAGCATGTCGATATTGCAAATGACCGTCTTGCTATCCACTCTTTTGATAACAGATACTTTGTTTGGGTAAATAATCGTATTTTATTTCCTACTGTTATTTGTTTCTTCTCCTTCTGCTGAGCTATTGAACTTTTTCCCAATGGTTGATCCGTGAACTAACAGTTGTATCTTCTTTCTCAGTTTGCATTTATAATAAGAGTAAATTACAGAAAACTAAGGTTTTATACCAAGCAGTTGGTTAGCACATAGAAGTTTTGTGGTGAGAAATAGCAGTTGAACCTTTCATTTTCACTTGCAGGAACTCTGACATTGCTACCAGGCAAAAGTATGTGAACTTGGTTGAAGGAGTCGAGATATTCAGTGGCACATATTTTCTTCAATGCATGTCTCTGGTGATCGTGGAACTGATCATTCATCTGGCCCTTCACTTTTTTTGCAAAATGACACCTCCCGAATTTTTTGCAAAACTAGCCCCATTCCACGCTCTGAGATCGCAGAAGGTCTTCCACACTCCGTCTGCAGAATCTGCCCTCCCACGCGCGACGCGGCTCTTCTGCAAGACGCCACGCCGCTTCCGTGCTTGCCGAGCACGGCAAGTCGGCTGGTGCCGCGTTCGCACCGTTCCCGCGTCGCTCGGTTGCCACAGTCCTCTGGCGTGACTTCTTGGCTTCCCGCAGTCTCGACGTGGAAGGTACGAGTGTCGACTCCTGGCCCTTTCATGGTGGGGAAGAGGGCTAGTTTTGCAAAAAGAAAAATCGGGAGGAGCCATTTTTGCAAAAAATAGGAGGCGGCTAGATGAGTGATCAGTTTGTGATCGTGAGTATACCACCATTAGTTTGTACTCTACACTTCAATAAATTGCTCATTTCCACTACAATCAATGAAAATATTGAAATGCAATAAATCGTCTTACTGTTGAAAATGCTTGAAGAGAAGTCATAAATAAATGTTACATTTTATCTCAACATTTTCGAAAGAATGAAAATTTAGTATTACTTGTACTGTTGCTGCACTGTTCCTTGTTTAGAATTGCATTTCACGGAACGTTTAACTTTGAACAGAGTTATAGCGCAGTTGACAGGAATAGCAGCTATACTTCGCTTTACCCTGCCAGATTTGAGGGACATCGAGATGTGATTGCTCCAAGCCTCCAACCCTTCGGAGCTGCTTAACATTTTTTTATAGCAATATGCTAACATATTATCGGTATCATGTGTAATCGTATGCAGTTGATTTGATATAGGTAACTCTGGAAAGAAATTCGAACTACTTTTAAGATATCCTAGCTGTAAATGGTTTGTTGTGCCATATTTATTGGCTATTTTTTTTACTTCATAAAGGGCTGTTTCGTTTTTGACCTTAACAGTGGAAAGCATGCACTAAAGCTGATAAGTTGGATTAGCCTTGTCATTCACGGCGGAATCTGACTTAACAAGATGTTTGTAAATGGCAATGAAATACAGTCTGTTTTAACAAAGATGTCATTGAGGCTCAGGCTTAAGATCATTTCCTCCAATTCTGTAGGGCTCTGTTATAAGTGTGGTCGTGAATACCTTTTTTTTTTTTGTCTTTTTGAAAAAGACACCATTTTATGACAACATGGAATCGCCTTTATGCAACTCTGCTCTGCTGGAGCTCTTCTGGAGTCGAGTACTCTAGCCACCCTGTGGCTATTCTGTCACGCATTATGCCCTCGATGCTCATTCTGTTATTGCTTGATTATTCTATCCTTCTTTCTTTTTCTTTTTCTTTTTCGGATGCACGCATGCATTGTCATGGAGTTAGCCTTGTGGCATTGATTTTCGTTCTGGATTATACCCACGTTGAGGTGGATGAGTCGTGCAAGGTGAGCACCCATGTAACCTTGAACCGATGAATGTCTTGCACTTTTGACACAAATACTGTAGATTTTGCTTATTTTATTTCCTTTTTTTGCTAGCGACATATTTTGCATTGTTTTAGTTAATAGACTGCAATGAAGCGGAATCTTGTGGTTTGGTTCGACCGTTCGAGTCGAAATAGCATCATTTGTAGATTTCGTACTACAGAGATGCTCCCTTGTTTTTTTAGATATCGTTTTAAAATGTGTGTAGTTAATTTTTTAAAACTTTGACTATTAATATGCACAAAAAATATTTGGATTTGTCAAATGAAAATTAAATCAATAGACTGGCCATAAAAATATTTTTATAGCATTATATTTTAAATAGTTTTTACTAATATATAACTCTAAAAAAAGTAATAGTCAAAGTTTGTATTGAGATCTTATCAATCTCCAAAACGATTGACAAAAAAAGAACAGAGGTAGTAGTATGTATGAATCGCTAGTGGTGTATAGTTCACCCCTATACAACCAATTAAATGTGTATCATGAGCTGAAAAAAAAAATAAAGGACGTGGATTTTTCTGCGAGGGAAAAAAGATGTGGACTGGACCTATGAGTTCGTTTAACTAGCTCTTTAGAGGATTGATCGAACATGAGTTGCATTGGTGCCATTTCTGATTCTTATTTGGACTTAAAACATTTTGGCCCGACGTTCGACTTGTCTAGTGACAAGGACAAATGAAACTTTTTTGGACTTGATTATGGACATAATGGCACATTACGATGCATATATTTGTGTACTTCGGAGTTGCTTGATAACATAATACCCATATTAAAGCTTGAAAGTTTCGCGGCTTCTCAGCGTGTCCGCGTGGATTTCGGGGCGGCATGACCTCTTCGCACGCGACCACATCACGCGCGCCGGAGCGTCGTGCGTACAGCTCGCACGCGGAGAGGCCACGTCACCCGCGTGGTTAAGCCGTTGATCTGGCTTATATGTTAAATACCGCTCGCAATTTATAAACGCTCTGTTGCTCGATTCGTTAGCGCGTTCGGATCATAGCGGCCAGTACTCGGTTCGATTCCGCCTCGCGCAAGCCACAGTGGTGGATATTTCCGGGGTGAGGTGTGGGCGTGGGCGGGCACGCGCTTCCCGTGCTTGTTTTTTTTCCATACTTTCCCACTCTCGTTTTTTGGCCGCACCTTTCACCGCGCGTTGTTTCCTTTCCCACGCGCTGAGCACTCCCACCGTTTCCACGCTAACTCACAGAGTCACGTTTATAACAAAAAAATTAACTGCAAAATTCAACTCGTGAAAGATTTCACGTTTGTAAAAAAAATTCATCTGCAAATTTCAACTTGTGAAAAAAAATTGATACGAAATTTTCAAGAAAATTTCAACTCATAAAACTTTCACCTGGGAAAATTTCAATCCGGAAAATTGAAATCAAGAACTTTTGATTAGGAAAATTTTAGCTCGGAAAATTTCAAACCAGAAAAAAAATTCGATACAAAATTTTCAAGAAAATTTCAACTCGCGAAGCTTTCAACTCGAAAATTTTCAACCCGAGAAAATTCAAATTGAGAACTTTCGATCAGAAAAATTTTAGCTCGGAAAATTTCAAATCAAAAAAATTTCCAGGTGAGAAAATTTTAGAACGGGAATTTACACGTGGAATGCTAAGAGAGAGGGTGCACAAATCTCACGCTGCGGACGACCGTAGAGTAGTCTTTCCGGTTGTTTGGACTGTCGATTGCTCGTCTCAATTAGTATCCTAACGTTTTGATCTTTCTTCAAATCTTAGTTTTGAGTAAAACTTTTCGGTATGTTGAAATTGTCATGCAGCCCAAAAAATCCGAATTTTTCCCTTTTTAGCGCAGCTTTTTTTTACAGCTAGGTACAGTTTTAGACGCTACAACCCAAAAATACATTTTTAGTTTGTTTCTGGTTACATATAGGTGCATTTTTTCCCGATAAGACCCCCATAGCTTAAAGGGTTTTTCCCCTTTTAGCGCCTATTAGCTTTTTTCGTCCGCGTGCATTTTTTTGGCGATGAGACCCGAAAACCTTCTAAAATTTGTTCCCTTTTCCTGCAAATGATTTCCCCGAGGAATCCTCAAGAGTCCTAAAACCATGCACAAGGGTCCTCAAAAATTATGTTTCAGTGTGTTTTTTAGGCCAGAAGCCCCCCAAAAAATTCCACAATTTTTCCCCTCTTAGCGCAGATATTTTTTTACATCTAAGTGCAGTTTTAAGCCGTCAAAACCCCAAAAAAAACTTTTTATAGTTGTGCATCCCTAAAAACTTTTAAAATTTGTTTCTAATTATATATTGATGCATTTTCTCACGACTTCTAAAATTTGTTTATAATTATATATTGGTGCATTTTCTCCCGATACCAACCCCAGAACTTACAAGGCTTTTCCCTCTTTTAGCGCATATTATTTTTTTCGTCTACACGCATTTTTTAATGATAGGACCCAAAAAACTTCCAAAGTTTATTCCCTTTTCCCACTGATTGTTTTTCCCTATAGGGATCCTTGGGAGTTCTAGAACCAACTCGTCTCTTTTAGTAAAGTGCCTCGAGAGATTCATCTAGACATGATTTTTTTACGAAAAGCCCGTCCAAACTTCTTTGATTTGTTTTTTCCCTACAATTCTTTTCTTCGATGAGAAAATCGTCTTTGCGCAGCGTCACACATCTGCGCGGCGCGATGTGCCGCCGCGCATGCGCATCTAGTAATATTTTAATCCGCACAAGCAGTAGGACGGTGGCACATCATATCCCTTTGAGCTCTTGCCACTTCAAATCTGCCCTCTTCTTTTGTTCTCGGCTTATGAAGTATTAGGGCTATTAGTTTTCTTACCATTTTTTTGTCGTTTGATCCATTGATATGATATTAGTTAGAACCACGTCAGTTCAAGCTATATGTCATCTAAAAAACAGAGAAACGAACCGGTAGAACATAGCCATACACCTATACTGGTATTCTATTGTTATCCTCACAGATGAGCGGCATGAGCCTATCACTGAACATACATTCCCTCTCTTTCTAGAGGCGGATCTAGACCCCAAAAATTCTAAGAAAGGTTACAACGTTACCTCCTCAATATGTCAAATTTATTGATTGAATTGCTTCCGATTTTAATGGTTTAGGGTTTTTAAGACCTTAGAACTATTTATATTATATTTTAGTAAATTTTAAATATATGTGTTGGATCTATGAACGAAATTATTATACAAGACTATAGAGTTGTAGGTGTAAAATGTGTATTAGTAGAAATTTTTTGAGTTCCGCGAGTCTCTCTCTCGTGCTCTGCGAAGAGACAAACCCGGAAGAGTCAAATGCCGCACGCTTCGTACGAGCAGCCGAGTGATATGAACGAACGCCAAATGGCAACAGGTTTCATTTTGGAAGGAGGGAAATCCACATCATAAGGCCCACTACAGCGGTGACATTTAACTTGTCCTCCGATAGAAACTTGTGGCATATCTTTGAATTAAAATGCTGGACCTTGCAAATGGAACAAACTGCTGGCTGCTCGAGTCAATCTGGCTAATCAGAAGGCACTAGCCACTCAGATAAAACAGGGCACTAGTTGAAGTAACCAACCTATTGTTATCTTGAGGTATTTTAAGCAGACCTAGTTGGGGCGGCGACGCCACTTACAAGTGGACTTGTGCCGGATTGTGAAATGTTTATCCCATTCGGACCGACGATTACCGATGTCAAACCCTAGCGCTTAGGCAATTCCCTGACGTCAGCACCTGGCTCGCTAGTGCGATATGTGCCTAATTAATCACTCCTGTAATTTTACCTCAACTCTTTCTCCTTCCTTGTGTTTGGTATCAAGTTAGAACTTTACAGCCAAATTACTACATTTTTGAAAACGTTTGCAACTGTAATTACTTATGCAGCAAACAGGGCGGATCTAGAGCGAGATCAACGAGGTCACCATACATATTACCACATGTGTGTTATTTGCATATACAGGTTTTGATAAGGCAAAATGACTTTGGACCCGGTTTTGATATGGCTGTATGTGGATCCGCCCCTGGCAGGCACTTGAGTGACCGCCGTTATGCCGTGCCGTGCCCGGTTTTTCTGACCCATCCGCGCGCTCTGTCCTGTTTCGAAAGCAACAAATCGGCAGCCATCGTCAATTCGTCACACGCCTAGTTAATTAGCCTATCCATAGTTTGGCAGCCTTAAACCTCACACCAGCAGCGTCCAAAGTTCTCTCCTAGCTTCCTCCTTAATTTAATCCAAGCAAGCGATTCAGGCTTCATTGCTTTCTTGACACATCAGGCTGCAGATGAGCAAAGGCTAGCTATATACTCTATGGCTCCAATCATCACAACAACTGTAAATTATCCAACTTGTTAGGCCCTCCCCTACAACACCCTCGCTAAAATATTTAATTAAGAAAACAACAAAATATATATATATATATATATATATATATATATATATATATATATATATATATATAGCACCACTAAGCTTACGTGCCTGAAAGGACCAAGTAGGCAGTAAATAAGAACAAATTCCTTCTACTTCAGGCCCAGATGGCCTTATTAAAATCGCTCAAGCTATGTAATACGTCTCCTTCCAATTAAGTCCCAGTATGTAGTACTACTTCATCTCACCAAGAGCTAGCCTTCACGCTCTTAATTATAAGATATCCATTAGTTTGTCCAGCACAAAGTTAAGCAGTAGGTCACGTTCTACAAGGAAATTAAGGTACTATATGTAGCTAGCGATCGAGCTGTTTAAAGTTTCTGGCGTGCTTTTAGCCAGCATCCGAGTTGGACATGTACGTTGTAGTATATACTATAAGTACATATTTATTCCTTAATCTATGTGTGTAACGTATGATGATATGATCACATCCTTCTCTTGTGGGACACACTTAAGCTGCCTTGCAAATGATTAGTATTATGCTTAGTGTAAGGGCCTTGATAGCTATCTAGCTAGCTAGCTAACTTCAGGTTTTGAATTTCGCCAAAATTTCCGTCCTTTCGGTGGTCCCGAAATATATTTACCTCGGTTACATTTCGGTGAGTTCATTTGAAATTTTTTGGACGGTCAAAATTTGTCTGAAAATTTAAATTTCGACTAAATTTTGTCAAAATTCAAATTTTGGACAACCATTTTGTCCCGAATTTTCGAATTTCGGTGGGTGCCAATTTTTTGAAAAACAAAATTTGAAACCTTCTAGCTTTCAGTGACGGCAATCAGCACGTCATCATCATCATCACCACTATTCACCACCAGAGCCCAGCAGGCTGTAACTTATTAACACCTCGCCTCACCTACTTAGCTAGTAGCTAATTAATTGCCTCTCCTCTCTCTCACACACACTATAAATTAAGCTTCACTTGAGTCACACAACTAGGTTAAGCTAAGCTTGCACACACCACTTGAAAGATCCAAAGCTAGCACCGAAACTGAACAGAGTAGTACGTACAGTGTACCCATGGCTAGGTTGGCCGCGGTGGTGTGGTGGTGCGGCGGGTGGAGGGCGCGGCAGAGGCTGCACCGGCGGCAGCACTGCGGTGGGACGGTGTGGCTGGGGCGGCGCAGGAGCAGGCTGGCCGTGTCGCGGCTGGTGCGGTGGCGGCTGGTGGCGGAGCTGCTGCGGCCGATCAGGAAGGCGCTGACGGAGATGGCGGCGGGGCGGGGCGGCGGCAGCTGGTGGCGCTGCCGCAGCTCAACTTCCCGTTAGTCGGCACGCTCACGCTCCCGATCGTCGCTTGATGGAAAAACGCGCGTGCACGCGAGGGCGCGCGACGGAGAGGACTCGACGCTCGCGTCGGCGCGTGCGCGCGTCGGCTCATGTAATAATTTTGCCTTTTGTTTCGTTTTTTCGTATATGGTTTCGATCTCTTTAGCTCTGTGGTTGTTTGGGCTAGCTCTTGTCCCCCTCTCCAACCACTAGCTTCATTGTGATCTATGCGACGTCTCAAGCTCTCGAGTCAATTTAATCAAGGGCAGGTAATTTTACTCACACAAGAGGCAAGCTAGAAGTGAGATTAATTTAGGAAAAACTGGAACCCAAACAGACAGGAACAATTCAGCGAAAGATAAATTGCTGCTCAAATTCAGCGTTAGCTAGCTGTTACCTGCATGTGTGTCCGTACATGAACTAAGTTAGATATATACCCAGTGGGCCTGTGGTAGTGGTCAGAACACAAATTAATTAAGCTTGCAGACAACATAGCATCGTTTGATCATAAAAGTGATGCAACAGGGTAACGTACCAATGGTGCTACGCCTACAGGAATCGATCATATATATTGTCAATATTATGGAAGCAGGCAAATTAGTAGACTCCAAAAAGAGACTAAGGTCGCGGCTGAGAATCCATCTATCTATATCTATACTAATTGGAGCTCTCTTAAAAGCACACGTGTTAATCCTAGGAGTATGAAAAAACTAGAAATTACCACATTAATTGCAGAAAAAGAAGAACATTAGAAAATTTTGTATTAATTGGAAAAGAAAAAATCTTGACCATGTAATCAACGGCTAGATGACCATGTTGTACTCAAACATAAACACAAAACTTGCAATCTAATTGAAACCGGACATGAAAGAATTAAAGCGTGTCATAATTTAAAATCCAAGTCTAATGGAATGAAATTAAATCAAGGATTAAAATAATATTTATACTAAAATTAAGTTAGTTTCTATAAACTTAGTACTAAATTTGCCAAAATACAGAGAAAATAACTAGTGTGTTCTTCTAATTAACATGCTAAACATCGATCTTACCTACTAGCTGTAGAACACTCATCAGGGGCAAATAAAGAACCTATAATGACATTGGCAAGCAGGGCTAGCCTACGATAAATTTGCTACAAGAATAATGCTAGAAACAAATCGAGAGTGACGCGCATGCGCGTCTTCATCAGTTTACCCATGCATGATGTATATGTAGTTTTACAGGCTTATACTACACAACACATAATCTGCCTGTACTCGCGTCTTTGCAATATCCGTTAGCTACAGCAAAAGGTTTACACACACCAACTATATATGTATAAGTTTTTAGATATTTAGTCATGGTCTTCTGAACAATTTCAAATAATTAATTTCAGGAAAACAGCAATGTTTTCATGCATGTTGGAAAGTTTGTCTTGACTTCTGCATGCTTGTTAATTATACCAGTAACTAACCAACTGTTTTCTTAGCTAGTCTCAGTCTTAAGCAAATGGAACTGCATGTAGGGATCGAAGTGCAATAACCATGATACATATGCACGTATCCAGTGGTCGCAACCATGCATATGCACGCACTCGACGTACGTGTTCACTCACACCACTCTTGAAAGTACAGTGCTTGTACATTTGCACCTCATGCATGCCCACACAGGTTCTTATGCAATATATGAATCTTAATTTGGTCTAATTAAGGAACAATCCGCGTACTAATACCAACAGTCTAACACTAATTAAAGCTCACAAGTTAGGAGACTTGGTTGCATGCTGTGAACTGGTTGGAGAGAGTTGTTACATTAATATCACATACATTATATCTTGTACAGCTCGATATTTAAATTAAATATACGATATTATGCTTTACAGAAAAATGCGATCTTATTACACGCGCTAATTAAGCACGATAAAGTTAAGGAAGATCTGACTGACATACGCCCTAGTGTGATATGATATTTACGAAGCCAGAGATGTCCAATAATACAACAGCTAGCTCCTCATTAAATTAAAATGTTCATTCTTTTTCTGGTACTCGTTAAAAGTTCATCTCTGAGATCGCTCTCTCACTCACAATTTTGCTTAGAAATAAAGTTTTTTATTTTTTTTTCCTTCTGTCAATGAAAAGGCACGGTAGTCTTTTGCGTGTTCCTAAAAATTGAAAACTCCTTTTCACTTTTACCTTTTTTTTTCTGTATCACAAGCATATGAATTTACGACCTCCACACTTTGTTACTATTATATTAGGCTTACCGTGACAGGACAAAGTTGATATGCATGCAGAGCCGTGAATAATTATATGCACGGGTAGCTCGTTCTTATCCAAGAAGACTAGAACAAATAATAATCACATAAAAGAAAATTTGTCAAGATAACCAAGATATTTATAATTAAGTACAAAGCAACAAACTAATTAAACCGTCAATATAGCAATCTCCCAGTCAACAAAGACAGTGGTAGGTAAGTTCATCCCAGAGAGTAATAATCACCTCACCAAATTAAAATCTGCTTAGTTAATTAATATACTCTTTTGCTCTTGCTCAACACGAGTATATAATGATCAAACTAATGAGGCGTTCCAGCTATAATTACGTTCATATGCATGATGAAAATCAAACTTTGTCACATATATAGGGAAGTCTCATCTAATTAACATCATGCTACCAAAATAATATTCTGGAATCTGGACTGCTTTGAGTAAGAAGTCTTGGCAAACATGGTGCGAGTTTTCATTACAATATCGAAGCAAAATTATATATATCTATATATATCCTAAGGCTAGGGGATCAAAGATACTTTACCAAATAAAAAGGAGATCGGAAATTATATACAATAACAGAAAAATTCGTATGTGGTGAATCGAAGCTGTTAATACAGAAAATCATCCAAAAAGAACCAGTGCACATTGTTGATCTTCCAACATTTTTTTGTTTCAACATTCCTAGTATACATACATGTTTATTGAAAGACGATGGTTTATAGCCAGCAAATGAGTACAGCTAATCTTGTGGGCCAATTATGAATTGGCCTACTGCTGCAAAATGATCATTAGCTGTTGATTTGAGTACCATTTTCAGTGATGTGAAATGATTTATAGCTATTTTGTGGTCGATTGCTAATTGGACGGCGATCTTACCTAATTGTCTTAAGTGAAATGCACACATGCAGCTGCTTGTCGTGTCAATATATAGTTGGGGTTCATGCATGTCTTTTGTCATATATATGAACGTTTGGCTGACAGCTAGCAATGGCCAATGAGCAACCTCGACTGATTTTAAAAACGAAGAAAAACAACACCAGAGAGATATATAAAAAAGGAACCAGATTAGAGAGGTGCTGCTATGTATATTTTTTAAAAATTGTATAAATATTAAAGCATAAATGAAGGGTAGATAGTGATTATTTACTCATTCATTTGTTTTAGGATTTGTGCAACTTGTATTGAGTAGAAATGTATAGAAGCATCCGTATTATTGGACTTCATAAGTGGAAATTATGACTTTGTTTGGACAAAATAAAATAAAACATACGTATGTACACATATAAAGTAAATAAAATTTGAGGTAAATAAAGTGGAAATTTAAGGTATTTTATGGAGGCTTGCTAGCTCGATTATTTCAGAAGGCGCCTAAAGATGTTAATTAGTGTGTCTGCCTTCTATTTGATTCATATGCGCACACATATACACACTACTGTTATATATGATATACACAGTTCAACTTAGGTTCTCCATATGCATGTAGACTTCATCTTTATCTTTTTTACCTTTAGCATGTAACTCTCATGCATGCTCTTAATTAGTAATTACTACAGTTGAGCTAAGGTTTGTTTATACATATGGCCAGATGACATAACAATTAGCTAGGGCAAATTGCTTCTCTTTCGATGAATTGAAACAAGTAGAAGAAGCTAGTATAAGCCTTTGAGATTCTTACCCCAGAAAGAAAGCAACAAACGCATGTGTCTAAGACAACTAAAAAACACGACAAAAGAACCAAACAGAAAAACTAGATAGCCTCAAGTACATAAAGAATACTCTTTAGAGCCGGTGTGGCACCTAAATAGGAACAGGAATAAGTTGGTAGTTGATGGAAGGCGAAAAAAAAATATGTTTATATCCAAAGGGAAAACAAAAGGAAGGAGTCCCTTTAATCAAAAGATGCTAACCGCCTATGGAGAAGAATGTCTTTTGGTTCCTTTGGCCACAAGTTATTTCTTGTAGAGCTCAAAGATTAGCAATCCTATCCCTCATAGATTGTGGATCCCACTTTCCCAAATTTGAGAGGAGAAAAGAAACACACTACCAAACTAATTACACAGAGGCAACAACTAGCTAGCTAGCTAGAGCATCATCCAGCTAGTTGTCAATCTCTCTCAGCTCTGAGTGGTGGGAGAGATAATAGATATACATATATATATGCATGTGCTGGAACTACTCTAGAACAACATATGAATGTAGCTAGCTCAGAAATATAATCTGTCACATGCATCAGGAAATAAAAACTATCATGCATTCATGCAACCACATGTACTCATGGTGAAGTTCCCATGATTAATTACCTTCTTAATTCCTCAATCAGATAGACCTACAAGAGGTGGAAAAACAGACAAACAGAAAATTGTGTGTATACTCCATAGAATAATTACCTATATCTGTAGCTACAAGATACATGACATGGTTTCACAATTCATGAACATATATAGATCAATTTACTAACCCAACAACACAGCACTAGCTTATACTCCGTGTAACTATTTATATGTTACAATTAATTACCTCTCTCTCTCTCTCTCAGTGTGGTTCAATGTGTTCCCAACCTATACATGCATATACCCAACCTTTTCACCTACTAATAATCTTACCAACTAAACGTATACACTCTACCAATCTCCTCCTCCTCCACTTAATTCTCCCCAATAATCCCCAATCTTAATCACGATGCATCTCTTGTCACATGAACAAGAGATCGATCGATATGATCTAGGTACAGCAGCAGCAGCAGCATATGATCGATGGTGCAGGAAGAAGAAATAATTAACCACATTACTCGATCGATCGATGAATCATTGGCACGAGAAGAGGTCGACGAGGCCCTGCATGAGCTGCACCTGCGCGCGCAGGCAGCACACGTAGTCCGCGGTCTCCTCCAGGAGGCTGCAGTACTCCATCCCGGCTCCGCCGGGGACCAGACGACGGAGCGCGTCCGCCCTCGGCGGCTCTCCCGCCTGAAGCGGCGGCGCCTAGACCCCGCCCCGCCGATGTCTCTCCGGCAGTGGTGCTGCTCCTGGCGGCCGGTGGCTGTGCTGCACCGGCGACGACGCTCCTCCGCAGCAAGGCCCGCCTTGACGACGCCCTCGATCTGCGCGAGCGCGCCCGGCGGAGCAGCGCCCGGCTCCACGCGCGGCGCGGGCTGGCGGCGCACGCCATGGAGGAGTAGGCGGCGCGGCGGATGGTGCGCGTGCGGCGCGGCACCGAGGTGGCGCGGTGGATGCGGGAGAGCGCGCGGAGGAAGTGGAAGGCCAGCATGGGCCTGGACGGCGAGGCCGAGGCGAGGAAAGCGGGGTGGTTAGGGTTAGGGTTAGGAGGCGGGGGCGGAGGTTGGGGCGTGCCCTTTGTGTCCATGAAACGGCACAGCCTCACCTAGCTCACAGAGAGAGAAGAAGAGAGAGAAGCAGGTGGGGGATATGGGCGCGTTGCTTAAAAGGCAGGAGGTGTGGGAGGAGAGAGAAAGAGGAGTTAAGGTTGAGTATGCTGATGATGATAGGGTGGGGAGAAGAAAGAGAGAGGAGGAAGAAGAAGATTTGGTCTCTGACACAAAGGGAGGAGAGGGGCCTGCCTTTGTGCCTGTGTTGTGTGATCTTAGAAAGAGAGAGAGATCTTAGAGAGAAAGGGAGGAGGATTGAAACTTGGAAGAGAGCAAGAAACACGGCTCTGACACAAATGTCCTGAGCAAGATCCGGTGTCTTATAATACCTAGTTGACAAATTAACGAAGAGGCAAAGCAAGGCAAAGAAATGGAGAGAATTAAAGAGAACAAGATTAACTAGAGGCGACAAGGGAATAAGAACAACTCCTAGCTAGCCAGCTAGCTCTTGCACATGCATGTGGGCTAATGGATCGGATCATGTGAGAGATGGCAAGGTCATATAAAAGCACTTTGGTCGGGGGTTTCAAATACTCAATCACATCTACTCCAGATGTGAAGAAACCTGCCAATCAATTAGAAAGCAAGATCAAGCTAGCACCGGTAGTTAACAAAACAAAGGTGAATTAACCATGCACTCCATGGTGTGCTTCAGAAAAAAACTTGCTTTTTTCCATGGCAAGTCATGTAGGAGTAGTACTTTACTGGCACTTCACATTTTAGCACAGCAGCACGTTGCCGTCTGCATCAAAAACATTAACTCGTTGTTCACCTGCGTGTAAGCAAAGTAAACGGGTAATCGGATTAGTTGACACGCGCGTTCATCAAAATACAACCAAGTAATGATAGCCTAACACATGCATGGTACGCCCATATAGTACACAAGGAAAGAAAAAACCCCAATCTAATCTTGAGAAACGTACACACACATGTCGCATGCATGCACTCTGGTAAGGAAAGGCAACATGCATGGCGATTCGTTTCGTTTCCGTTAGGACGTTGGGCAATTGAGGTAGCGAGCGAGCGAAATGGCGCGTGCAGCAGCAGCTGCACAACTAGATAGACGTCACGAGAGAGAGAGAGAGAGAGAGAGAGAGAGAGGGAAACAGGTGAAGAGAGAGAGACATGGGAATCGAATCGAAGGGAGGAGAGAGAACGATTAGAGAGAGAAAGAGAAGGGGAAGTGGTGGGTGGTGGGGCCAGGTTTGCAAACCACCACATGAGCGCACATGGGCTGAGCTGGCCCACCACCCTCCTCCTCCAATGGATGGATTGGTAGAGAGAGAGAGAGGGCCACACCGGCCGATTGCACCGTATATATTTTCTTTCCGGACATCTTCTTTTTCTTTTCCTCTCCCTTGACAACATCACGAAGCTGCTCATCGTAGCCGTGATCATAAATCCTGATCCTTTTCGCTCTGCCGGAATGGCCGGTCAACCGAAAACGATCGATCCGTGTATTTGGTTCCAAACGATTAAATTTGTTGATGCCGATTATTTCAAAGGTATTGGTTTGACCTCCAAGTACAGTATTTAAATGTATAGACTTTAGAGAGAGGGATAGAGATCAATTAGGAAGCGGCTAGTTAATCTAGCTAGTGCATGGTTTGGTCTCACGTCTAAACCAAGCCTATCAGTCTCACGAGCTCTTGCCGTGATATGGTTAAGACTTGCTAATCATATATGAGCACAAATTAGACAGATCGATCGATGGAGAGACGGAGAGAGATGAAAAACTTGGAATAATAGCCACGCATGATGCATCCCCAGCAATTCGATCGTAGCCTCTGTTTGCCCCCCCGTGATTGTTGACTTGTTGCCATCAACGGGATAAGCATGCATGGCGACGACTAAACTTTCGGACCTAATTAAACCAACCGGTCGATCAAAAGGTTAGCCATCCATATGCATGTGTTATCTATTTATCTATGTATCTAGCTACTATACCGCGCATTGTATCGTCCTCGAATCAAATCATAGACATTGCCACAAGTCGGTTTCTGTCACAGATGCCTCTTGTACCTTTCATATTACCCCAATCCCAGCTAGCTAGTCACTCCGTAACAAATAGTTATTATTTTGAATATACGTGTAACCAAACTTATAAAACTTTGACTTCAATTTCTTTTTTAAATATTTAAATTAGATACATAAAAATCATATGTGTAGATTTATCTTGAAAAGTACTTTCATAATATTTTAATTTATTGGGTTTTATAAATATATTATAATAAAAATTAGTGGTCAAAACTATATTTTAATGACCATGTCGTTGTCAAAAACGATAACTATTTGTGACCTGAGGGAGTATAGCTTCTCAATCGTGCTACTGTATACTCACTTCGTCCAAAGATATAAGGCATATTTTAACTTTACACAAGAATTAAGGTTGCATTGAAATTAAAAAGGTATAAGAGAAAATAACTTAGATGCTCCCACTTAATTTCATCTTGGAAGATGAGAGATAATACTTTGTGTGGTGGTAATGAATAAATGCATATGGTTGAAAAAGAATAAATAAGGGTATAGAAGGAAAGACCTCGTTAAATATAAATATAAGCCTTATATTTAAGGATAAACTTGGATGGAGGGAGTAATTAGGGACTGCAAAATACTGATCAAGTGATTACGGTGTCTCTCCCTAGTGTCTGTTAGTACCAGCTGCAGGGCCAGAAGATGAATATGCACTCGATCGATGCATATGGAAATTTGACCGCCACTGTATATTCGTAATTAATGCGCTAAGTACTTATTAAATAATTTAATAAACAGATAAAGGAAGGAAATTACACGGAAAGGTTTCATCAAATATTGTGTACGTCCTGCCTCCTCCTGAAAGTAAAATTTCAAGTGTACGTCCTGCACCTTCCTAATTAATTTCAAGTGGTTATGCGATAATGCAGTCACTAGCTAGCCACCAAATGCTCACACGATTGGTCCGAGCCCAATAATGATGCTTAACAGATGACATAAACTAGTGCCCAACCGCTAATGATCCGTGCTGCGCCTCCGGCATTCCTCTAGTCATGGGCCATGGCTGCATGGATCATGCTTTTGGAGCTGTCAGGTATAGCTAGCGCAATTGTTTGATTTCGAAACGTATGTAGAGATCGATCACGTACAAACCCTGTATATCGATTAACTTTGACATATTACTTACATGAAGGCCCATGCATCTACTGTTTGCAATGTACGTGATCGATCTCTACATACGCTTATGCAACACACACGCGACGCTTATTCTGCGCCAACAAGATAGAAATAGTTATTCTACGCTACCGGCCGTAAGAACCGCGCAACAATGTAATTAAAGCGCGCAAACATGTAAACGCTTTCTGACCGGACTTGAGTGTGAACTTACATCGATAGTAAACCATTTTATATACATAGCCAAAGCAACTAGAAAATATGTTCCTATAGTTTTGTATATGAATCTTGTTTCTATTTATTTAGCCATATCTTTCAAATGAGAATGATTTTGGTCTTGAAATTTTACAGAAGTAGAATCCACCTCCCTACTTATGGTAATTTTTGAGAATTTTTTACGTGTGATTTTCATATGTTGTAACAGAAATTACTACATATTGACCTACGCTTTCTTGCATGTACAATATAATCTGCAGATCCGTTATTTGTTAGTAAAGTCAGTGAAAACTATATTTACAAGTTCTAAAAAATTCTTAATAAATTACTATAGGTAAGGGATATGAGCTTATACATCCCTATAAAATTTTAATACCAAACTCAGTCGCATTTGAAAGATATGAAAAAGACAAATTTACTATTCTTCACTGATTAGCGCTTGTCAATTTTATATCTTTCAAATGCGACTGAGTTTGGTATTAAAATTTTATAGGGATGTAGAAGTTCACATCGTCTACGTATGGTAATTATTTGAGAATTTTTTTAAAACTTTTACATATTAGTTGGTTCGGCATTGAACAAGAACTAATGAATTCGGTTAATAGACATTTTATTAGTTGGTTCGGCATGAATCTGTTTTTTTTTATTTTAGCTATAACTTTTTATTCAATGCTCCAATTTATGAACGAATTTCATCAGAGATTACTAACGATTTACAGAACAACATAATATAAGTTTCGCTAATAAACGTTGTATAAATCAAATTTATCGCTAAAATGACCATTAATTTACTCTTGTATGATAGTAAAACATATATAAATAGAGATTAAAATTTATATATAAGGATAGTAAAATCTGTTACTAGCCGAAAAATACTATTTATTAGTGAGATTTATATCATTTTATTCTCTAACCGCCAAGAAGCTACCGCTAAAATCGCCATTAATCTGAGCAACGAATAAAAGTTATGGTTAAAATAAAAAGAATAGGTTCATGTACAAACTAAGAAACATGTTTATTAGTTGGTTCGCTATGCTACTGCTTCAAAAGTTACACGAATCTGTTTTTTTTATTTTAACTATAACTTTTTATTCTATGCTCCAATGCACGAAGGAATTTCACCAGTAGATTATTGACGATGAGAGAAACAATATGATATAAGTTTCGCTAATAAACATTGCAAAAATCAAATTTACTACTAAAATAAACATTAATTTACTACTATATAATAGTAAAACATATATAAATATATAGTAAAATCTATATATAAAGATAGTAAAATCTGTTACAAAATACTATTTATTAGCGAGACTTATATCATTTTGTTTCTCTCATCGTCAGTAATCTACTCGTGAAAACCAGCCGTTAATCGGAGCTACGGATTAAAAGTTATGGTTAAAATAAAGAAAGAACAGATTCATATACAAACTAAGAAACGTGTTTATTAGTTGGTTCGGCTAGCTTCAAAGTTACCTAGTTTCCTAGTACACGAATCTGTTTTTTATTATTTTAGCTATAATTTTTTATTCAATGCTCCAATTCACGAAAGAATTTCACCAATAGATTATTGACGACGAGAGGAACAACATGATATAAGTTTTGCTAATAAACGTTGCATAAATCAAATTTACTGCTAAAATGAACATTAATTTACTACTGCATGATAGTAAAACATATATAAATAGATAGTAAAATCTGTATATAAGGATAGTAAAATCTATTACTGCCATATACGTCTTTTTGTATCTCTCGGTCACACACATGCATGCATTAATTTTTGACGATTAATATTCCAAGGCTCAATCGCGTAGCGCTAATTAGTGCAACGCCTAGTTCGGTTGGACTGCAAAATCGACCGTGTGTGTATATATATATATATAGCTCGAGTAGCTAGCATAAACAGTGCAGTTCAAATTTGGATTTTTTCGATTTAGATAAAACACAACACATATTATAAAGTGCATATATAATGTAATTAAAATCCATGCTCAAATAATGTTATTTAACTTTTACAAAAACATTTAAATTTCATGATCATATATAGAAGTAGGTCTTGGCCTACGTAACTGTATATATAGATTGTAGAAGTTAGTTTTCATTTAACATCAATCAATATAATGACTAAAAGCTAGAGTTGGTGCTCTTGAATTTTGACTAATCCATCAAATTTGCACAATTCGCAAAATTGTGTAGTTCGAGTTGTGGATAAAATTTCGTCAGAAATTTGCAAAGTACTTCTTCTCAATAAAGTATGTATGTTTCCATGACCTCTTGGAATCTCCAATATTTGATAAGACAGATAAGTAATTGTCCGATACGTACCCCTACCTTCTAACATCATTTTCATGTTTAAATGTCTAGTTCGTCATATATACCCAAAGAACATAAAACCAATTAGAATTTTATCTCAAAACGTATGCAACAAAAATATCACAATCCAATAAAATGGAGCATGCATGGACATATATAGTATAAGCTCGGTTAATTAAATATTTTTGGCTTAATATTTATGTAATTTTCCTGTCAAATTCTTTAATTATTGGATGTATGAGAAAAATATTGCATGCATGCATGCATGCATTCTAGCTTGTACAACAACAACTAATCCTTTTGTCTCAAATAAGTTAGGGTAGACTAAAAAAGAAACCTAATCAAAATCAATAAAACCTCTAGCGTTATTGCGTTATGTTTCTCGTTAACTTCCATATACTCCTAAGATGCATGCTAACTTATACTATATAATTGAGTTTCAACAACACCAGCTTTATAGCTATGATTGAAAGAACAAATTATCTGCAAGTGCAAGCTTTTGTACATCAACAGCGATCCTAGGTTCCTAGCTAGCTAAGCTAACATTCGATGACCTATATAGCTGCTCAAAATATTTTCCAATTGCAGAAATTAATCTACGTGCACAACAAAGTAGAATGTATGCTTGGAACTGTAATTAAAGGCACTTAGCCTTGTTGGCTATAAAATCTTCGTATGAATCGAATCGTATTTAGAGTGAATTACATCCTTCATCTTTTCTCACATGTAGGAAACCTGCATACCATGAACTCTCCACAGTCATAAATAGTTATCGTTTTTTTTTAAATAGGGGCAAAAGTTCTGCCAATGCATTAATAAGAAAAGAGTCGATACAGAACAGCCGAAGCTAAGAGTGTCTAGAATTAAAGGTTATGCAGGTACACAAACTGGTAGGCCCTGATCAGAAGCAAGAACCCAAACACCAAGAGAAAGAAGAAACCCAAACACCAAGAGAAAGAAGAAAAGGCTGGGAAGCGCGTGTGCAAGCTTTAGACCGTCGATACAGCGTGACTCGTGGGACCCATTGCATTCTGGAAAGCACCCTTACGGTTCTGAACATCCCGAACAATGGTATTGACCACCGCCGATATAGTTGTCGTTTTGGACATTGACAGTCTTCAAAACACAACTTTTACCGTTAATTTATATTATAATTTATTTATAAAACCCAATAAAATTATAATATTATGAAAGTATTTTTTGAGACAAATCTGCACATATAATTTTCATATATCCAATTTAAATATTTAAAATATATTGATAGTCAAAGTTTTAAAATTTTGACCGTAACTATATCTAAAACGAGAACTATTTATGAGTTGCGACAGGAGGGGGTATATGTAACTCATACAGTATACTGCTGCTGGAATCAAAGTCATCGAACTCTAGCCTGGATCGTTTAATGATTTGATTTCACTGGAAAGAGGTAAACTGCTACTTGCGCTGGGCGGACAGGTACGCAATCCTAGTCTCCTAGATCGATATATATAAGCATCTTGAGCGTTGTAATTTGCTTTATTAGTCCTCGCCAAAAAAAAATTTGCTTATTAGGCGACGTTGCTTTCGATTTCATCTTTTGGAACAAACTTTTCATGGCATTGTTCATGTTGAGCTCGTGCACTACGACACGGAAGGAAGTGGTTCCCAAGCCGAAAAGTAAAGCTCATCGCCAAGTAATAACCAACATTATACATGCTTCCAAAGCCTTACGCCATGTCCCGGCCTCCACATGCATGCAAGAAGCTAGTGCAGAGAAATGTTTCCCGAAAGAAAAAGGGAAAGAAGTCAATGCACGCAAATGGTAAAGCGTAATTAACATACGTCATGGCACAGATACGATGATTCCGGAACCTAAATATTTAAAAGTTTTAGAGGGACTAGTCGATCAGTACACGAGTCTTACAATGTGAGAAATAAACATATAGCTAGCCAATCACGATGCAACAAGTTACAAGTATATATGATGGAGGTTTGACATGCATGTTCCTTGTCTGATCTCCATGATGTGGATAGATTAGACGATTTCCGTTGTTTATGAAGCCACTGGCAGTAGATTAGAAGCTTCCAACCAAGAAGCAGGATTAGGAGACGGTGATGAGGATTACACGTCTGCTTACTCATTTGGACCCTTAATTTTTCGTGACTATATTCTATTAATGGGTCTACAATACATAAAGCCTATAACATATAGAACGAAGCTCACCCTTATCCGAACGACACGTCTCCGATCGCCTACCAAAAAGTCAATAACTTTGCTTTATATGGTCATCCTCGACCAATGAACTGGTCGGGAATAAGCGGTTACCCCACACACGCCTTCAGACGGACAGTTATGCATAACCACCCGGAGTTATCTCGAAAAATGCACCTTTGTAAGAAAACACCATTTAGCGAGAAGACACCTCTCAATTACACGACATCCCTATGAATAACAACTGTCACCTCTTCAACTGATATAAATAGGGTCGATCCATGTCTTTGGAGGCATCGACAACTTACAATCATTATGATTCGCAATCACTTTGTAATTTGTATACTTTGTTGAGCCGCTTGGTTAATAAAGAAGCAATCCCAATACAGTGTTTTTCCTCACCTTTGTTTGCTAGGAGCACACGATCATATTTTCGTAAATCCGGTTAGAGACCCTAGATCTTTAACATCGATAGATGAGATCCCACTTTGGGAGATTACAACAGGGCCCTTTGTACACATCTCATTGATTTGGTCCCCTAAAGGGGCCTTAGCCCACATGCATGCACCAAGTAAAGACGATTGATCAATCGATGCAAAACATGCAAAAGTCATGGAGGAGGGCGGCAGGCATTATTTTAGTCCTTTTCGGTTAGTTTTCCATGAGATATTGATGCCTCTTATTTGCCCAATTAAAAGAGACCGCCTCAAGGCCATGCCATGCATACGTATATATAGGGGTTCATATGTACATGCTTCTTCATGCTAGGGTAATGACATCACTTCTTCGTTAACCAACCCTGCAAATTTCAAGATTTGTGACGCTGTTTTCCCGTAATCAAATGCTCATGAATTATAGTGCCTTACTAGTAGTACTATATAATCTATTGCTAAGCAAAGCAACCTACAGGGGCCGGCTGGGAGGTTACACCTGATGATCAAGAACTTTGCCAACGTATTAAAATCGTGATGCTTCCATGTAGCATGCCTTACAAGACACTTCACCTCTTTTTCATGAAAGGAACTCGACCGTGCATCCTCTGTTTCTATGTATGTTACATATTATATAATGATGGATATTTTTTTCCTTTTGTTTGGTTAGTCAAATCTAGCTAGCAACACGGCTTTAACACAGAAGGTTGCATCTTAATTTTTCATTAATTGACATGGTTAGCAGTCGTGGGCGCCCGTATGCTGTCCTATTAGTTGCTAGCTAGCTAGTTAATTAATCAGAGGGGACCAACAAGTAATGGTTTCTTTGTGTCCCGGACTCCTAAGACATTTGCAGGGAGTGTCATAGTCATGTGGAGCTGTAGCCAGCAAACGGACCCGGCCGTTGTTTTGGAGGAAGAAGTTTAAGGATTTGATGTCTGCGCCTCTGCGGTAGTGCCGGGATATGATGTAGGTGTCTACTGTTGCATCCACTAGCATATATAGCCAGATGTAGTGTATAATTCAAGGGTCCTGTAATTAGGACAATAGTGCTGTCATTGTGACTTGTTAAGTCGACATATATAAGCATCATGATACGAATTGATCGATCAATGCATGTGCTTTTACTGCATCCTAATCTATACCCTTTTATAATGCACGAAACATTCTTTTCTACATCCACCCCAAATAGTGCATCCCACAAGAGATGACCCAACATTCGCACCCAACTAAACGCCCAAAAACTTGCCTTCATCAAAATTAACCTCTCGGATCTTTCCTCGCCTTTACTCATCCACATCCGATGGCCATTATTTAGTGTGTCTAATCATCCCCGTGACCCACAAATGCACCTCCCCACCTCCAACATCATCAAGGAAAAGGAAACAAATTAACGTCCTAGAATCAAGGAAAAGGAAACAAACATCCTGAAAAAGGAAAGGACCATACATTACGTGCTGGAAAAAGGAAACCGGAAGACGGGGCAGCGCGGCCGGGAGATTGCACGCGGCAGCCGGGCAAAGACGACCGGAGAACGCAGGTCCGCAATACCCACGATCGCCATCGGTAGTTTTGCCGACACGACGAGGTTGTTGGCCCACGACTCGCATCACCGTGCTCTAAGAAATTTATAATTCAATTTTTTAAATAATTTTATTAAGTACAAAATAATTGAAAGTTTTTTTGAGAATTTTTCTAGAATTTTTAACCTAATGTGCTATCTTTTCAAAAATCCTTCTATATTTAAAAAAATGAAGGCAATCCATTGTAGCTTCTTCTAGTCGCAGCCCGCATCGTAGAAGTTTCTTCTCTTCCTCCTCCATTAAAGCAAGAAAGATGCTCCAAAACTCCATCAATCCCGCACCAAATCACCTCTTTCCATCTATGGTGTTAATTCCCAAATTTCGTGCTCTATTGCCAAAATTTCCTCCCAACTGATTTGATCCCAAATTATGGTTTTCATGTATATGCTTGTTTTGGGGCTATAAAAGCCGTGAGCTCTCCTCCACCCCATCGCATTGCGTAAATTCCTAAGTGCTCCTCTTATAAAGATCGCCGGATTTTGGAGGTAATCCAAGTCATCACCGTCATCTTTCTGGCGAAATTCACCGCAACCGCGTTCTCTCGCAGCGCCGGTGCGGTGATCTCGCCGCACCAAAGCCGACCCATCGTGACCACCGCCACCTTAGCCTTCCCTCCCTCATATTGGTCAAGCCCTGAGAGCACGCTATGCTCTCGTGGAAGTGCAAAACAAAAAGAAATCCAAAATCGTAAAATTCTTTTGCTTTCTTTCTTGATTTAAAATCTTTTGGGAGCCCGTTACTTATTCGACCTTCATTTAGTTCCATTTTTCTTTCTAAATTCATTTAAAATTCTAAATTTCTCTTTTATTATTAAGTGTTATATTCATACTTATCTTCTCATTTAATTGGTAAGTGGGTGTACTGCCGTCGTAGCGTTAGCACGGACACTATACTAGTACTATCAGTTGTTCCAAAAAAAACTATCAGCCGTTTTCACCAACCGGCCGGCCGGAGTAGGCTATCAGATAGTAGTGGAGATGATCGGGTCATGCAATTATTCTATATGAATCATGGTTGTGCGATTTAATTATACATGCTGATTCAATCATGCTGAAAGAAAGAACCATCTTTTGACAAGTAGTGGTAGAGAATTAGAGATATGAGTGTATGACTCCCCCTAACAAGATTTAAATCATGATGATTATTTATTATGTACACACGAGTGTATTTAAGTTGAAATTTTATGAGGTTGTAGATTTATCCTTAACCTCCGTCTATTTAGGTGTGCATCTTTTTTTAATCGCAAAAAAAAATCACGTTGAAGAATGTTACAGATGAAAGCCTTCAATTCATCGTATAATTTTTTGGAGATTACAAACTAGATATACGCATTGAGTATGGCTATGTTTGATATACTTCACTCCACCCGCATCCGTGGAGTTAGGTATTCTAGCTCCACCGGATCCATGAGTTTGAGCTATGTATATTAACAGTGTTTAAGTGAGTCATCTTGTTTATATTTTAGATTAAAAATATAAACTCAATTTACTTTATTTTAACCTACAAATTTTAGATCTAATATGGAGCTGAGATCTAAAATTCTAACAAAGAGGACCTATAAAAGGCAGGTTTGCATATTGGAGCGCCGGAATCCGGCGCGGCTGGTGAGCGCGACCGGGAGACCACATGCAAGCGCGCCCGGCCGCTCCCGCGGCCGAGGGCGCACGGCGTGGCAGGCACGATTTTGGCTGGGCCAGGAGGGTAGGATTTGCGGCGTAGGCGCGGCGTGTGTCAGCTAATAACAAACCGGCGTGGTGAACTGGTGATGGCCGCGTACGCCCTCGATCGGCCAGCGGGCAGGGTGTGTTGGATTAGATAGCCAACCAGCGGAGCGGCTGAGAAAAGCAGCCGCGCTCGCGCGGCAGGTGATTGCACGGTACGTACGTAAGTAACGTAACAGGGCGACGTGCGGGGCGAGAGTACCAGGTAAGGGACAACGGGAGGCGTCGCAGAGCAAGGCGCGCTACAGGGGATGGCCGGACGGTTGCGGCAGCCGGCAAGAGACGCGACAGTTAGTTTTGTTACGAGAGAGGTGCAACCAAGAGACGCGGCCTGCCGGTGTAGGGATCAGTAGGGACATTTTAGTGCTTTTATGGTAAGCTCCAAGTATGTCCAGAGTGGCCTAATTACCGAGTATAGCAGGGAATCAACTCATCAAAGGCAGAAAAAAAAGGGCAACAATGTGCACCTCGGTTTTTTTTTCTTACGATTCGAATCTGATTCTTACCAACTATGAGCAACCTTTGGATTGCAATTTTTGAGACCACTATTGCTCTAACCAACTGTCCTCACAAAAAAAATAACCGCAAATCAAGGGCTATTTTAATAAAAACAAGAAGATGAAGGATAAACCACCTATTTTTTATTTAAAGAAGAAGATCGAGTAGGGATTTAAACATATGACCTCAACCACAAGTAACTTTATGCTCTATCGCTAGGCCATATGTGTGTCCTCTAGCGTTGTCTCAATGGATGTTAATTAGATCGCCTATTATTGGTGGAACTAGAAAACTTTTAATGTAGACACACTTCACACACACAACTCTATATATAATCTTGTACAATGATTTTATAACATTATAAATCTAACACATATATATTTAAAATTTGCTAAAAATACAATATAAATAGTTCTAATTAAGATCGTAAAAATTCCGAACCACCAAAATTAAAATCAATCAACAAATAAATTTAGCACAAATTTTTGGGGCCACCTACGGCTCCTGCTACGGTAGTTGTGAAACTACCCAATTTCCATCCGGTTACAACGGTACCGAAGTGCGCATACTGTTTCAAGCTCCATACTTGCATTCCGAGGAGTTTGACCGGCAGCAGCAATTTAACCATCCGTATGATTGTTTTTTACTAGAGTATTGACGAGCAGTGACGCTTTCACGCACACGCGGACAGATTGATCGGCCGGAGAGAAGCGCGTCTGCACGGGGCGTTCGTTTTCCGGACGGCGACAAGGCAAGGCAGGGGAGGCAAGGCAAGGTACAAGGGCGGAGCGCGGGCCCGGGAAGGTTGCGCGTCCCCCGCATGTGGCTGACACGACCCCCGTGCGACACGGCACCAACCACCGTCCCACCCGCGACCCCATTCATATCATTATCGCCCCGCCCGCCCGGTTCGATCGACCGAGCGCAACGCGAGCGCTGCCGCTGCGTACGTGGGGGTGGGGGTGGGGGCCGGCTGCCTCTGACCCTGCCTAGACCCTACCATTATTCCGGTCTCCGGCTGCTACTCGAGTGTGCACTGTTCCTTCCATCCGGTTCCATCGTATCGCATGGCGCGGACGGATGCACCGCCGGGCGGACACCAGCGTATATGCGCGGCGCACGCTGCTGCAGGCACAATAATTAGTAGGTGCGGTCTTTTCCCTATCATACATCCCTCCCCGTGCCCCGACCTATCTCTCTGTCCACTGTCTGGTGTAGAGTACTAGACGACTACTACTAGTACAGTCAGGGGCGAATCCAAGGGGTGGGCTCCATCAGGCCCGAGCTCACCCTCCGCAGTTGCCGACCCCCTCAGCCGCCGCTCGCCCGCTATGTAGTCTGGACTCTCCGGCGGCTCCACCACTAGCAGCCCGCACTGATCACTATGGCACATAGATGGTCTTGCTGATAGTTAATGGCGCATAGAGGGTATTAGACATCCTAGAGGTCACTGCATCAATCGTGGTCTCTCTTCTAATATCTCTACGGGCTACAAATGGTAAAATGGGTAAATGAGATCACTGAGTAAATGGGTAAATGAGTAAATTGGTAATATAATAAATTAGTAATATAATATGTACTGTCAAATATCAATATATCGTATCCATACTGTTATACACTTACATTGTCATACATTGATAAAAATTACAAATATACCATACAAATGTACAACATGCTCTAAGCTCTGTTGTTGGGAATATAGTTGTATTACGCTTACACATTTATAGTTGTATTTATTTGTAGATTTGCAATAATGGAGAAACGAATTTTGCGCAATTATTTCACAAGTAATTCAAGTAGTACTCCCCTAACCGATGAGAGCGCAACTCAATTAAAGAGGCTTCGACTAGAATTGAATACGAATGAAATTATTGTCGATCCGGCGCTTCGCATGCCAATAGAAGATTATGCTAATGAAATTAGAGATCAAGTGAGGATTTTTGCTTTTTTTTCTATGCTTTTCCTTTCTTTATGTATGAATTTTAATTGTACAATACTATAGTTGCTATGCTTGTCTCAATTTAGTTTATTTCTATGAGACTTTGAACCCACCTCTATTTCAATTCGCACGCCATCGAGTACATGTTGTTTCTTTTCTTCCTCCACTTATACTATCTATATATATCCCTTTCGATATAAGTTATACAAATTTTAAAATAGGTAATGTGTAAGTAATATAATCATAATTTAAAATAGGTAATCGTGTAAGTAATATAATCATCATCTATCATATATTTATATTTTAATATTAGGAATCACTATAATATATATGTGTGATATGAAGTTCAGATTGAACATATCGTCCACTAAACACCAACACGCACTACTCCGCCCAAGATCCTATCTCGACGCTTTATTCTTTCCCAAATATCAAACCTCTTCATCTATATTCCAACTCACCTCTCTAGGGGTGAAAACGGTCGGATATTTCCGTCCGATCCGGGATCGGATCCGATTGGGACCGAATTTGACTATTCGCCGATTCGAGATGGGATCCGAATACTTGAATCAATCAAGGATGGGATGCATAACAACCAATATCCAAGAATACGGACATGATTCGATATCCGGATTTTTTCTATTCGGATATTTGGATTTTTCCTATTTGGATATTTGTATCGAATATCCGGATTTTTCCTATTCGATATCGAAGGCACAATCCATTTCATCACATTTTTTCTATGGCACTCATTTATATTGACAATTAGTTGGTTATATTGATCCTAAAGTAGCATATTCTTCCTATTATGTCTATTGAGTTTGATATATAACTTGCTGTTATGGTCATGTACCCGTATGGTTTAATTCAATATATATATTATTCTATATATGCGTGCATTATCCGTAATCTTTATCAGTTTTTGACCCGAATCCATCACATATTCGTCCCGTGTCCGTATCCCGAATAACCCATATTCGTATCCATATTCGGCTAGCATGTATCCAATTCCGAATCTAAGGAAAAAATATAGATTAGAATACAGAAAGAGAAATATCCGCCATATCCAATCCATTTTCACCCCTACTACTCTCTCCCCACTCCTCCTTCAAGAGCTCACCAACCGCAGTCCTACTCCTCTCGCATGGGACTTTCTCCTCCTCCCTTTCTCTCCAAGCATCGCTAAGTGAGCTCCAACTCTCTCCCAAGCATTGCTAAGCGAGCCCTACCAAGCTCTCCTATGAATATTCAATTCACGCCAAGGGACGCCTTTTATATAGTCTGAGCTCACTAGAGGTCTCCCTTTAGGAGTGATCGAGCTCATCGAATTTATTGTTGCCGTGATGGGAGCCCACCAAACTGGAGGAGACGAGGTGTAGATGACGCGTGAAAATGCTGCCAGTTTGAGGGTGCTTTGAACCGCGATGTGTCATCCATTCTCCAATGATGGATCTGAGCATGCCGGGATGGCGATGGTGGTGTGGGCCGACCACGCCTTTCCTCCCCTTTCCTCCTCTATACTCATCTCAAATGATGATACTGGTAAGTCAAGTGGTTACAGTAGTTGTTTTTAGATGTTGCAGCACAAAATATCAAATATTGCGGATGTTCAATGATTTTCTTATTATTGTAACAAGCTTTGGTTTTTTTTTTTGCAATTGGTCCATGTATTTATTGCCCCAATAGTTCAAATTTGTTGGACAATTTTGTCTGTTGATTTTATGTTTGTTGCATCCTGCAAAGATATTTTGTTGCAAACATATGAACTAATTGTTGTGCTTCTGGGATTTGGTTTTCATCTGATTTTCAGTGAAATTTTTTATAATTTACTCAAACTTTTTTAGGACATTGTACTTCTTTTTTTTCATATTTTGTTGCATATATTGATTATAATTGTTGCATGTATTATTCAGCGATATTACATTGATGTGTACGATGGAAAGCTTCCTGTTGTACTCTGATTCCTAATCGTCCCCTTTAACATTTGTGCACCTGTTAAACAGTAGTGTATGGAAGTATCTCCTTAATTAATACACTTGTCTGCGTCCTGTGGTGGAGCCGTGCAAGGGATTCGATCGATTACGCATGCATGCATCGCATACGTTTCAATTAAATCGACGCATATATGATCTGGTCGATTGGAATATATATGTTGCTCACTAAGAGAGGACAAACGAGACGTTATATGGGCCCTGTTGCCGGCTAGTATGCGGATAGGTGATGGAAATCCAAGATTCATGTACGAGAGGCACGAGGCATAGCGGTAGATGCAGCATGCTGGCATGGGTAGCTTCCATTCCATCCATGGTGATTGAAACGCTGTGATTGTGCTGAGTACTGGAGCAAAAGATTGGACGGATATATTTTTTCCAACAGATTTGGTGACGTCGATCCTACTAAGCTAGTAAATCCTCTTTTCAACCGAGGCTTCTTAAAGTACAAGACCAAGATGACGAATGATATAACCCCTAACAAACCGCGCACGATATATTGTAGACCAATCGTGCGAGATGCGCGACTGCAACGCACAACCACTTCTCGTAATCAACAATGCAACTTGCATTTCAGCTAAATCATATGTATTGTTTCTGGATGATGTGTTATTTTATTCTACAATAATAAA
This sequence comes from Otatea glauca, assembly GCA_036346275.1. NCBI lineage: Eukaryota > Viridiplantae > Streptophyta > Magnoliopsida > Poales > Poaceae > Otatea > Otatea glauca. Next base: position 3,824,858 of record CM070718.1, on the reverse strand, counting down.
TAATATCATGAAAAATAAATAGTAGAAGTATGTAAAGGAAAAACAATTAAAAGTTAATTTAAAATTATAGAATGATACGTATTTAAAAATAAAATTTGAAAACTAGAATAATGCATATTCAAAACGGAGACTGAGTAGCTAATTGCATCAGAGCAAAGACGGCCTTAGCGCGCCGTGCGTGCAGCGTCTCTCTGCTGGGAAAGACGGCCGCGCGCGGGTGTGGGGCGAAGCTGGCGACGCGGTCGTTCGTGCCGACTCCGCACGTGGTGGGGCAGCCGCGCGAGACCAACCGATGGATCAATGGGCGGATAACTACAGGGGGTGAGGTGAACCGCCAAGGGTTCGCGAGTGACGTCTGAAGCGGCCAGCGACCGATTGATCGTTGCTGGTGTGGGGCCCGGCTCGCTCGTGCATTGCATACTGTGACATGCCACCAACGGCCCAATCTTTCTTTCTTTTCAAAGGTCAGCAGCAGCAGAGAGATTTGACCTGTGGTCGACCGGGTAGGTTTGTAATGTGAGCGAGGACCCTGAATCCATCTAGGTAGCCACTTTGTCCCAAACCTCTACTGCGCAAACACGGTTTAGGCCCAGGTGGAGGGCCTTTTCCGGTTCCTGGTCGCGGCAGCAGAAAATGGCATTATTTGTCGGCTGTAAGAATCTTCGACTGGATGAGTAGCCAAGTTAAGAATTTACATTTGTTTTCAGTTTTGGCTCTCCATATGATTGAAGCGTTGAAATCGCAGTAAGAACCTGTGAACTGAATGTCATAGGCCGATTTAGTCGAATACTCCCCGTCACCTGTCCAGTTCCAAGTGATTTTGTCCGGGGTGTTGGGGTCCAAAGCAACCAGCGAAGATGCCGCCAAGCAGTCTATCCATGTGCCATTTGATAGTTCCTCTGCCATTCTTCTATTTTTTTTAGCTTCGAATTCAAAATAAAGCTATTTGAGCCGAATCGTATCCATGTGCCATAATTCATATGAAGGAGAATAGGTTCTCAAAATATTCAAAATAAAAAAAAACTAGAAAAAGAAAAATACTGAAATTTAGAAAAAAAATCAAATTATGACGTCATCGGCTGATTTTAATTTCCAGCTGAATTATGTTTGAAAAGAAGATGCCAGCATGACATCATAATTCAATTTTCCTTTCGAAACACACTTCTAAAATTTTAGTATTTTTCTATCTTTTTCTTTGTTTTGAACATTCCGAGAGCCCGTTGTCCTTTATTCTTCTTTTTTTTTTTAGCTTTGAATCGTATCCATGTGCCATTTGAGCCCGTCATCTGCTGAGTTGTTGAGGCCAAGTGTAGCTTTGAATCTCCCCATGAAACGGCGATTTAAATTTCTGTTGTTCTTGTCTTCTGCTTTGAATATGAGATTGAAGTCGCCGATCACTAACCCTGCAGGCAAGGCTGTAGAGTGAATGCCATGAATCTCTTGTAAGAAAAATCTCTTGTTCACGTCCAATTGGAGACCATAAACTGCAGTGATCGCCATTGAATCCTCTCCTCTTTCATAGTGACCGTGGCAGTGATGGCATTAGCGGTTAGACGAGGCTCAGTAAGAGTGAAAAGATCTTCAACGCAAGCCAAAGTGATGCCTCCTCTGGCCCCTTGAGCCGGGAGGAAAAGGAAATTTGATACGAATTTTGGGTCGAGAACATCCTGAAATCAGCAACCTGGCGGCGGCGAGGACTAGCACAGCCGGAGACATAGGCGCGGCCGGGAAGGGTGGTCGTCGAGTCAGTCAGGTAAAGCGGCGTAGCATCGGGTTGTGGAAACGTGAAGTGCGTGAACGTAGATGCGGTTGCCGAAAGCACAGTCGAAGTTCAGTCCAGAGTCGAAGTTCGGTCCAGGTCCTCTTTGACTCCCAGTCCAGGTCCCGTCCAGTTCCTACACCTTCCGGCCACCGTACACGTAGGCAGCACAGCAGGCCACGCTTAATGCAAGCAAATATATTCTTCTTCCATTCTTCTCAACAAGAAAAAAGAACGAAAAGGGCTTATTGCTCGTCTGGAATAGATCATAGTACATGGATATCGCAAGATCCGGTGTACCTGGTCAAAGCTGAACCGAGAAATTCTCTGATAACTAGAAAGCTACCTAGAACTTCTATCATGTTCGCCAAACTCGTAGGGGTCAGGATCACACGCTGCCGCTCTGCTCTTGCCGCTATGATTAAGAGGATAGGGTTTACATGCGTCTGCTTGCGATGGAGAACTGGTCGAGGGAGGGAGGGATACATCGTGGATGGATGCATGGACGCTCGCTCGGCTCGTATCACCGGTGTTAATGTACACGAGTACACGGATATATCCCACCACATCCACACAGGTCAGGTTGTATCAGAAATTCAGGATTCATTCAGCAGTATCCTACCCTGAAGAGTATGTCCTTCCAAGTTCCACCTGCCGTCTCAACTCATTCATTGACTGGACTGTATCGCCGCTACTTCTCATCCTCCGCAACGACATGGTAGCTAGTAGTAGTACTGCAACGTAGTTAGCAGTATGTACAATGGGAGTGACATTTTTACACTTGCACCGGTTGGGGTAGGTTATAGCACTTAGCAGCAACCAGTCAAGGCAGCATACAAAGAAACAGGGAAAAGATAAATAGGAGGGATGCAAATGGAAGTAGCAGCCTCAGGTCAGTCAAAAGTCACACCAAATAAAAACCAACCAACCAACAAATCTTCGTGGCTTCATAGAAACACGCAACTACGCACAGTAAACAAATGGATTGTTGGGTTTTGAGGTCTACATTGTTAGGTACAACGGAAACATAGAACAACTAGACTGGAGAAGTCAGCGCCAAATACTGAACAAGGAACGTGTTGAACCAACAAGAATTACAGGTTGAGGTTTTCGAAGGTCGGTAAAGCTGAATTTGCAGAGAGCAGAGGGTACAACCGTGCAAGCTGAAACAAGCAATATGATTCAGGAATGTGATTTAGATTTGAAAATACAATGGGAAGCATTAAACTTCACCGTGCAGAGCAAATCACAAAATGAACTCATCGGAAAAATTGGAAAGGTAATAACATTGAATAGCGAAGACACAACCGAAAGAGTAGAGCACTTCAGCACCTGCTCTCGTCGACATATCAACAGGAGCAACGGCGATTTCAAATGCAGAATTAGTCTGGAAATAAACTCTAGACCTGCTTTTCAGCTAACTTTTTTACATCGAAAGTATTCTGAATTCCAAACATATGCAAAAGAAAACTCGATCTATGTTATGGAAGTCAATCCTGGAAATTATGCCGGCCAAGACGTGGTTTTTTTTAAACAATTAACTATATCTTTTGTGTATACATAAGAAACCTCTCGTTCACTGATACAATCTCTCCGGTTACAAAAAGATCATTAGAATAAAGGCTCTTTGCTACATCTTCTAAGAGCTATTAACAAAAAAATTGGGAGGCGCTCAAAAGGACCCGTCCTTTGGCCTGACAAGAGCATATGCAGATAATCCCATGGCAGTGTACTCCAGAGCACAGTACTCCAGTCGCTTCAAAAAAATGCTGCAATTATTACTTTATCATGACCGTTTTAGCAGCACTGGACAATATGATACAAAACTGTAGAATCTAAAAGCAAATAAACAAGAAAAAGGTACAAAATGTAATTGTGAGAGCCAAGCATCCTCCATCAACCGCACATAAACCAGATCAAAAATTTCGAGAGGATTCCAGCACACTCCTAAGGTCCCATAAGCCCTTCGATTGTGTACTGAAGAGACTTGGCCCAGTCTTCCTTAAAAAGTAAAGTTTGTAATGTTTTCATAACATTGTAATCTGGATCCAACTTGCGCTGCCAGCCCTGTAAAAGATGAAAGAAACTCAAGGATCACTAATGGAACAAGATTGCCTACAGACAGTATTCTAGAGACCAAAAAAAGAGCTAAAAGTTATAATGCTCATGATATTTTATTATATGTCATTTTTAACAAGAGAAAATTAATACAGAAGCAGAAATAGATAGGAACAGAAAGCAGTACATGGGCACATCATGGGGTCCTATTTGCTATTTTGCTTAATATTAAGTACTTCCATCTTACTTGAATAGTGAATGTTCACAAACAAAAGAACTGCAGAAGGAGCTAGATGTCTTCCGCCCAAAAGGCAGAACGCAATCCAGACAGATAACAAACAAAATTAGGTTCCACAAAGTAAAACATAAATGTTGGTGAAAGAAGCACTTTTTTTAATACAATTTTACTTTGACACTTTTGCCCACCCTCCACACTGGCAAACACGGGTCTAAAATCCCCATGTCCAAAGCTTTTCTGTTTGAAGTTTGAACATAAAAGACAAATTATGTCCAGAAGAATACTGTGGTTCTTTAATTACAGACAAACCATTAGGGTCGTATATATGGTATTCACAGAGTTCTGCAATGGTATTTACTGTATTTCCTCTACTCTATAAAAACTTTAAAATTAATGTAACCAACCAAGAATCCCTTTGAGACCTACTATGTCAGACACTTTTATCCATAGGCATCACAATCACCAGTGAATAAGAAGCCTCCCCTTCAATGTAGAAGAAAATTGTCATCTACGCACATTTTCATCAAGGCCATAGTATAGTTATACTTCTAAAGTTCAGTCGAATTTATGACATCTAGGGAGTGGTAGTTTCACCCTTTGTCATCCATAGATGCATCTAAAGTAGCATATCGTGTGAGTTGAGATCTAATTAATCACAGTTGTATTGGCACAGTTGATATCATATTCAATTAAAGCACTACTACATGTTTAATAATCTGACCATTGCATTAGAGAACTTCATGACCAAATGCTAGAGATTAAACCATAGTTGCCAGATTCGTAGTTCATTGGGTTCAAGGTTCGAGGTACGCCACTTCACAAAAGTAGGATTCGTTAGGGGTATACCTCTTGGTTCGAGAATTCTAGAAGGGTTCACGAATCCAAAATTCTGGTACGCCTACACTAGTATGCAACATATTTCTCTCTAAATAAGATCAAAACAGCAAGCAGACCACAGCGTTTTATATGCAGCAGATCCTTAACTAAAAAAGAAAATAAAGGAAACATGTGCTGTTCCGGTAACCCTTGGCCCCATCCAGCCCATGTCCTCGTCCTCCTCCCTCCTCCTCCCTGGCGGCGACAGTTACGGGGCTGGATATGGGTGACGGCAGCAGCAACCCTACTCAATCAGCAGCTGCGGTGGCTGACCTGCAGCAAGATCCAGCAGCGACTGGCGAGGGACGAAGTGGACGCGACAAGAGTGTCCACCTCATCCTCGAGCTGTGATGGACAGTGGCCCATGCAATGCGGTAAGGGGCAAAGAGGTAGCCTGGATCGACCCTCTTTCTGTGTCTCCAGTCGAGCTGAGGGTTAGCCCTCCCGCCGCATATCATCACGATTCAGATCGCGTTCGAACCCCAAATTGGTCTGCGCTAACAGGATAGGGGTTCGACGGACGCTCACACGAATCCGTAACTATGGATTAAAGTTCTCCACATACTTTTCTCATGTGTCATACAGTTTCTGCAGGCACTACGTAATCATGATCAATCCCAAGTAAACTTAGGCTTAGGTCATGGCGCTCTATTGGACATCTAGAATGTAGAATCAGGTTTCTACAAGATGGGTAGCATAAACAGTGATTTGAGAATAAAACTCTGTGAAGTACATCATAGATTCATAAGCACAAGCCATGAAATGTACCTCAAGAACTAATGTAGTCACCATAACAGTGCAAACGTTCCCATCAATGTTTACTTTATGATGTCGGACTTGCTCAAGCAACTGGTGCATACACTCAGCTGGATGGACAACATCACCTTCAGGGGTTCCCCAAAAGGAAAATGCTCGCTCAACTTCCTGTTGACAAAAAACAAGGCAAGTAAGACTTCCCAATAATTGCAACCATGAAATAAATATCCTTGGAATTTTAGCAACGGAGTATGGGTTTTGATGAGTTTGCAGCTAAATGCATTTAGATAAAATGTGACATCAAGAGTTCGGTTGTGATAAATTAGTTCATATGTTCAATTGTGAGTGACAAATATTCTAGTTCATCTAGCAGTTTCGACCATACAATACATGCATCTAAATATAAAATTTATTGCCATAATGTCATCCATTTAGTGGCTACAATTTTTCATGGCAGCATAAGGCCACCAACTAGTTTAGTTGACCATCATTTATTGTAGTCGCAGCAAATATTACCACATGGCCACACAATATCAGAAATCAACGAATCTTAAGATGTTTTGTCCAAAATTGTCATCTTTTTGGAACCTCAGGTTTTATTACACAAGAGACCTTCAATATAATAGCACAAATTGTCAATAACAAAGTGCCAGAAATTCACCAACAGATTCTGAAAAAAAACATCTCTGGTGTACACTAACAAGGTGTACTGTGCAAATAATTTTTGTAAACATCAATTTATGTTTTACAAGACAAATGGCACAGACCATCTATTATAGCAGTGCAGCCTAGTTTATCAAGTAAAATAGAGATGCAAATCTCAACAAGCAAAAACTAAGTTTATACCCCCAAGAAACATGTTGCCAATAAGACAGAATAATTACCTCAATAAAAGCTTTTGGGTTTGGGCAGTTCTGCTGTTTTGACAACTTTAGCGACGTTCTGCCGTTATACGACCATCTCGGGCGTAACGGCCTTGAAAACTCCAGTAAATTCACACGATCATTACTTGAAAGTTCAGCAGTCATTCCTACATCGAGGAAGACTACATGTGGTCTTGACTTCAAAAGGGTGTTACTAGAATTCTTGGGTTGTACAACACGGACCAGAATATTTCCAGGGTGCATATCTGCATGGACAAAATTATCAACCTGGAAAAGGTGGATGCTAAATGGTTAATGAGGCCACAAAAGTGATGAAGAATGTCAAACAGTAAATGCAAGCGCTAAAATGTTAAAAGACTTAAGAGCCTATGAGTAACTACACAATAACAATGTGATAAAGACAAGAGTCGGTAAGGAAGCTCATCAATCTGGATCAAAATACAAGTGATCTCGGCTCATCAATCTGGATCAAAATACAAGTGATTCCTTAATACCTGTGAACTTGCATATGCAGTAGTTCTCCAAGAGCTAAGCAGCACAAGTGCCATTCTGATGCACAAAATAAAAATATTGAAGCCCCTTTGATCTTTTTCAAAGTATATACTTCTGGTTTTGCATACTGTCAATTCCTTAGGTTGTTCAAATTTAGTAAGCAAAAAATTTAAATTATTTTTCTACTGTAGTTACAATTCTGCTAATTGGCATTGCTACCTAAGAAATTCTAGAATCTATTTAATTATGGACTAGAAATGTTTGTAAACAAGCATTCAACTTTATAAACAAGTGTTCCCAATTTAAATTAAATGCAATCATGCCCAATTGAACTCACAGCCTAGACAGTACCTCAAATGTAGGTCATAAGAAATATAAGAGTCATCAAAAGGGAACTCTTTAACATTTCGTTGTTTCATGCAAAAAGCACGTAGACTCTGATCTCCGAAGGCAAAACTAAAAGGACAGTGAGAATATTAAGATGGCTGAATATATTACCAGTAGCATTTTCAAGAGTGCATGAGTGCCAATATGTGCAAGAGCACTTTTAATTCGATCATGCCCGTCAAGGTCATCAACATAGTGTGAAACACTCTCCCCGTGCTCGTAAGTCTCCACCAATACAGCAGGATGAACAAGTGGGTAAAGAGGTTTCGGAAAAGACACATCTTTCCACCTTCGGAAGTTGTAGATAAAGCGGCTCAAATGAGCAGCTTCCCTTGCAAGGTCAACTTGAGACATCATGAAGACAGCAAACTGTTGCACACTCTCATCTAGGCGTAACCAATTTAATGCAGGAATATATCTAGAAATTTTAGCTACAGCATTAATGATACTGAAATCCCTTCGTATTGATTCTCCAACACCAGGATGTCTTACTTTACTGCAACTATTACACGCTTGGTCTGCTGTTTAGGATACCGGAATCTCAAAGCAGCTCGATGCACTTGAGCAACACTTCCAGATGCTACGGGTTCTTCTTCAAAATTCTCAAAAATATCAGGTAGTTTTCTACCAAAAGCTTTCTCAACAGTTTTCTTGGTATACGCAAAGCTGTGAGATGGTGCTTTTGTGTGTAGCTTTGCCAATTCAGCACAAAGGTCACTAGCAAAGAGATCAGGACGTGTAGCAGCCCACTGGCCCCATTTAATAAACGCAGGACCTGCTTTCTCCAAAGTACGATGCACAAGACGGAGCCATGTTTTCCTATACTTACTGCCAAGAGTATCCGCAAATGGGGCCATCAGTATACTTGGAGTGAACAACAGTGCCAGATATATTGATCTGAATATTATGATAACCATCTCTACTGCTGAAAATATTAATGAGGTGACGAATACGCCATCCTGAGCTCGCATGTAAAGATTATCATGTATAGGAGGTACTCGCCATCTGCACTAGTCTTCTGAGCTAGCAGCATCTCTCCAGCTATGAAAGCGAAGAGGTAAGGAACTAAATTAGATCTAGTGGCAGCCAAGGTAATGGCACAAGCAACCCTAGTTAAAAACGGAGATGCTTTTGGTACATGAGAACCCATTGCCATAAGTTGCTTCCAAGCAAGTTGACTGTGAAGTGCACTCTGGCTACAGGACGAGGGAATTGAAAATTTTCTGGCACCAGGGTTCCAGTACAAGCTTTCCTTTGCTCTTCCGAGCATGGATGAAGTACTCGGTCCATTATGAACTTTCCCATGCGAAAAGGCCCTTCTTGTATAGGCCAAGCCGGATGCAAAGCTCGATCCAATGTTCTGTGCACTGGAATTGTAGGGTTTCGATCTAACCAATACATCGTGAGCAAGTTTTCTGCTCTTCCCTATGTGCGTAAACCTGGGAGTGACAGGAAAGTCATTTGCACTTCAGCATTGGGCAAATTGCATCAAATAACACATTAATAAGCACAGCACGTAAACTCCACAAGAGATTGTGAGCTGCAGAGCTGACCTCGACATCATGATGTTCTCCTACGGAGGTCGCGTCCACGACGGCGAGATCACAACTCCGGCGAATCAAACAAAGCTGGTGACATGCACATAAAAAGTTCGGATGTAGCGCAACGATTGGGCTCGTCGGGGAACAAGAGGATCAAATCGCGGTTATAGAGGAAGAGGAAGGGGGTAGAAGCTTACCGATGCGGGAGAATGGTTCGACGGAGCGGGGGCGGCGGGCGCGATCACCATGGCGGGGCCTGGGAAACCCTAGAGGCGGCCATGATCGGCGGCCGCGAGATGGCGACGCATGGAGGAGAGGGGCTGGGTTGGTGCGGCCGGCGGGAAGTTAGGGTTTGGAGGAGGAGGAGGAGGAAGCGAGTTTGGCGCGATGCCGATGAGAGGAGCAAGAGACGCCGCGTGGGGCGCGGGACGGACGGCGGCAAGGAAGGAGGCGAGGAGAGGTGCGGTGCCGGTGCTTCCTCCCTCCCGTGGATCGGGCCTAATCACTAGGGTAGAGCGTGTGGCCTGCTTCCGTCTTGGGAGCTCTTTCTCCCAAAAAAAAAAAAAAAAACTGCTACTGCGTTTCTTTCCCCCTAATTTTGTTGCATTGTTGTTGGGAGCTTTTCGATCGATGTGTTCTGCACATACCCGCAGACGTTCGCAAATGAGCAATTCAGTTCAGGGTAAATACTTAAGAAATGCATGTCTTCTCACTGGTAGTGAGATTATTCGTTCGAGTCTTTTTTTAGCTAATAATAATATCTCTATTATAGCGGGAAGAATCCTCGCATCGGAGGCGCCACATCACCGCTTTTATAAAAGTCCTTCGAAAATCTGAAATCATGGACAAATCCTTTCACCGGTTTGATCACCGCCGACGAGCCGGTCGTTGCTCGATCAACCCCGCGCGCTCTTCTTCGCAGGATCTTTGCGCCGCCGCTTCCGGCCCTTCCGAGCCTCCACGCACCTCCGTCTCCGAACG